>CM076583.1:604227217-604637539 GCA_034641835.2 Pinus albicaulis
TCTTACTTTTTTGTCGTTTTTGGATTTTTGTGAAATTCTAAAAGACAAGTATAGAGACAAATATTCAAGACAACAACGTCTTTCTAATGATTTTCCAAACTTCAAAAGAATTTTAAAAACACACAATGACAAAATTAATTCTTCAGAGAAAATGAAATTAAAGAAAATGAAATTGCATCACTACTCTAGTCAAACAAACAATGAACTACTGATCATGAAACTCATTATTCTTGTTGCTGTTCAAACACAAAAGAAACTATGCTGAAAGAAATCCAAAATTTGCAACAAAGTAAATCTTAATCAAATTACATCAAATTATCTTCTGATCCCTCATCATTAGTCCAGCTATGATTTTCGGAGGTAACCATAAACAACTTGAGTAACCTGATATCTAACTTGCAGAAAGTAAACTAATATCAAACTACACATTCATAATTCAATCCCTCACCATCAGTCCAGCTTTGGCTTTCGGAGGTAACTGAAGATGTCATGAGCAATTTAATATATCTAACTTGCAGAAATTAAACTAATATCAAACTACACATTCATAATTCAATCCCTCACCATCAGTCCAGCTGTGGCTTTCGGAGGTAACTGAAAATGACATGAACAATTTGATATATCTAAATCTAACTACTGAAACAAATGTGCAAGACTGAAATAAACAAAGCAGTACTGAAATTAAACAGAAACTAAGAAAAGTAAATTAGCAACAGAACAATATTAATTCCATGTCATTAGTCAAAAGTTATGTAAATGCCCGAGCTGCCTATTTATAACCTGAAACAAGAACACTGATCAGTTAACAATAACATAAAACATGAAAGATTATGGACAGAAGCAAGATGTAAAGCATGAAATATTATAAACAGAAATGAAGCATATATACCATGAAAGATGCAATGTATAAACATGTGAATGAATTATGGCACAATGAGCTTAAATAAATAAAACAAGAACTATACAATAATGCAAAAAACCTCAGCGTGTGCAGGGGCCCTCTACACCAGCCTTGGCAACAGACTTCAAGTACGAATTACGCTTGGAAACAGAGTCTTCTTATATATTAAAATGCAATCATAACAGAAAGGTGATATTACGGCACAGTGGCAACGTAATTACATTACAGAGCTATCTGGAAGCTAATGGAGACTAATAAAAACTAACTCTTATGCGTATGCAAACGCGTTATTTATAACTGAAGGTGATATAACTAATTTCCTAAAGTTTATGCTGATGGAGAACACGTAAACCATTACGTCCAAAGATCTAGGATCATGGCCGCGTTGAGGAGTAAATCTATGAAGAGTGGATGTTTGAATTCGGCTTATGGAGCCATGTACAGGTGTTGATTTGTGTCCCGCAATTCAGAAACAGCCATATAAATCTCCACGTGACGAGAAACAGAGTCCTGTCACCGTGGGACTCTACGGTTGAATTCCACTTGGCCACCTTTGACCGCAGCCTCCCTAGATGAATTTTCCCGAGCCAATAGGACACGATCCATGTCCACATCATTTCTGACTTGCCCATGTGGCTCGTTTTACTTGAAGACACCTGTAACATAGAGTTTCACAAAATGGCTGCGGAAAGTTGCAGCAGCTGCGGAAAGTGGCAAGATTCCGCAGCTAAATGAGCAAAATCTAAATCAAATAGCAGACACAAAAATATAGTTAAAAACCATTTTAGATGCTCTTTTGCAATTAATATACAATGATATTGACAACTTGGGAGGTTCAGGTGAATGAAAAAGGTCTAGGAAGATGTATAAGAACAATGCAGATTTGAGACTCAACATACCCCCATTGTGAAGGTGTTGCATGTCCTCATGCAACCAAAATTTTGATAATCCTTCTTCAGTTCATATGCCTTGACACTTCAGCCAGTACATCCAATCCTCTCCTCTTCTTCCTTGGTGCTGCCAACATCCTGGGCTTTTTCATTAAGCATCTAAATTTGATATTAACCAGTGCTCTGATTAAATTCTGGCATTTCTTTTTCAATTTCTTGTTCTTCTTCTGCCATATTCCTAGATGTAGCATGGTATTATCATGAATGATTTTGTCCAATTTGCTTTGTTCCTTCAATGTCTCATTTTCATTTTTAATGTGTCTATTTAAAAGCTCTAGCTCAAAGACTTTTTGTTTCAGTGATTGGACTAGATCATCTTGTGCTGTGTGAGGCTGAGTGGACGAAGTACTGGGACCCGTAGCTGCTTTTTCTAAAGATTCTATATAATCATATACTTCTTGCTGCTTTGGGTCTATATCAGGTGTCGTTTTTATTGGGCTGTCCCCAAAATGCCGTGGAGGAGAGTTGTCTTCAAAATCTGGCTGAGAAGGGCTCACATCAACATCTGGCTGAGAATGGGATGGACTATGTTCAATGTCTGACTGAGAATGAAATGAACCAGGTTCACTGACTATCTGAGAGTAAGATGGACTGTGGTCAGCTGGGGATTGTTCAGATGTTTCTTCTCCCAAGTCAATAAAATGAGGTCCCTTCGTTTGCGTTTTCCTTAACTTCCCCTTAAGTCTGGAACTTCTTCTCACACGCTGTGGACCACTATCTTTTTGCTTTTGTTTCCCTTTCTCTTTCTTCTTGGCTATAGATAACTGTTCTTGAAGATGAACCAATCTCTCAGATAACACTTGATGATCTTCTTCTTCGGAAGAAGGGGTTTGATGTATAGCCTCAATACTTTTTCTTTCTTTTGATGTTATTGGCTTTTTACCCTTGGTTTCTTTCTTCTTCCTTTTTGACAGTCTCTCTTCCCTACTAGTTCTTTCAATTGTAGTAGTAGGAGTACTTTGAGTTTCATCATTTGTTCTTTTTCTCCTACTCCTTCTTGATGTGCTACCTTTAGGAATTTCTTGAGGTTCCCCAAAGAAATTTCTAATAAAAAATTGTTCCCATGTGTCCTTCTTCTCCTTTAACTATTTTTCAATCAAAATTTTTACAAGACCATGGTGATATAGATGTGGTTCTACATCCCCTAAATGTTTCTGAACAGTCACAGACATCTTCTTCAAACTATTTAATAGAAAATATGGGAGATTGAGAGTTTGATTATCTAGAAAATTCATCAGCAATCTGTTATGGTACATATACATGGACCCAAAACGGCCTTCACAGGTAATGAATTTTTGAACAACCAGCAGCAAAGTAGCCCATTCCTCATTCAAAGCATGAACAGGAATTCCTCTTTTAAAAATAGTTATGTCCATACCTTGGTTTCGTAAGATTATTCTCCAGGCTTCATCACTAATGCTTTTATTCTTAAACCAACGCTCACCCTCTTGAGAAAGTTCCGTGGCAGTTGCTATAGATGCCTCGTTCACCGCAAACTTAAGGTCTCCAATCTCTACTTCCAGGCCATTGAACGACCTTGCAAATGCTTTTGTCACTTCTTTATGATAGCCTCTGAACTTTTGGATAAACCGCAGCCACTTTTCTTTCTTCAATATATCCCTGACTTGCGGATATCCCTCCATGAATTTAGGTCCTTCTGGTTCTGCTCTTAGCAATTTACCCATCCTTCTTTCTGCTCTTCAAAAATTTTCCTGCGTGAGGGTTCAATGGAAGTAGAACGGTTGAATGCACAGAAATGAGCACAATGACTGTAGGTAGATATTAGAGAGTGGGTATACAGGCTATAGCATAACAGAGAATGAAATGGAGTAAGTCGGAACAGAGAGGGGTTTCGTGAGCACGGCAGAGATACGGCTGTGAGATTAACAGAACAATAGGAGGAGTATAACACATCCGACAGTGTTTTGAAATTTGGTGGCTGCAAAATAAATGTAAGCACGTTTAAACAACGTCTATAGATTTTATGCGGCTGAAAGAGCCCATGGTCAAATCAACTACGTCTCATTGTCACCGGTGGAATATCGAAGTATGAGTGAAGATCGGGGGTTTAATTATGGAACCGTTTGAGAATGAATGCGGGAGGATCATATGGAGATCGTGAAAGGGTTACGGAATTTGTCAATATAATCATTGTACATAATGGATGGAGCTTATGGTTTAGAACTATATAAAAATGTGTTTTCAATGCTATTTTAAATGAATTTTTACTCATACCTTGGAATCTTTGCCTTTTTCCTTGGTCTTCAATTAGTTGCTCTTCATTGGTATCTTGAATGCTCCATGTCTTCATTTTTGGTCCTCATACCTTCATTTTATTTCATGATTATGGAAATAACATCTGGCTATACATTCTTTTGAAAACAGAGTGGTAGCTGCGGAATCTGCTTCTGGCTGCGGAAACTGGTGTCAGCTGCGGAAACAGATGTCAGCTGCGGAAACTGACACAGCTATTATTTGGGTGAATGGAAATGAATGGATGACAAATGACTAGATGGAAATGGTCATGAAAAAGAATTTTATTGGTGAAAATGGAATGAAATAGATAAAATGAAGTGGAATGGAGTGAAATGAAGTGAAATGAAGTGGAATGGAGTGGAATGGAATGGAGTGGTTACAAAACTTATGAAATGAAAGAGAATTTTTTTTTTTGGGAAAATATATAGTGTCAGGTGCTCCTGATTTTCACCCTATATTTTCTGTATAAGACTGCCAATCAGTGATTGGTTTTTAGGCTTATACAAATATTATTATTATTATTATTATTATTATTTTTTTTTTAATTGAAAGAACAAAAGATAGACTGGTGGAGAAGAAGAATTCTTCTGTACCAGCCTGATTGCAGAATTTTCTTGAAACATTTTGACAAAATCCTCTTTTGAGAGTGGCTTATGATAAACTTTCAATCTGTGGCCATTCACAATAAGAGGAGTTTGAAACTCATCAATGGTTTTGATTCTTACTGCTCCATTGCTAAAGATCTTGTCAATCTCATATGGCCCAAGCCAATGAGTCCGAAATTTTCCTTGAAAATCTTTAAACTTGGAATCAAATAACAATGCCCAATCTCCTTCTTGAAACTTCTTCTCTTTGATGTACTTGTCATGCCATTTAGCTCTTTGATATTGAACTAGATCAGTTCTTAAAATTGCTTCTTGTCTGATCTCATCTAGCTCATTTAACTGCTCCATTCTATGCTTTTGGGCTTCTGATAAGTCCATCTCCAACTGAACTGTTATCTTGAAGGTCTTGACTTGGAACTCAATGGGGAGCAAGACTTCTTTCCCATAAACAAGTTCATAGGGAGAATGTCCTGTTGTATTTCTCCATGTAGTTCTGTAGGCCCACAAGGCTTTAGGAAGCCTTTCTGCCCAATCTCTTCTATGTAGATGAACAGTTTTGGTGATGATACTTTCAAGAACTTTGTTTATAAACTCCACTTGACCATTTGCTTGCGGATGGTAAGGAGTAGATCTTCTGTGCTTGATTTTGTATTCTTCCATCAACTTCTCCACCAAGTTGGATGTGAATTGGCTTCCTTGATCTGTCACAATTTCTCTTGGAACACCAAAGTGAGTAAAAATATCCTCATAAAGAAAATGAACAACTGAATTTTCAGTAGCAGATACTAATGCTTTGGATTCTACCCATTTAGTAACATAATCAAAACAAACCAGTATATACTTTTTTTTCTTAGATGGTGGATTAATAGGTCCAATGAAATCTAAAGCCCATTTTTCAAAGGGTTCAATGAGTACCTGTGGTTGCAATGGCATTTCATTTGAAAGGGTAGGTTTCCCTACTCTTTGGCAGCTGTCACACCTTTTGACATATTGTTTTGTATCTTTGAAGAGGGAAGGCCAATAATATCCTAAAGAGAGGATTTTATAGGTCGTCCTTTTGTCTGCAAAGTGTCCGCCGCATGGTTCATCATGACATGCCTTAAGAATATCAGGCATTTCATCTTCCCTGACACATCTTCTGATCACAAGATCTAGCCCTGTTTTAAACAATTCGTTAGAAATCCATGAATATTTTGAACTCTCCTGAATAATTTTTTGTTTTTCATTTGGAAATAAATGTGAAGGCAGTTTCCCTGTAACCAAATAGTTAGCAATATCTGCATACCAAGGAGTCTTAATAGTTACTGCAAACAAGTATTCATCAGGAAACTTATCCTCTACAAGAGAATCTTCTTTAGTATTCTGAATCCTAGACAAGAAATCAGCTACTGTATTTTGTTTTCCTGGTCTATCCAACACAATAATATTGAATTCTTGCAAAAGTAAGAGCCATCTTGTCACTCTGCCATTAGTAACAGGCTTGTTCATTAAATATCTAATTGCAGAATGGTCAGTATGAATAAAAGTTTCATAGCCTGTTATGTAATGTCTAAACTTATTAATTGCATGAACAACAGCTAAAAACTCTTTTTCAGTCACAGTATAGTTCAACTCTGTGGGAGTCAAATTTTTACCGGTATAATAAATGGCATAAGGAACTAAATCTTTTTGACCCAACACAGCTCCTAGAGCTGTATCTGAAGCATCCGTAGAAATATGGAAATGGAGTTTCCAATTTGGTCCTCTCAAGATAGGTGCTTCAGATATTCTTGTTTTCAAAGTTTCAAAGGCTGATTGACAATCAGGATCCCATTTGAATTCACAGTCTTTTGTAAGCAATTTGAAGAGTGGAGATGCTATTTTAGTGAATTTTTCTATAAATCTTCTATAGTAACCAGTAAATCCTAAAAAACTTCTAACATCTCTTTGACAATTTGGAATAGGTAACTTGGAGATGACTTCAACTTTTGATCTATCAACCTTAATCCCATCTCTCGAAATATGATGCCCCAAAACAATCCCTTCAGTAAACATCATAAAGAATTTTTCATGGCTTAATGAAAGGTTTGTTTCTTTACATCTTATAAGAACTTTTTCCAAATTTTCTAATGCCTCTTCAAATGAATTACCATAAACCGTAAAATCATCCATATAAACCTCTACACAATCATGGATTAGATCAGAAAAAATTCCTAGTACTGCTCTTTGGAATGTTGCAGGTGCATTACATAACCCAAAAGGAAGCACTCGGTAGGCAAAAGTTCCCCATGGACAAGTAAATGTGGTCTTATCTTGATCTTCAGGTGCTACCTAAATTTGATTATAGCCACTAAACCATCCAAAAATGAAAAGTACTTTTTACCTGCTAATGTATCTAATACCTGATCGATAAAAGGCAAAGGAAAGTGATCCTTCAAAGTTGCTTTGTTCAATTCCCTGTAATCAATGCACACCCTCCATTTACCATTCTTTTTAGGTACTATAACCAGAGGAGAAACCCATCGGCTATCTGAAATTGGATAAATGAAGTTTACATTGAGTAGTTTTTGGAGCTCTTCTTTCACTATCTCCCTAAGATTTGGATTCATCCTTCTTTGAGGTTGTCCGATTGGTCTACTGTTTTCCTCAATATAGATATGATGGATGCAAGTCTTAGGATCAATACCTTTCATGTCAGTATACTCCCATGCAAATGCAATAGAATGTTTTTGCAAGATTTTGATTAGTTCTTTTTGTTGTGACTTTTCCAAATGTTTGTTGATATTCAATGTTTTTCCTGGAAAAATCTCAATGGTAGAACTACCAAACTCTTCCATAGAGTAAAGAGACATTTGTCTTGATGATAAATATTCTATGTCAGATTCCAACCGAAATTGTGTGGGGTCATATTCTGAAGATGTCTCAAAATTTTCTAATGTGTTCAGAATTTGACTGTCCTCACTGATTTCAGAAATGGTAAAGACAGGTTGTATAGTGTCCTCATCATCAACCCATTCATTGTCTCCTACTTCTGTGATTGCTTTTGCTGGAGGACACAAATTGAATTTCTTTGTCGAATTACCATTAGAATTGTACATATCCCCAGATCTACAACTAATAAAAGCATCAGTTGTGGCTAGCCAAGGTCTTCCTAAGATAAGTGGGTGCCCTCCTAGATTACTCTTGAGAGTCAAAATCATAAAATCTACTGGATATTCCCAAGAATCTAAGGAGACTGAAATATCTTCTAATACACCATCTGGTTTAATAATTGATCGATCTGCAAGTTGCAGTAAAGTAGGTGTAAAAAGAAGGTTAGGAAGTTTTAGCTTGTCCATAGTCTGTCTACTCATAATGTTGATAGCAGCCCCTAAGTCAATCAATGTGTTTGGAATTTCTATCCCATTTATATGTGTCTTGACAATTGGACTTCCCGGATCTACATACTTCTGCATGGTAATTTTTCCCATCATAATATCTGCAATTTTTCCTACCAGGTGGATTCTTCTTGTGTCTTTTAGTTTCCTTCCTGGTCTTTTGAAACTCAACTCCTTTATTGTTTTTGCTAGAATAGGAATCTCTCGAATGGCTTGTAGCAAGGGAATTTTGATACAAACATTCTTCAATTCATCTAGAAAATCATAGTTAGGCAACAAGATTTGTTTTTCCACCCCCTTGTCAATTTGTAGTCTTTCAGGAAAAGGAGGTGTAGATGAAGATGCAGGTTGCTCAATTATAGGAGTTGTGGGTGTTAACTTTTCTTTTTCTTTTTGAATATTTGAGTTTTGAAGAGAATATTCCTCAGAACCCTTATTGGTTTCAAGAGAGTCCTCCTCAGAGGTATCTTGCTCTTGAATATCTATAGAAGGTTTTTCTAAAAATCTACCAGATCTGAGTTGTACATCGTTGAGAGGAACAATCATATAGGTAGGAAATTGTTGTCCTTCTACCATGTAAGTATTCTAAGGATTTTTATTGTTAGGATTTGGCAATGGCTGAGCTGGAAGTTGATTTGTCTTTTGTTGGTATGGGAGCATGAGTTGAGGATTTGGATTTTTTTGAGAAGGTTGTTGTTGTGGAAATGGCAATGAAAGTTGTGGATTTGTGTTTGGAATTTGTGGAGCTTGTTGATTTTGAAAAGATGGAGGATATTGATAAAATTGAGCAAATCTCCCATAAGGATTTTGCATTCCTTGTACCCATGGCTGATATGGATTTTGATGTTGGGGCCAAGGTTATTGCCAAGGATTCCAATTTGGTGGGGTTTGAAGATTCATAGGGTTGTTAAACCCTTGAGTTTGTTGTCCCTGCCAAGGTCTTCTTGCAACAAAACAGAGAGATTCTACTAAATTTGGATCTTCTTGAAAAACAGCTTTGAGTCCAGGAATTGAAGGACAATCCTTGATCTCATGATTCTCTGAGCAAATCGTACATGTTTCTACAACTTTTGCGTCCAAGGGACATTCCCTTAAAGCATGTTTCTTCCTACATTTTGGACAAAAGATAGCTAAAGCATCTGTTTCTGCTTTCTGCTTGTTTTGGATTTTAAGGGTGTCTAGTTGTTCACTAAGGCTCCCTAAGATATCAGTTTTGAATTCATCAAGCATATTACCAATCTCTGCCCTACTTACTGATCCAGTTGCAGATTTGTTAGCCCTAATAAGAGAAGGATCTCTAGGCCCTTTTCCTGTTTTAGATTTTCCTCTTGAGAGATGGACACATAGTTCTGTTATGTCACGAAGTGGAAGTTGAGAAATGTCTCCTTTCCCCATCATGTTTAAAATATCTATCCATTCATCTCTAATGGCTTTTAATATGAGGGCTTTCAAGGTTTCATCATCTAAGTTGCTCATCTTTTCTCTTTTCAAGTTGTATTGAAACCTTTCAAGTAAATCTTCCAAATTTTCATCTTCTTTTTGCATCATTTTGAATACCTCATCCTTGTGATTGGTGGGCATACAATAGTCCAAGTATCTATCCAAAAAATGTTTGTTTCATATCATTCCAAGTCCTAATAGATTGAGTAGCTAATCCCATAAACCATTTCAAAGCAGCTCCCTTCAAAGTTGAAGGAAACAGTTTGAGTTTTTGAGAGTCTTCCATATAGTCATAGGTTCGGCACACTACTTCAAACTCAAACAGAAATGTTTCAGGATCCTCACTTCGCAATCCATAAAAGTTAGGAAGGACAGATGGTGAGATATTTTTCATCGTTGTATGATTTTCCTCATCAACTATAGGGAATCCAAACAAGTTGTCTCCTTCCCTATTTCTTCCATTATTTCCTTCACCATTGTTGTCTCCATTGTTTCCTCCTCCTCTACCTCTACCTCTACCTCCAAATCCATCTATTATTTCCTCTGCCATGATAGTTTCTTTAGATTCCTTAAAGTCCTCTAGTTCTTATATCAAGGGAGGATGAGAGGGAGTCTCTTCCTTTTCTAAATGAGATTTAGTAGGTGGTATAGGAGAATCCTCTAATTCAGCTGCTCCTTGAATTCCAGAAATCTTAAGGCTAGGGGTAGATGGTGGTGAATCTGGTCTATGCCTTGAAGAAGATGGAGTTTTGAAAATCAAACTCTTGGCTTTAGCTATAAACCTTCCCCTAGAATCTCTTGCTCTATGCATGTCATTTTTTTTATTTTTAAAAAGTTGGGCTAATAATTCTTTTTCTGATCTTCCAGGTCACACTAGGTGCAAGAAGAGAGCATACTTAAGAAATTACTAAACCAATAACTCTCTTTTCTGATCCTCCATATCACACTAGGTGCAAGAGGAGAGCATACTTCAAGAAGTTATCAAGTTTTCCCTTCTTTTATTATTTTGTTTTTTTTTTTTAAGAAATTGGCTACCTAGTTACACTTCCCCGGCAACGGCGCCAAAATGTTTGGTCAATTTAGTGTGTCCTAAATTGCTACATTTAATTTTTCAATCCGGGATTCGTAAGTTGACGAAGTGTGGCGCACTATATGTGCAAGATAACATATCTCTTACTTTTTTGTCGTTTTTGGATTTTTGTGAAATTCTAAAAGACAAGTATGGAGACAAATATTCAAGACAACAATGTCTTTCTAATGATTTTCCAAACTTCAAAAGAATTTAAAAAACACACAATGACAAAATTAATTCTTCAAAGAAAATGAAATTGCATCACTACTCTAGTCAAACAAACAATGAACTACTGATCATGAAACTCATTATTCTTGCTGCTGTTCAAACATAAAAGAAACTATGCTGAAAGAAATCCAAAAGTTGCAACAAATTAAATCTAAATCAAATTACATCAACTTATCTTCTGATCCCTCATCATTAGTCCAGCTATGATTTTCGGAGGTAACCATAAACAACTTGAGTAACCCGATATCTAACTTGCAGAAAGTAAACTAATATCAAACTACACATTCATAATTCAATCCCTCACCATCAGTCCAGCTGTGGCTTTCGGAGGTAACTGAAGATGTCATGAGCAATTTAATATATCTAACTTGCAGAAAGTAAACTAATATCAAACTATTCATTCATACTTCAATCCCTCACCATCAGTCCAGTTGTGGCTTTCGGAGGTAATTGAAAATGACATGAACAATTTGATATATCTAAATCTAACCACTGAAACAAATGTGCAAGACTGAAATAAACAAAGCAGTACTAAAATTAAACAGAAACTAAGAAAAGTAAATTAGTAGCAGAACAATATTAATTCCATGTCATTAGTCAAAAATTTATGCAAATGCCCGGGCTGCCTATTTATAACCTGAAACAAGAACACTGATCAGTTAACAATAACATAAAACATGAAAGATTATGGACAGAAGCAAGATGTAAAGCATGAAAGATTATAAACAGAAATGAAGCATATATATCATGAAAGATGCAATGTATAAACATGTGAATGAATTATGGCACATTGAGCTTAAAGAAATAAACAAGAACTATACAATAATGCACAAAACCTCAGCATGTGCAGGGGCCCTCTACACCAGCCTTGGCAACAGACTTCAAGTACGAATTACGCTTGGAAACAGAGTCTTCTTATATATTAAAATGCAGTCATAACATAAAGGTGATATTACGGCACAGTGGCAACGTAATTACATTACAGAGCTATCTGGAGGCTAATGGAGACTAATAAAAACTAACTCTTATGCGTATGCAAACGCGTTATTTATACTGAAGGTGATATAACTAATTTCCTAAAGTTTATGCTGATAGAGAACACGTAAACCATTTCGTCCAAAGATCTAGGATCATGGCCGCGTTGAGGAGTAAATCTATGAAGAGTGGATGTTTGAATTCGGCTTATGGAGCCATGTACAGGTGTTGATTTGTCTCCCGCAATTCAGAAACGGCCATATAAATCTCCACGTGACGAGAAACAGAGTCCTATCACCGTGGGACTCTACGGTTGACTTCCACCTGGCCACCTTTGACCGTAGCCTCCTTAGGTGAATTTGTTCGAGCCAATAGGACACGATCCATGTCCACATCATTTCTGACTTGCCCATGTGGCTCAAGCACTAAGACACCAATAGGAAGCCACAAAATGGTCATGAAAGTTGTGCCAGGGCTCATGGCAAGATTCCGCAACTAAATGAGCAAAATCTAAATCAAATAGCAGACACAAAAATATAGTTAAAAACCATTTTAGATGCTCTTTTGCAATTAATATACAATGATATTGACAACTTGGGAGGTTCAGGTGAATGAAAAAGGTCTAGCAAGATGTATAAGAACAATGCAGATTTGAGACTCAACACCTACTTTTCAGGAGCTCAAGGTAAAGGAAAATTTTATGGAGTTGCCATGGTGGGGGGTGACTCATTTTGTATGGATGATTGCTTGGGGATGGAGGATCCACTTGGGGAAAGGTGTTTTCCCAATACATTTCAGTCTCCATGCCTTGGGAGGAAACTCTTCAGTTCTATCCTTGCAGTTGCTTGAGGACAAGCAACATTTGGGAGGGGCGGACGATAATATTCCAAAATTAGCATGCAACTAATTGGAATATTGAATTTTGTTTTATCACCTAGCAGCTTAATAAATGGTTAAGGAGGCCCATGCATATTAAAAATCTGAATAAAAATCCCTCATGGTGTAGAAAGGGATCAAGGTAGCAGCTGGATTTTACACTCTCATGTGTGAACAGGGACAAATGCAGGTGGAAAAGGTCAATTTTGACCAAGTCAACAGCACAGGTATGAGAGTCTGTCTGTAAGCAAAATTCAGTTCGTTGATATTAATGAAATGAAGTGTTATTTCCACTGCATCTCTGTATTTATGTTTATATGTTTATTCTGTTGCGTTCCTGCATAAATCCGGATCAAGCCATAACAATTTTATGCTTATGATTTGGTTTCTGGATTTGGTCTGAGAGACTATCCTACTTTCTTCAACTATTCATTTGAGATTGCTATGCTACTTAGCACAAGAATTTTCTGTTTAGGAATCCTTCTCCTTTCTTGAGAGGCCTCTTGAAGGAGTTGTACTGATTTACCTCACATCTAGGCTTCAGGCCAAGAATCATCCTTCAGATACAGTGTTATTTCTATAGCAGTATAATGTTGTGTTGCAGGGTGTTGCAGTGAGGGGACACAACACCACTTCCAACAATTGTTTTTCAGAGGAGGAGGCTCTCTTTCTCTTGGGAGATCAGTGAGGAAGAATTCTGGAGCATATTTTCATATCTTGGCACTTGGCCAAAGTACTCCCATCATCTACAGTGTAGTCCCTTGTAGGAACTGCATCATTTCTTGCAGTGTTGCAGTGAGAGGGTCAATCCCCTCAAGTTTGAGCTGCTTTCTCAGGGAAAAGGCCAACCTTTCTCTCGGAAAGTTTGTGAGGAGGATTTTCCTTCATTCCATGTATTTTTCAGCTGTATAAAGACATAGCTTCAGTTAGACTGCATCATTTTCAGATCGATATCTGCATATCTGACATTTTTCACTTGTGTTCCCATAGAACCCTTGCTGGGTCATTCCTATAATGTGTAAAAGAAGCTTGTTCTCCAATTTTATCCATGATCTGATGTAATACACTCCATGTATGCTATTTCCATAATATTGCATCAAAAACCCTCATAAAATCATGCTTTCTATGCTTTAGTAAAATTTGTATAAGAAAAGTCATGGGATTTGGGCTTTTTAAAGCCATATCGGAACTGAGAGATCTGTTTAAGTTAGATAGAGTTATTTGTTTTTGCTCCCATTTGGTATGTAAGTCCAATATGACATAATATAATGGATCCCACTGTTATTTTCCTCTTTTATTATGAAAATATCTAGGAATAATGTTTTTGGGGCTTATTTTGCTGCTTTTCCCCAACTTTTGGATCCTAAAATGAAGTATAAGTTGCTGCTATAACTTTAATTGATGGATATGTGTTTTTAACACATCATATGAACTATATCCAACTCTAGAATATCTTTATATATTCTTATTGTTGTAGAAATTTCCTATTTTGGGATATTACAGTGGTATCAAAGCATGACCTTTGGCTCAGCCTGTGAGTTCTAGCTATTAGAAGGAGAAAGATCCAAATGATGAAGAGAATGAGCTTGATTTCATCACTTTTCAGATCCAAGAAGAACCTCCCCAAGGAGGTTAAGAAGATGAAGAGTTGGAGTGAAACTCCTAGAGGGTTTCAAGAAGAGGAAGAGCCATGCACTTCCTATTCTCAAAGAGGAGAAGAAAAGAGACATAAAGGACACTTGGAATATGAAATTATAAGTGGATACCTTGCTGAGTACCAAACTAAACCTAGAGCCTTCAAGGAGACTCTAGCTTTACCACATTTCATTCAGCTAGAAGAAAGGAGACTCTACAACCATGGAATGATGAGAGGTAATAGATTAATATTGTCCACTTTTGATGGATCACTCACATGTGCAGCAAAGGCTGGGGTGATGAAACTAGAGGATTTCTTCCTACTACATCCAGTAGTAGAGAGAGAGGTTGTAAAAATTGCAACACTGCACCTTGAAGGTGAAGCAAACATTTGGTGGTTTAGCCATTTGAGCCATGCAAGAGTGTCTGCTC
Organism: Pinus albicaulis; assembly: GCA_034641835.2. NCBI lineage: Eukaryota > Viridiplantae > Streptophyta > Pinopsida > Pinales > Pinaceae > Pinus > Pinus albicaulis. Next base: position 604,241,944 of record CM076583.1, read on the forward strand.
TTGCTAAGTTTTCTCGAAAGCTGATCAAGATATTTGGGGAAGGGAGATCAGAAAAAGAGAGACCCTCACCACCACTTGAGGAAGCATGTACTAGCGCTATCAAAACCTTGGACGAGCAGCCTTCATGTTCAGCATTGAAGGAAGCCAACATAGTTGAGGAAGGAACTCTTGCTTCCACATTTCACCAAGGTATGCTTAAGTTTCCATACTTTTTCATTTCAGAAAATATTATGGAGGGATCTACATTATTGTATACTATTGATTTAGAGCAACAAAGTTGCGCAGCACTGTATAAGAGCAGTGAGGAAGAAAGGAGGACCTATTCTTTATGGGAGCATTCAAATGGAAGCTTCATTCATGAAGCAATGGTGGATGGAATGATAGATGGTAGACGTATTGAAGTGATAAACCCTTTGTGAAATGTGCAAAAATTATGAATGATTTCGTGGCAATTTATATTGCCGTGAAATGTGTTTTAGGAGGGGCTTCGCATAATTTTCCGGCCAATGGAAAATTATACAAAATTTTGGCTAAAATTTGATTAAAAGCTCGACCGAACTATTAATTCGTTAGACTTAACAAGCCGTTGGTGCAAAAAATAGTTCGGCCGAACTAACGCGTCACCAGTTACGCAGAACCAGGCTCTGAATACGTTTCTACAACTTTGGACTGATTAAAATCCATGAAATTTTTTTAATTAACTGTCGAAACCAAGACAAACATTTTCAGAATTGAATCTACTTTAAGGAAATATAACTTTTATGGAATTTCATAAACGTTTACTAATTTTAATTAATTTTATAATAAAATGGGTGAAAACAATTTCTGAGGGTCATTGTGATTCAGTGAAATCAAAATTTTGTATCTTCCAAAACACATTGTAAAAAAAATTGTAAAAATTATGGGGCATTACATTGGTCCTTCGTCTCTAATGGGTAGCTTTTAGATTTTTAGTTTATAACTTATATGTTAAGAAATTTTTTGTGTCGCGAAACATATCCAAAATATGCAGTTTTTCGTATTGGACTAGTTCAAAAAATTCTAGTAATTATGATATGCATCCATTGGCTTTGTAAATATGACAAAACCAAAGTAGACTCTGTCTAGATTGTTGTAACACATTTTTTTTTCTCAAAAACACAAATTTTCAATGAATACAACATTGCGTCATAACATGACTTCTTATGAATCCTTTGATTGTTAAGAAAGATACACTCAAATAAATGTTAAGTTGACATATCAAATCTGCATAAAAAAATTTCAAAAAATAAGTAATAGAAAGCTAACAAAATTTCTGACAACTTTTATTTTTATCGCAAAATGAAATTCTATACAGAAAAATTGTTATAGTTTGCAGAAAGTTGAAGAACCGAAAAAAATGAAATTTTTTTCTCAAAAAAGGGCAAAAAGTGTAACCCAGCTTCACATTTTCACCCTTTCTAGATGACCCTTTCTCAATGAGCACTCCTCAGCTCAAACAGAAACTTCTACTTGCAATAGATCTAGAACCTTATTGGTTTTGGAAGACCATTGATGGAAATAAGGTCTCATGGGAGGTGCACTTCAACGCATCATGGAGTGAAAATTTCTTCAACAGTTTGGGGAGGGTTTACCCTCATCACACTTGGATCCTTATGCATTAAAGGACATTGATGAGAGATCTTCTGTAGAAGATCTCCAAGGAGTTGCATTTCAACATCCCTTGAAATGCAAGAGCATAAATCTTATTTGGGAGGATGATAGTCTTCCTTGGGAGAGTGCTAAGGAAGAGCATGATGGAAGGCACCCACATGTGGATGGATGGGTGTGGATGATGAGCAGGAAGCTGGAAAGCTACTTGCAAATATATGATACTAAGTAGTAGGAGACTTGGCTGCGTTGGTTGCGCTTGAAATAGTTTGGTCATCATCCTCTTTCGAAGGGTATGTGGCAGGATACTTGCATCATGGAGAAGAAAAGAGTATGGATGCATTGTGTTGACATGAGATTATTCTATGATGGGGGTATGAGGAGGCAACAAATTTTTTTATTTCTAGGGTTATTATTGGGAGAGCAAGGGCATATTTTTTCTCACACTTTTCATGATGTTGCATGAGTAGGAGGTGGCACTATCATGGTGCAAATGGGCTACTCCTTGGCCTTAGATGTTCAAGAGGTACTTCCACCTTGGGAGGAACCTCTTATGTGTAGCAGCATTATGGGAGATGCCTTTGACATTGTGCATGTCAAAGAATGGAGTTATGAGTTGGCAAGAGCCTATTTTCATGGGCCAACAACATTGTCACCTTGGGGGTTGGACTTATTGATGGAGTGTCCCCAGGATTACTTCACATTTGATGCACTTGGTAAACAAGGAGGAGGTGAGACATTTGCTTTTGCATTTATTGATTGTCTAATACAATATTTTCATGCTCTTATCATTTCTATGCAGTGCATTTCTCCACAAGAGGCAAGCTTTTCATTTGGCTTCATGGTCAATTTTGGGCCAATCTATATGATGGAGACAACCATCTCTTATATGAAATTGGGCAAGTATGTTTTTCTTACATGTATGATCAATTATTGTACCTAACCAGTTACTATTGATTAGCAGACTTAATGACATACATAACTATCCATGTATTAAAAAACAACTTTCCATACTATTTTCTGAAGTAGTAGTTTGGGAAACTGCGTTGTAACTACATGGGAAATTGTTGGTACTTCCTTGCACCACATGAAACCTTCAGTATTTCCCTCATTTTGGTGCTAATAATGATCTCTTTTTCTGATATTGTTATTATATCTATTGAGAGCATTATGGGGAGAGAGACACATGGGATTGGTGTGTCCTTTTGGGAAGAGGATTCCCACATTTTATGCATTGCATGTTCTAATGGGAGAATGGGAGGAGATATGGCCACCACAGTCAAACACTTGTTTCTCTTTGAGGTGGGCCATGTGATTGATGGGATTCCATATGGTGATGATTTCCTATCCATCACATATGGGATGATTTGGGCTAGCTTGATTCACAGCGTTGGAGAGGAGATCTTTGGAGATCTAGTCTTGCCACTTGAGGGAAATTGTTTTGCAACCCAAGATAAATATATACTCTACACTTATCATAAGTGGAGAGGAAGACAGTGTGGGGTAGGCTATCTTGTCTACCATGTGCAGATTTTCAGCCCACCTACTATGCAGGAACTCAAGGTGGAGGAAAATTTTCTGGAGTTGTCATGGTGGGAGGTGACTCATTTTGTATGGCGGATTGCTTGGAGATGGAGGATCCACTTGGGGAAATGTGTTTTCCAAATACACTTCAGTCTCCATGCCTTGGGAGGAAAAATTCAGTTCTATCCTTGCATTTTCTTGAGGACAAGCAACATTAGGGAGGGAAGGATGGTAATATTCCAAAATTTTCATGCAAAAAATTTGAATATTAAATTTTGCTGATCTCACTTAGGAGATGAATAAATGGGTAAAGAGGCCCATGCATAATAAAAATCCGAATAAAATACCTCATGGTGTGGAAAGCGATCAAGGTAGCAGCTGGATTTTACACTCTCATGTGTCAACAGGGACAAATGCAGGTGGATAAGGTCAAGTTTGACCAAGTCAACAGTGCAGGTATGAGAGGAGGAGATCATCTATAGAGACAGCGTAGTGCAAGTGGGAGGAAGATTCCTTGGTGAAGGAAACCCTAATGAGGGGGGCCCAAGGAAAGAAGGCTCAAACATGTTTAAAAGGAAGGCAAGGCAGCCATAACAAGTTTATGCTTATGATTTGACTTCTGGATTTGGTCTGAGAGACTATCCTGTTTTCTTCAACTGTTTAGTTGAGATTGCTGTGCTACTTAGCACAAGGATTTCCTATTTAGGAATCCTTATCCTTTCTTGAGAGACCTCTTGAAGGAGTTGTATTAATTTGACTCACAGCCAGACTTGAGGCCAAGCATCCTCATTCAGCTACAACTTTATTTCTACAGTAGTATAACGTTGTGTTGTAGGGTGTTACAGTGAGGGGTCACAACACCACTTCTAGCAGTTGTTTTTCAGAGGAGGAGGCTCTCTTTCTATTGGGAGATCAGTGAGGAAGCATTCCGGAGTAGATTTTAACATCTTGGCACTTGGCCAAAGTACTCTCATCATCTACAGCATAGTCCCTTGTAGGAACTGTGTCATTTCTTGCAGTGTTGCAGTGAGAGGGTCAATCCCCTCAAGTTTGAGCTGCTTTCTCAAGGAAAAGGCCAACCTTTCTCCAAGAAAGTTTTTAAGGAGGATTTTCCTTCATTCCATGTATTTTTTAGATGTATAAAGACATAGCTTCAGTTATACTATGTCATTTTCAGATCCAGATCTGCAAATCTGACATTTTGCACTTGTACTCCCATAGAACCCTTGTCGGGTCATTCCTATAATGTGTAAAAGAAGCTTTTTCCAAATTTTCTCCATGATCTGATGTAATATAATCCATGTATGTTATTTCCATTGTATTTCATCATAAACCCTCATAAAATCACACTGTATATTCTTCATTAAAATCTGCGTAAGTAAACTCATGGGATTTGGGCCTTTTTGAGCGATATTGGGACCAGGAGATATGTTTAACTTAGCTAGAGTTATTTGTTTTTTATCCCATTTGGTATGTAAGTCTCATATGACATAATATAAGGGATACCACCATTATTTTCCTCTTTTATTATACAAATAGCTGGGAATAACATTTTTGGGGCTTAGTTTGCTGCTTTTCCCCACCTTCTGGATCCTAAAATGAAGAATAAATTGTTGTTGTAACTTTAATTGATGGCTATGTGTTTTTAACACATCATATGAACTATCTGCAACTCTAGAATATCTTCAGATATTCTTATTTTTGTATAAATTCCCTATTTTGGGATATTACATTTTTATATAGCCAAAATCAATAGCAGAGCTACCTCAGCCTTATCTAGCGACTAGCCTCACTTTTTCCACCAATAAGAGGAACACAAAAAAAGTAAAAAGGACCTGAGAAAGTGGGTAGTAAGTAGTTCATTTTAATGGAAGACAAGGTGTGCCAAGGGGTGAATAAGGGTGAACTCAATTAATAGAAAAATAACTTTGAGTTTATTTTGCATGCAATAAAAAAAGAAAAATAAAATGGTGGACCCACCACCTCTTAGCATGAAACATACAAATTTGCTTAAGGCGTCTAATGACCTCCATCAAACACCCATAAGAAGAAATTCAAGAAGAATAGAAAGATAATTAGCATGAGGAGAAGCGCATGGGCCAATAAACAGAAAAAAAAATAAGCCAGCATGCAGGAATAACTAGAATGGAGGGAGGATGGATAGGTTGCTCAGAGGTTGAGCAACAATTTCAGTAGGGGGTACTGATGGGCCTCTAAATTAGACATAAAATAAGGCCCATCTAACCTTTCTTAGGCCCATCTACATTCCTTATGCACATGAAAAGATATATTAAATCTCTCCTTCTGCACTTAGTAATGTTTTCTTATGCTTTAATATGATCTTAGGAAGCTTTAAAGGTGATTGAATATTTGTGCCTAATATTGGTTATTTTTGTAGAATATTATGAGAATATTGGGAAGATTATGCAGATTTGGAGAAGGAGATAATTTAGGGACTTGCTCCCTGCCAGTGGAAGATCAGGATTGAAGAATAAATGAGCACAATATCAAGAAATTATTTAGAAATCTTAGACATATTCAAGGGGGTTTTCTAGCCTCCTTAACTATCAAAAGCAACCAAGAAAACCGAATACGAAGTGCACTGAATCTATGGTTTACTTGGAGTCAAAGTGGACTCAATCACTATTTTCTAGGGAGTTGTTGGTAGCTTCCCTTGAGGATAAATAAAGCCGATCAAGAGATAATTAGGATCCGTTCTGGTCCATTCTGGGCCAGTACATTCCATTCCATTCTGGTGGATTTCTATTGCATTCGATTCGATTAGATTCCACTAGAATTTTTGTTGCAAGCTATTAGGCTTTTGTTATTGTAATAAGTTCAAAAGTTTCATGGATGTAATGAGACTATATTTGTGAAATACAATGAGTATTCATAATTTTTTACTGATTTAGTTTCAGAGAGCTAGGCTCATGGGTTAGGGCCCAATCTATGTGCCTCGTCTTCTTTGTTGTTTTCATTCTTTCATGTCTGTCATTTATCTAGTTTTATTTCTCATATTTTCATTGCTATTATAGTTTGTTGTTGTAGATTTAGTCTTCTTATCCACGCTGTAGAATATTTGATAAACTCCAAAAGATGTGGTCAAGCCTACCCCTCTCATCTCTGCCAACAGGTTTTGAGCAGGGTAGACCTTCCCACATGCCAAAAATTTCTTTCTGTTTGAGTTTAGGGAAGAAATTTCATTACCAAGTCCGAATCCCTTTTTCACTGCTTTTATCACGCATTTTTCTATTTTTTCCGTGCATGAATCCGTAGGTGTGTTTGCTGGAAGAAGTAGCAACAGTCCCATAAAATCCCATCAAGTTGTTTAGCTTCACCATCCATCTCTATGTTACACTTATGAGAATCACTATTATGCCTCCATTTCCATCCTTTTTCTATCCTTAAATAACTACCACACCCTTTTTATTCACAAAAACCAATTAAAATTCTGACCTCCACCTTTCTCCTAGAAACTCTCACTTATCGCAGTTCGCATCTCGTAGAATCTCTTCTCCCCTTCCTTTGTTGTTCTTCAACATTTTAATTATTTTCCCTTTGACCTTACCTTTACCGATAATTACGAAAATATTCGACAAACCATTGGAAACCGACCTTCCCTTTTTTTTCCTTTAAGACTTACCGCAAATCTCAAATCGCATTTCCATTTGGTTCCTGTTATACGTTCCAATTCCAGACCCTGATTGTGATATCCCTTTGCACCTTACCTTTTCCACTTATTATTAAAAAAACCCTTCTCTTTACCTTTGAACTTATCACATTTCCCTTTCACTTATCGCAATTAATAACACTCTCCTCCTGGTTAATATTTAACGCTCCTTTTTTCTGATTACGATATTGTTATCGCACTCCACCACTAGTCCTCCTACCATGTCACCCATCGTATATCGCACTCTTGTCACCCATCGTACCTTGCACTTCGCATTTCTCTCCCGAACAACACTTCTGCCACTCTGATTTATTTGTGGTATTGTGATTGCGATTTCACATATCGCATATCGCATTTTTGTCCTCCAACCACATTTATGCCATCGCAATTTTCAAAGCCTCCCACTCCAAAGCATATTTGTGATATTATAAGATTTAATAAAGTCCAAACCCCTCTTTCCACACCTCTAAGCCTTGTCCTGCATGTTTAAGCACTCCATTGGCCTCTTTAGCCCTTTTTCCTCCAAACTGCAAGCAACATTTTTTAAAGTTTAGTTAGATCATGAATAGTTGCATGGTTAGAAGCGTGATAGCATGGTAGATATATCATAGGATAAGTAGAGTGTGTTTATCCATTTGGCCAATTAAGTGTGGTTAGAGTCTATTTTCCTTTCCTGTCATTTATTTTCAACAATTTAGTTTCCTTTCTGTCATTTCTTTTCTAAAATTTAGTTTAGTTTCGTTGAAGTGTGAAAGAATTCACTGAGAAACCCTAGAAGTAGCACCATTTCGTACAACGGAAGAGGATGACATGAGTAGAATGCATCTGCTGTGTATGTAGCATTGTCACCTACAAGTTTGTATGAACCTCGGGTTCATAAAGTAAAGTAGGGCAACCCCTAGGAGTTTCAACACTCTTGGTGCAATACTAGGGCTCATCAAGCTCCAAATCTAGGAATTATATTAGAAATATTTGAATTTTCCCTCCTCGCAGTTTAATAGAAGCCCTGATTTTATGTCACAGAATGGATGGTCCCTTATCAAACCTTGTATCTGAGCTTGGATGGGTCCTAGAAAAATTCCATATCTGGACCAGATAACTTTGTTAAATGAAAAATGTTTTATACACACACACACACACACACACACACACATATATGTAGAAGAGTTGGATGTTTATTCAATTGGTGGGTGTATCCCAAGATCTAGACATGTAGCCAACTATCACATGTACACTTTCAAGAAAAGTGTGGATGTAAGAGAAACTAGATTTTGGAAAAGAATAAATGGTATATGGAGTGGAGACCACATGGGGGATTAATACATGAGGCCTATGTGTAGATGAATCCAATATTTGAAAAATAATAGAGAGTATCCAGAGTGGGGCCTGCTTGGGGATTAATGTGTGAGGACCAGATGTAGATGAAGCTATATATTGAAGTAGAATGTAGTGTATATGGAGTGGCTCCCACTTGGGGGATTAATGTGCAAGCCCCGAATATAAAATAATCTGTTTTGGAAAATAATGGGGTACATCTAGGGTGGGGTCCACTTGGAATTGATCCAGGACATTTGAGGGACTAGAGGTTGTGCCATTATTATTTTTTATGAGCACCCAATTTTTCCCTTAGCCTAGATATAACAAGGAATTGTGGAAATTCATGGCGATATAGACCTGGTGGGTCCAAATGGAGTTAGGTGAGGTGGCAGGTGCCATGACGGCTTGAAGTTCCCACGTAGATGCCACACTAGGCCATGGGTAGCGTGGTAGAGCCATGTGGGTCACACATGGGTGCAATGTAGTAGTTCCTTGATAATGTAGTGAGGTTTAATGGGAGAAAATTCAAATGGGGATAAATTTCAAACTGAGATAAGGATTGATATAAAATTCATATGATTGGAAAACTCTCGATGAGATGAACGAAATGGTCGTAATGGTTTTGAGTTTCAAATAAGTTGGTAAAACATGTTTTTTGTAACCCCATATTCATAATAGACCTTGGAGATTAGGTAAATTTTAAAGTAACACCTTCCACAACTCAAGAATAACCCAAGGGGTTGGGAGGGAGTGTTACAAGAAACAAAAAAAATATTCTACTTCCTAAAGAAATTAAAATTTTTTATCTCTAATTTAATTCAATAAAGTGATTCCAGCTTGTATTTAAAACTAATACTAAGAACGTAGAATATTGAGCAATCTATGAAAACTAAAACAAGACACACTTGGGCATGAAATGATTTTAGCTATTATTTATCTTAAATCCCCTAGTTTAAATCCATAACACAATCTTCAATGTTGAGGAAAACATGGAAGTATTCATTAGTAGGTTAAATTTGAAGAATGAAAGATTCTAGTTTTGGTTCTTACCTCCCTGAAATAAAATACTGAAATTTAAAAAGCAGAGGATTAAATCATAAATAAGAATACTAAAATGAAATCTATATTATATCCATCTCCAAGTGTTTGCTCGAGAAATGATACTACACCTTTAACAAGTCTCAGTAAATACTACATGGAAAAGCATAAAAATCATGAGATGGATATATAATACAAAACCATTATAATTTTTTTATCAGTAAATCACACTCATACATTCAATTCATAGACACCAATGTTAGATATTATTGGAGTAGAGTACTATATATGTGTTGTAAAAATCAATTTGTGTGACAGTGATTAAACCCTACCTCTCATAACAAGCTATATTTTTATTCGAACCAGAGATTAAACTTAAGCACAAACATAAACATATAAATTCTGATCAATCTTGAGATCATAAAGTAAACATTGTGAACCAATGTCATAAACTGAGTATAACAGTCAATATTGTTTCTCATAACTGAAATTATTTGTATCAAATCAAGTACGTTATCACACTTATGATATTGTGTAACAAACCCTCCCACCCGCTTGGGTATTTCTTGAGTTGTGGAATGTGTTGCATCTGTTGATCAGTGGTTGTCATTGATGACAACCTAAGCAGTACCAGGGCTACCTCGATCTTGCATTGGAATTTTGAATTGACAAATTACTCTATTCCAAGTCAAGGATATTTTGGATGGTTTCTACTTGTCGATATTTTTCCGTTGATATATGGCATGTCACGTAATTCTTCATGGTTTGAGAGATATTTGTGTTTGAAGTTAGTAACCCCAGTTAGTGGGCTAAAACCCCATGGGGTTTTGGCATGGCACTAATCATTGGTTGTCGTCATTGAATATTCAATAATTAATGAATTTTTAAGTTCCTAAAATCCCTCCAACATTCACTTGTTGAAGACCCTGTCAACCTAAGCACTTATATAAATTGTGACCCTCATATCCTCCTCATGTAAGGATTTTTCTACTTAAAACAGGTCATCATGGAATTTTCACTATAACGTTTTTTCTGTGAAGCTTAAAATGCTGAAAAAAGACAAATTTGAGCCGAAATCCTGATGAAGCGCGTGTCTGAATTTTAGATATAGGTTCACTATATTTTTGAGGATATGATCTAAGGAACTTATGGTTTTACAGGCTCTCGGATTTCGTGTCAAATAGGTGACCTTGGGAAAATTGTTATAACTTTCTCTTTGGGCATTGGATTCAAATGTTGTAAAAAGTGGCAAAAAGAGGATAGGTAGTTTGTTGGGCATCACTTTCAGGACCAAATGCTGAAATAGTGACACGTGGCACTCCATCCAATTTTTCTCTACTGAACCAGTCTATAATCAGGTCATCGTAGGAGATTGGGCATAACTATTTCTTAAAGAATCCAATATTTATCAGACCTACAGGGTTGGAAAGAGGACTCATAGGGCTACCACAAGACGTAATTTCAAACCTTGGAGATCTAAAATTGCATAGATACAATAGATTCAATATCGAGATTCTAGAAGGAAAGAAAAAATATGCATTCAAGGATCACTACAGTAAGGAAAACACATCAACAGTCAAGGGTAAGTCTGCTACAACAAGGTATGTATAATTAGTGTTTGAATTTTAATTTGGATATCATCTTTGACATGTGTTTTTTCAAGCCAATGTAAGTATTTTGTATATATGTTTGATTGGGTTTTGTTCATAAATGTTGAATGTATTTACATTTAAATTTTGAATATTTCTCTGACATATGATTTGCAGGATAGTGTAAGTATTTTTTTTGTATATTGGTTTGGGTCTTGTTTATTAATTCATGTGCAGGAAGGAGGAAAAAATAGGACAAATCAGACACATACTAGAAGGACAATGCAATGCCAAAGTACCATTACTTGAAGCAAGCACAACAATACCTCAGCAACTGCTAGTGTTCAAAGAAGCAATTTCAAGTCAAGTATCAGGTTGTGTCAAAAGTCAGTATTGTAAAAATAATCATTGTAAAATTGTAAAAGAGTCATTATTGTAAAAGAGTCAATATGACTAGAGTTTGAGAGGCATTGTTGGGAGGTATAAGTGTCATTGTTGGATAATATTATGATTGGGTTGCAGGTCATACTGTGATTGGGTGATAGGTCTAGTCAAGAAAATAATTGTGAATCATATTGTATCATGGATCATTGTCCCTGGTACGATATTCCACACTCTTGTATTATTTCTTATCATTATAGGGTCACAGGGAGGTGCTAGGTTGCTGCATGAAGTCACCTACAGGTTGGAGCCTGTGAACACTTCAGGGTGGTAGGTCGTTCTAGGATGTCGAGGAATCCATTCAGTTGACTACTGAAGAAACCAGAGTGTTTGGGTGCCCTTCTAGTGGGAGATGGAGAAGAATTATTTTCTCAAATTCTAAGAATTTGTACCTTTCATTTCATTTGGGGCTGAATATTAACTAATTTTTTATACAATCATTGGGTGGTTTTTGACCCGAAGGGGGTTTTACACCTAAAATTCATGTTCCTATTGTGTTCTATTGTTTACTGTTGTTACTAGATAAACATCAAGAATAATTGAAGATTAACTAATGCTATGAAAAGGTTTAAAAGTTATAATTGATAAGAAATATTGATTCACCCCCCCTCTCAGTATTTCCAACAATTGGTATTAGAGCTTGGTTCCTTCAATAACAGTCTAACAACTGGAAGGAGGTCATGGAGTATACTAAGGATAGAGTTCCTCTATTCAATGGAAATAACTACGCACTTTGGAGTGGAAGAATGCAGGTTCATTTGCTAGCGCAAGGACACAAAGTATGGGAAATTGTTGAAAAAGGCCTTACAGTGACCCAGGATGAACAAGGAAAGAGAAATATGGTATATGATGCAAAGGATAAATATCTCATTATTAGTGGGCTTATCGAATCTACCTATCTTAAGGTATTGAGTTTCAAAACTGCTAAATAATTATGGGGAAAGCTTGAGAATATATGTATAGGTGACTCAAACGTGAAAGAATCAAAGCTTCAAATTTATAGGGAAAAAATTGAGCAACTCAAGAAGGAAGATGAAAATATTGATGCATACTTACAACGTGTTGTTGAAATAACAAATGCATTGAAAGGTTTGGGAGAACCTGTTGACACAATTTTTTTTGTCTGAAAGTTCCTTAGAACCTTGCTGGCAAGATTCAACCCAAAGGTATCTATCTTGGCATATAGTTCAAATCTAGCCAATATTAGTAAAGATGAATTGCATGGAGTGCTTATGACATATGAAATGAGTATTGAAGAAGAGGACGAGACATATCACCTAGAAACAACATTCGCCACATCCAAGAAAAATAGTAAGGACGTACATACTTTGAAAGTGAAAAATTGTAGTTGTAAGGGAGAAGAAAAGGAAGAAGATGAAGAAGAGTTTTCAGATAAATAAATTTCCTACTTCACGTGAAAAATGAGAACAGGTATGAGGAAATTCAAAGGTAAAATTCCATTGATATGTTTCGATTATGGTGAGGTTGGGAATTTTGCAGCCAAGTGTCCTCACAAAAATGAGGTTGTTACAAAAGGAAAGAAAGGTCTGAGGAAGTTCAACAATCAAGGGAAGAAAAAATGGTTTAAGAAGAGTTTCTTCTCAAAAGAAGATAGATCCTCATCTGATGAAGACAGTGATAATGAAAAGGAAATCAATGAAAGAGTATATTTTATGGCCAAGCATAATAAGCAAGAAGCATTTGATGAAGAAGAAGAGATGACTAAGGTTGAATTTCAAAACGAAGTGATCAGGGTTATCAAAGAGCTCAATGTTGAGAAGAATCATGTCAACACCCTTGAAGATGAATTAAAGATAGAAAGGGAACAGGTCCTAAACCTTAAAATCAAGGTTGAAGAATAAAAATGAGTTGAAGAATCGCTCAGGGAGGAATTAAAGGAAAGCATCAAGGAAAGAGAAGCATTGGAAGCTGAAATAGTTTCTCTTCGAAAGAAAGTAAAAAATGGAAAAACTCTTCAAAACTACACCAACAGCTCCAAGGCATTGGAATAAATCATCAACAATCAACGATCAAACAGTGACAAGACTGGTCTTGGTTACAAAGAAAAATATGAAAAGTAGCCAATTCCTTCTATGAAAACAAAAGAATATGGATATGAAAAATATAACAAGCAAGTAGACCTTCCAGCCAACTCAAGAGATCAGGACTTGCAGGAAGACCCATGGAAGACAATTCCTCGAAGAAGATTTCCTCCCAGGTATCAACCTATCTTCTATGGCTATTGCTATTCATGTGGAATTTTTGGACATAGATCTATAGAATGTCATATGTATGTTTGGAATAAATACATTTTCGAAAGATCTTTCATAAATGGATATTCGAGAACTGAGTAGAATATTAACAGATTTCATCATTTGAGATATGATGTCGAATTTTACAAATGTAAAAACTTTGGACACCTGCCTAAAGATTGTATACTTGGAAGTTCTTTAAAGGAATTCTCGCAAAATTAGAATGAAAAAATATGGAAAAAGAAGACTGAAAAATGTGTTATTGCTTTCAAGGCTGAAAGCAACATAAGTGTTTGGTATGTTGATAGTGGTTTCTCAACTCATATGACTAGAGATATGAATAAGTTCATATCCTTGAAGGAAAATAAGGATGGAATAGTGTCTTTTGGAAATGACAGGCCTTAAAATGTCATAGGAGTAGGTATAGTCACACTTGGAAGCAAGAAAGCCTTAGTGAAAGATGTGTTGTTGGTTGAAAATATGAATCAAAATTTGCTCAGTGTTGGACAATTGTGCGATCAAGGACACATGATGCTATTTAACTTTAAGAAATGTGAAATCAGGAAATTCAAGTTCAGTTAAATTGTGGCTACAGTAAGAAGAGCTCCAAATGACATATATATTTTGGATGAGACACCTAAAGGGTGATTTTTGGTGAAAGAATATGAAAGTTGGTTATGGCACAAACGAATGGGACATATAAATTTCGACAATTTGGTCAGAATCAACAAGAAGGAAGAAGTAAGAGAAATGCCTAAAATTTCAAAACCCACCAAAACGATATGTGAATCTTGTCGGCACGGTAAGAAGACAAAATTTGAGTTCAAGACAAAAGAACACTTTACATCACGTCCATTGGAATTAGTGCATACTGATCTATGTGGTCCTATGAGAAAAAAAGGTTTATATGGAGAATTATATTTTATGCTAATGATAGATGATTACAACAGAATGACAGTTGTCAACTTATTAATGAAAAATAATGAGGAATTCGAATGTTTTAGAATCTAAATGGAATTGGTAGAAAATGGAATTGATTTTAAGATCAAATGTCTGAGATCAGATTATGGTGGAGAATTTACTTCCAAGGTATTTCAACAGTACTATGATGAAAATGGAATAAAAAGGAAATTATCAATAGCTAGAATAATGTAGCAAAATGGAGTTGTTGAAATAAAAAAAAAACCGTACAGGAAATGGGAATAATAGTGTTAAATGACTCAAAATTATATGATAAATTTTGGGTTCAAGCAATCAATACAACTTTATTCATTTTAAACAGAGGTTTGCTAAGGAACAATTGTAACATGGCTCCATACAAATTATGGAAGGGAAGACTAGCTAATGTCAAATAATTCAAAATATTTGGAAGCAAATGCTACATCAAAAGAGATGATAAAAAATTGGGCAAGTTTGATTCCCGTGTCTATGATGGTATTTTCGTTGGTTATTCACGCAAAAGGAAGGCTTATTGATGCTACAATATGAGGCGAAAAAAATAGTGGAAAGCATCAATGTTACTTTTGATGAAGATTTTGTTACAAAGGATGATGATGAGATTGTCCCTTTAAGAAAATTTGAGGGATCTAAGGGAGAATATGTGATAGCAGCCTAAGCTGTTGTACCCACATTCTCACTCTCCTATGCATATAAAAATGCATTCCAAATTTTAATCAAAACTATTTCCAAGTTTGGGAAAATTATTATAATTGCGGAAGCTTTCTTAATTTAATATTCAAATGAAACTCTTCGCTGTTATTATCAAGGTTTTGAAACCCAACACTACAACTTCATTTGCAGAATCTTACCTTTTTGATTGATGGTTAAAAACCATATATATCAACCCCACTTATGGATGCACTACCCATATATTAATATGCACGTTTGGCCACAACTTTATATTCCATTCAAAAGTTGATAATTAAATAAAACCATAAAATTCCAGGCCCACAACTTAACAACCTCACCTTATCGGAACTTTGGTTAGTCTTAAAACTTACCATTCACAACCACGCTTTGTCTTTACATTGTGAGTTCATACATCCATGCTCGGACATAACTAACTCAATGTAAATTATGATAACTTTATGAACCATCACAATACTTCGCATACCTTGCAGAATTTCATCAATTAAACTTTATGTTATAAAGTTTAAACTCACCATTTTTGCCGATGCACATTTGTTGAGACTCATCATATATGGCCCACACGTTATTTCAACATGAATATCCATCATCTATGTTTCATCAGATCGAACGACGGACGCACCATCACACCCTAGTTCAATAATCCAACAGTATTCGCAATACAAATATGCACACCCTCATTTGTTTAAAACTTATGGGAAAAAAATGGTTTTGAAATACCATCCAGGCCACGTGTTGACTATTGAACTCTATCACGTTAATTTAAGAAATACCACTTACCATTTGGGAGTAGCGCGAATACCATTGCTTGGATTTTAAAACCTCCTTCTTGGTTCCGCCTCCGTTGACTTATTATTCCATTTGAAAACACGAAGCATAACTCCTCTGCACGCATGCTTATTTTCACATCTCATAGTTCCACTTATTACTCACAATTGTTGTGCCAATTGCATAGTTCAAAAAAATTCAGGCATCTTCGCATACTCTTCCAACTGTGCATACGAAGTCTCACTTTTCAGCGCCTTTGAAATTCATCATAACTCTGCTTCAGCATTTGTGCAGATTCATTATCTAATCCACTGTGCCATTTTAACTTTTGATAGGTTCATAGGATTTCACCATTCGACCAGAACATCGTTCTCAACTCAGATTCGTAACCCTTCCACTCGTTACTCCACATCGACCCCATTTCTTCGATTGCATTAACTTCTATTCGAGTTCCGATTTGTATTCCTTGTTTGAACAATAGATTCTCAATACATATATCCAAATGTATCCTAGTAATGAATTGAAACTCAGTTTCTGTGTCATGTCATCGATCCTTTCAGTGATCGATGACTATATTAACAAATATAGATTCACCCATTCCTCTAAAACATGTATGCAACCCCTTTATGCATTCAATTCAAGGTCACAATATTTACATTAATATTGTCTCTACAATTAACATCAATTTCCCTAATTATCTAAAGAATCTCTAATTAATCCTTGTCATAGAGTTCTGTCCACGCACTGTCCACAAAATCTGAGTATTTTTCACAAATAATTCAAACAATCAATTCCCATATATTTCAGAACAAATTCTTTCATATATACATATGAAATCAAATACAAAATCCTTCTTGTTTCTGGCCAGATATTCAAATCAATGGCCTTGTTCAACTACTGCCCGCAGGCTTACAAAACTCAGTTTGTCCAAAACCTACTCTATTGGTCTCTGCTTCTACTTCTACCTTTTTCTTTCATTTTAGGCTTGTTATTTTTATACAAATTATGATGAATCAATTTAGGTTCAGATCCTTCAATCTCTCAACAGAATCCTCTAAATCCTCAAGGTCCTAAAACTTATCTTTTATCCCTAAAATTACTCATAAAATCATGGAATTGATTCTAACTTAAGATTTACAATCAATTTCTAAATATTTCAATCCTTATGAATCTGAACTATCCTATTTCCCTCATGTTCTCCAATCATTCGGCAACATTTAAAAAATCCTCAAAATAATAAAAATCACTCAAAAACATTAATAATTACATAAAAATCAATTTTGTTTTGAAAACTCAAGACCCCCTATGTCTATTAATTTACAAAGGATTTTCTTGAACCTAATGCCCCTGCATCAATATGTGAAGGATGAATAAGAAGCTCCAGAACAAGACCAATCAAATAAGGAAACAACAGTCAACCAAGAGAAAATAAGAAATGATCACCATGATGTACAAGAAAATTCTCCAAAAGATTTAAAATAATGGTGTCAAAATAATCATCCGTAAAATCAAATCATCGAAAACATAAAATAAGGAATTGGAACTAGAAGAAGTCGACAACTTTGTTCATCACAACAATCCCACCTTTCTTTTTTAGCAACTTTTGAGCCTAGCAATTTTGAGGAAGCTAGTCAAGATGAACATTAGGTAGTAGCTATGAATGAAGAACATGATCAAATTGAGAAGAATGATACTTGGGAATTGGTTCCACGACCAAAGAATAAAATTTTTATTGGAATTACATGGGTCTTCAGAAAATAAATTGAATGAGGATGGACAAGTTACCAGGAATAAGGCAAGATTAGTCTGCAAAGGATATGCACAAGTTGAAAGAATTGATTTTGAGGAAACATTTCCTCCCGTTGCGAGAATGGAAGCTATAATAATTTTTATCACTTATGCATGTTCGAGAAAAATCAAGGTCTACCAAATGGATGTTAAGTCAGCCTTTATAAATGGTGAATTGGAAGAATAAGTTTACATTGAACAACCGGAAGGTTTTCTGCTCTCTAAAAAGGAAGACTATGTATGCATATTAAAGAAGGCACTATATTGTCTCAAGCAAGATCCTAGAGCTTGGTATGCTTGTCTTGATGGATATCTACATCAACAAGGATTCAAGAAAGAAAGTGTCGACAAAAATATCTATGTGAAACTAGATCAAGATAACCTAACAATTATCGAGGTATATGTAGACGATATAATTTTTGGAAGCAATGATGACAGATTAAGTAAAAAAATTTCCACAAAGATGCAAAGTGAGTTTGAAATGTCTCTACTTGGAGAGCTAGCATACTTCTTAGGTCTTTATATATCTTAGCAGGATAAAGGAATATTTATATATCAAACCAAGTACATCAAGGAAATGCTCAAGAAATTCAAGATGGCATATTGCAAGCTTGTCCTTACTCGAATGGTAGCAGGTTTCAAGTTAAGTTTAGATGATTCATCAAAGGATGTGGACTGGAGGTTGTATAGATCTATGATTGATAGTCTCTTATATGTGACAACTTCTCGACCAGACGTAATGCAGACAGTTAGACAAGTAGCAAGATTCCAAGCAACATCAAAAGAATCCCATATTATTTTTGTCAAAAGAATTATCCAATATCTTAAGGGCATAAAAGAATATGGTTTATTTTATCCAAAAGGAAATAATCTAGTTATCCAAGCTTATACAAATGCAGATTGGGCAAGAAGTTTTGATGATTGAAAGAGTAATAGTGGAGCAACATTTTATCTAGGTGGTTGCCTTTCTTCATGGTTAAGTAAAAATCAATCTTCAATCTCGTTATCCATAGAAGAAGCAGAATATATCGTGGCAGTAGCTTTTTGTACTCAAGTTCTCTGGATGAAGCAAGTTTTACAATATATTCAAGTCAAGTTTGATGAGTCTATTTCCATATTTTGTGATAACACCAGTGTCATCAGTATCTACAATAATCCTATAATGCATTCCAAAACAAAGCACACTCCAATCAAATATCATTTCGTTCTAGAGCAGGTCACTAAAAAGAATATCAAGATTGAATATGTTGGCACAAAGGAACAAATTGCTGACATCTTTACCAAACCATTACCTCATGAATAATTTGAGTATCTTCACCTAAAGCTTGGGATTCTCCCAAGTTCTTATTAGACTCTTTCTCTTATCTAAATCAGTAAAACAAAGGGGATTTGAGGTGTGTATAGGTCTGCAGGAAGACGTTTGTTAGGGTGAGTTACCCTTTGACATTGATGACAAAGGGGGAGAGAATGTTGTAGGAAGAAGTGTCATGATAGTAGGGGAGTACTTTTGTTTCCATCATTGCTAAAGGGGGATATTGTTGATAAGTGGTTGTCATTGTTGTCAACCCAAGAAACACCAGGGGCTACCTGAATCTTGCATGAGAATTTTGACATAAAATATTACTCTATTCTGAGTCAAGGATATTTTTGATGGTTTCTACATGTTGATATTTTTCCATTTATATATGGCACGTTGTGTAATTCTTCACGGTTTGAGAGATATTTTTGTTTGAAGTTAGTAACCCCAGTTCGTGGGCTAAAACCCCATGGGGTTGTGGCTTGACAATAATCAATGGTTGTGGTAATTTAATAGTCAATAATTAATAATTTTTTAAGCTCCTAAAATCCCTCCAACATTTATTTTTTGAAGACCCTCTCAACCTAAGAATTTATATAAATTGTGACCCTCATATCCTCCTCATGTAAGGATTTATCTACTTAAAACAAGTCATCATGGAATTTTTGCTATAACGTTTTTTATGTGAAGTTTCAGATACGAAAACAAAAACTCATTTGAGCTAAAATACTGATGAAGTGCGTGTCCAAATTTCAGATATTGGTTTATTATATTTTCAGAGATATGATATTAGGAAGTTTGGGTTTTTTCAGGCTCTCGAATTTCATGTCAAACAAGTGACCTTGGTAAAATCATCATAACTTTCTCTCTCAACATTGGATTCAAATTTTGTAAAAATTGATGGAAAAAGGATGGGTTTTAGTTTGTTGGGTATCATTTTTAGGACCAAATATTGAAACAGGGACACGTGGAACCTCGTACAAGTTCACTCTACTGAACGAGTCTATAATCAGGTCATCGTAGGAGATTGGGAATAAATATTTCTTCAATAATCCAATATTTATTGGACCTACGGGGTTGGAAAGAGAACTCATAGGGCTACCATATGATGTAATTTCAGACCTTGGAGATATGAAATTACATAGATACAATAGATTCAATATTGAGCTTCTAGAAAGAAAGAAAAAATATGCATTCGAGGATCACTGCAGTAAGGAAAACACATCAACAGTCAAGGGTAAGTATGCTATAAAAAGGTATGTATAATTATTGCTTGAATTTTAATTTGAATATCATATTTGACATGTGTTTTTGTAGGACAGTGTAAGTATTTTGTATATATGTTTGATTTGGTTTTGTTCATAGATGTTGAATTTATTTACATTTAAATTTTTAATATTTCTCTGACATATGGTTTGTAGGATAGTGTAAGTATTTTGTTTGTATATTGGTTTGGGTATTGTTAATTAATTCATGTGTAGGAAGGAGGACACAATAGGACAACTCAGACACATACTAGAAGGACAATGTAACACCAAAGTAGCATTACTTGAAGCAAGCACAACAATACCTCAACAGTTGCTAGTGTTAAAAGAAGCAATGTCAAGTCAAGTATCAAGTCGTGTCAAAAGTCAGTATTGTAAAAATAATCATTGTGAAATTGTAAAAGAGTCATTATTGTAAAAGAGTCGATCTAGCTAGAGTTGGAGAGGAACTGTTGGGACGTATAAGTGTCATTGTTGGATAATATTATGGTTGGGTTGCAGGTCATAGTGTGATTGGGTGATTGGTCTAGTAAATAAAATCATTGTGAAGCATTTTGTATCGTGGATCATTTTCCATGGTATGGGAGTCCACACTCTTTTCTTATTTCTAATCATTATAGGGTGGTAGGGAGGTCCTAGGTTGGTGCATGAAGTCACCTACATGTTGGAGCCTGTGAAAAATTAAAGGTGGTAAGTTGATCTAGGATGTCAGGGCATCCATTTAGTTGGCTACTGAAGAAACCAGGGTGTTGGGGCATCCTTCCATTGGGAGCTGGAGAAGAGTGATTTTATATAATTCTAGGAACTTGTACATCTCATTTCAGTTGGGGCTGAAGATTAAAGAATTTACTAGAAAATCATTCAGTAGTTTTTGACCCAGAGGGGGTTTTCCACCTAAAATTCGTGTACCTATTTTCTATTGTTTACTGTTGTTACTGGATAAACATCAAGAATAATTGAATATTAACTAATGCTCTGAAAATATTTAAAAGTGCTAATTGATAAGAAATATTGATTCACCCCCCCTCTTAGTATTTCCAACAACATCAAAATTAATTCAATATTCAAGATCTATTATAAATATCTTCCTTTTCTAACCTCATCATAATTCAAAGTAAAGGCCACCATTTCATTTGGTTCAGACAAATTATTTCTAGTGATATAAGTTTTAACTCAATCAAACCCCAAGATTGAAAGTTCTGCCCATTTAAAAATTTTCTCATTAAATCTTGCCACATCTGCAAGCATGGCTACGTGGCAATGCTAAAGTGCATATGCGGATCTGCCACATATATCAAAATACAACGTGGATCCTGCATTGTCATAGAACCATAGCACCATCCCTTCAGAAATATGCCTCTTAAGCTTCATGACGTGCAAATAACTTTCACGTTAGCTAATGGATGGTTTTCTATCTAGCAATCTCCATTAGGTGATAGATGGAAGCCGATCTCCATTAGGTGCTAGATGGAAGGCACTAATGAGAACCTTCTAGTACCATAATGCAATTATCTAATGTTATACCTTCTATCACCTTTAACATGGCATGGAATGTCATGCCACTTAGAAACCACATCATCTAGCTCCACGCCTCATGTCTCCTTCACTTCTTGCTAACATCATGTTGTCTTTTGGGTGATGTCATCCAACCATGTGGTATCCTTTGATGGTGCCACTTATCATCCAAAATTTGAATATTTTTCCATCCAACATTGATGGTTCTACCAGCCATGTGTCTCACCATGTAGGTGCCACATCAAAAATGAATCCACATCTCCATCCATGTGGCGTCCACATAACCTTCTCATGCCTATGTGGTTCCTGCCACCTTAACCTTCACTAGGGGGGTACCACAGGTCCAAGCCCATTCATGTAAATCCACGCTTTACCATTATATAAAAGGAACTCGGGGGGGTCAACATGAATCCCCACCATTCCTCCATGTCACAACTCCATAGTATTGAGACGAGAGATAGGTGCTATGACAAAATATGTGTGGTGTGATGTTAGCCTTTACATTAAGTGACAAAGGGGGAAACTTCATCCCATGCCCTCTGTCAACAACACCCCTTTCCAAAACTTTCCCAATAATATCACTTTTTGAGGGAGGCGTGTCATGATGTGAAATTTCACATTTTCTTGTTAGTATGAATTCTAATCGCAAGTGTATGAAAAAAAGCTCACTTAGTTGTGCATAACTAACAACCCTAACATCAAATATGACTACCAATTTCTTTATATCTACAGTTAGTTGACCAATATAAATTCTACAAAATCTATATCTATGTAGTAAAAGACATTAAGCAGTAAATAAAAGCAAGAGTTGCTCCATGCATCCAATAGACAAGACAAGAATATTTATAAAGAATTTTTGTATTTTTTGACACCTGGGAAGGGAACATAGAAAGATGTTAGCAGTCCCCCTCAATGGGATGGGTTCTTGTAAGTACTCAAGAATTCATATCTAAGATCTCTCTCTCTCTTGATGGTGTACAGAACCCAGACAAAAATGGAACTCAATGGGATCTCACAAGAAAAATGGTAGCAAAATATGACAATGATGGAGGATCAAAGTCAGACCAAAAGTATAGATCCAGAGTGATCTTTAGGAAACAAAAGGTAGAGATTGAATGGAAAAACCCTTCTATTTATAACAAAATATTGAGTTAGTCTAGATATTGGTGCATAATTAAAATATTATTAACAAAATCTAGATCCAAATTTTATGGAATATTTTATTATATTTGTTGGAGGGAAAAGGAACTTGAATTTGGTCAAATCCCTTTATTTGTAAATAATAAATAAATAAATGATTTATTTATTATTTTAAGGATGTGGTTGAGTAATAATTAAATAAATAATTATTTATTCAATTATTTATAAATGATTTAGTCAAATTTAACAAGGAATATTATTTAAATAAGGTTTAAATAATTATTCCTAGAAAATAACAAGATAAACAATGATTTATCTAATTAATTTTCCTGTTTTGGGTTAAATATGACAAGGAATATCAATTAAACTCTTATTTAACTAATTATTCCTAGAGGAAAATTAGACAAATGTGGATTTATTCAATATTTTCTCATGGGGTTTCCTGTTTAGATCATAAACAACTTAATAAAATAAGGATTACTAAGTTATTTTTCATAGTGAAAGAAATTTTACTTAAGGTAAAATTGGTCTTACATGGTGTACTTTGGTCCATCTAATAGTAACAGGCTAGATGACCAAAAAATGGTGTAAAAGATTCCCCCCCCACCGTGCGAGCGTTAGGAGCTAATCGTATGACCGAAGTACGTTGTAAGAAATCAATCACTAGACAATGAAGGGCAAGTCAGAGATAGAGAAATATAAGGTAGACCAAAGCGCTACTGAACAAGACCCTGAGGAGGCGAGACTTATAGGTGAGATAAATCTATTTTATGAGTGATTACCTATGCTATAGGTGGCGGGGGAGGCATACCTATGCCCGCTGAGACAAATTACAAAGAATAATGCATCTAGTAAACAAGGGATTGAACTATATAGTACATGCTGGCATGAACATGAGCTAGATAAAAACATGATAATGGATCCCACATACATACTATGCCTGGGATAATAGCTAGGAAGTTATACAATAATATCTGAGTACATGAGATATAAGTACAACCCAAGAGGCCCTTTAAACAGGAAATGACTTTGAAAATATGAATGATACATGCAAACTAAAAGGCACTACAAGTGGCTAAGGCCAACTTCATCAAATCTCTAGAGCTACATAGAAGGTTGTAATGAAGAGTTCATCCAGGCATGTGGGGGGATACCTGAAGGGCCACCCCCTCATGAGGTCTGAAGCATCTCACACACACCTGGGAATCACCAGTACAATCTGCTACATCACTGAACCATCGAGTATATAGATCTCGATCATGTTGTAAGGAGCTGGAACTGAGAAACAATAAAGTCAAAGTGCAATAAGGAGTCCCTTTGCATGATCTAAGGCACCGAACAAGAGAGGAAGCTGGAACCAAGGTACACCACTCTCTAGACCTGTCTTCTGGAATGAATGATCTAATGTCGACAGAAGGAGGTTCACCATAGCTAAGGCAATAAGGGATCCTAAACTAAGGCACGAGAGAAAATAGTAGAGTGACTAACAAACTGACACCAGGGATGATGATGAAATGGGGGGCTACTGAGTAGCAGACGAACGATTTCCCTTATTAGAGCATAAAGGGCATGGATGACCTGGTAGCAACTAACAAAATATCAAAGGGGATAGGGCATAGTAGGACTGAAGGCCATAATGTGCGGCACGAGATAGGAACTAAGTAATGAAGGATGGAGGACTATAGCAGGATACAAATGGACTTAGGATAGACTCCATGAATGTGATGATGACTCAACTCGGATGCTCTAAACAAGGGAAAATCGATGATGCTGCCACACAGAAAAGGTTTAGTGGGGACTGTAATGAGTTTATTATAATATGGTTACTCACGACGAAAATCGACACAAGAATGGACAAGTATGGAGGCAAAATGGTGCCCCGAGTACAAATGTTGCAAGTGAAGAAATTTGATTTTAAGGAGTGGTGAAGTGACCCTTCTTGGACAAAATTTGTCCTGGTGAAGTATCAAATCACAAAAAAAATTTGATACCCATCATAGAGCTTAGTGAGAGCTTTCCAACAATACAGATGGTTTGTCGAACTGAGCTACAGTTTGGCCATAGCAGGCGAAAGAAAAATTTGGGGTTTCTCTTTTAATAAGGCATTTTCCCTCCAAATTCAATCATTTGCAATTGTAGCTGTGGTGAATGTAGAGAGGAGAGAAGGCCCTAAATCTTGCAGCGATCATAGTGGACAAACCAACCGTTGGAATCGAGATCCGCCAGTTGCAGGTAAGAGGCCTAACCCTACTGTTTCATTTCAGTGGATTGAAAGTTTAGTTTAGGCACCTAGAGCTCATGAACAGGCTAGGTCACACTTTTTTGGGTCTGTTCTGCAACCTGGGTAGCAAGTACTGGGCAAAAAACTGTGACTTGTCCCAGGAAATGACCTGAAAAGTGCGACCTGTCAGAGAAATGGGGTTTTAGTGTTTTTTTTTTCTGAGAGCTGGGATTTTTATGGTTGAGGGGCATAGTTTCCCCCAGGCATGTTATGGTCATGCCAAAATCTATTTAGAAAGAGGGAATCTAAACACATTTTTATGATGTGGTGCACCATTTGTTTTCGTTATGGTTATATAGTTCAAGAAAGGGAATGGAGGATTACCAGTCTCTGTGGGTATTGCATATATGAAGCAAATGGACTTAAGTTTTGGGTTGGCATACATGGTGTCACTATCCCAAAGAGTGGATTTGTAGATAATGAACTGGTGCTCTCGTAGAAAACCCATAGTTTGGTCAACAACAATGTCTAGGGGACTGGGTTGCTAATGTAAGATGAAGGAATGACGAGGGGTATCATCCCTAGAGTGATCTGAAGTGATATGGGACTCTATAGGTTCTTCTGAATGGAGAAGAATAATGGTACTAGAGTCAACATGACCAGATACACTAGGAGAGTTGTGGAGAATTGGTTCTCCTTGTGTCTCAAATATGGGTGCCCCCTTACCCAAACATTGGGTGTCAATGTAATGGCCACAAGGTGTATGTGGTTCAAATGCATGGGTTTTATGTAAGGGGGGATAAATAAAGTCAGGGGTGGCGACTACTTCCATAATGTCATCATCAAAATAGAAGATGGGGTTACTGGTGGAAGAAATACCACCTGACATGACAAAGCTACCTGACTCATCATCATGAGAAGAGAGGTTCACATGTGAATCTTCACAAGGGGTGTCAGGAAAACAAGTAGATGAAGGATCCACCGATGTTGAGCCCAAGGTAATCACTAAAGGGAGGTCAGGCAAAATAGACGGGGAAGGCCCAGGGGGGTCTTCCACCAAGGATCTCATAGATGATGACAGGCACTGGACAGTGGCCGAAGACTCTGTCATTTCGACATCTGGAGGGGGAATGTATATGGGAGTGAATATTTCCTCTGGTTCTGCTAAAGAAAAACACGCAAATAAGGGAGCGATGGACTCGTTGCGCTTTTCCTCGAATTAGCGAACTGCCACTAGAGAGGTGTGGAAGTCCTCAAGGTGGGGATAGAGGTGGGTATAATGGCCATGGAGATGATACAAAGAACAGGGGTGGTTGGTGTGAATAGTCTTGGGGTTCTTGGTTGTAGTCAAGGAAGAAACACAGGCTTCAAGGACCGTAGAATCAGGGAACACAACATTAACCATGGGCTTGATATGAGGAAATTCACGACAATGATGGGTGGTATGACTAACAATATCACACAAAGCACACGAGGGGGTACGATTTGGAGGCTGAGAAGGAGCAGGGTCAGTTGGGGCAATATTTTATTTAAGTGCCTTCTTACGAGATTTTCCCCCTTTACCCGAACCTGTCGCAATAGGAGTAGGTTCCTGTTGAGGTGGCTGAGGCATGGTAGCAAAGGGAGGGGTCATGGGGAATAGTTGAACAGGGTTCAAAGCAAGATAATTTTTGGCCTGACGAGGTAGGATAATGGCTGGGGGATCAATGTACCAGAGTAAGATCCCTAGGGTCAAGTTAGGAAGGGATAAGGTAGCCATAACATGTACCGAAAACACTCCAGGATGGGGTGATAAGAACAGTATCTGACCAGAGGGGTAATGGCCAGGCGAGACAGCTCGGAGATGGTTAAGGCCAGGAGGAACCGTGCCGGGAGGGTAGAGAGGCTCATGGATACTAGCTACAGATGAAGGGCCTGGAGGAGAGGGTCTTGAAGGCTGAGTCATCCTCCTGCCGGGAGGGTAGAGAGGCTCATGGATACTAGCTGCAGATGAAGGGCTTGGAGGATAGGGTCCTGAAGGCTGATTCAAAGTGCTAGGAGTAGGTTTCGGAGGGTGGGGTTGCTAACTAACCGGAGCAGGCTGCTTGAGGGAAGCTCGAGACGATTGAATCATGCAAACATTCAAGGAGCCAGGATCAGAGATAGGAGAGGGAAGACTAGGGAAAGAACCAAGCAAAGAGGAGTCTTTGTAGACTCTGGGTGAGACACTGGTCAAAGGTTCGATGGTTTTCTTATTGGCCATCGAAGAGATGATGGACTCAGGGGAGGTCTGAGACTTCGGTTCGTAATATGTCAACTGGTCAATGGTGACTATATTTCTGTTATGAGGAAAGGAATTCTTGTGGTGAACGATAGATGGGACAATAGAAATTGCATAGGTGTAGCTACGACCCAATATAATGTTTTAATCTAAGGGGGCATCAATGACTTCTACGTTAAAGCAATTAGTCTTTCCCGCAAGAGTAATAGGACAATTATGGAACAAGCCAATAGGCTGGGAAGAGTGGCCATCCCACACTTGGAGGCTGATAGTGGAAGGGGCTAAATCAAGAGATCCAAGTTACTTCCAAACTGAAGCAGACATCATGCAGGTGGATGCCTCCTCATCAATGATACAACAGGAGACGTTGGCATTCTGAATCTTGACGGGGAATAGGAAGGCGAGAAAAGTAGGTAGGGGAGGATGTTCTGACCAGTCAACATCGAAGATGATCAAGTGACCATCTGAAGGATCCACAATGCCCATGGTAGTTAGTAGAAATTTTCGTTGTGAAGGGCATGACTGGAGGAGTTCCGGTGTTGAGATGGAAGCAGGAGATTGTGCCAAATCATCTACTATACTATACGAATGGGAAGCCTTTCCAGAAGTAGCATTTCGGTGTAATGATCCCTTGGGGATCTTGGTATGAACCTCTACCTTAGGCTGAGGTATCTGTAAAGGACCATTGGTTGTCGAAAGAGGCTCTATGGAACCTAAAGAAAGGGGCTCAGGAGCAGACATAGCAGAAGGTTTGTTATACTGATGGGACCGAGTCTGAAGGTTGAGGTTAAGAGTAATGGGGTGGTCAGAGTTCATCATGATAATCTGGTAATCAGAGGTACCAGATGGAGGGGGTTAAGTGGCTGCCTGACCTTCAGGTGGTTGGGTAGCCACGAATCCTTGTTGAGGAAAGGATTGGTAAACACATCTGGATAAATAAGTGCATCATTGGGAGGAACCAAAGGGGAGGCTTGTTTTCCACGTGATGCTGCTTGATTCTCCCACATCTGACGCGTCTGAGGTAAAATAGTACAATTTTGGGTGTAATGACCATAGACACCGCAATAAGAACAAGGCTTATTCGTGTGAACATTCATATCTTGCTTGGGTTGAGTGCCCTGTTACTGGTTAGTAGTGTTAGGTGCATTCACTTGGGGATTAGGTCCTAGATTACCTAGGGCAGATTGATTTTGCATGCCTTTCCTCTTCTTTTTGGAAGAAGGAGGATTAGTGGCACCCTGATGTACATATGCCTGCCCCTAGGGGGTGGTGGCTACTATTGCGGGGGTTGAGAAGAAAAGGGAGGAGGGGTGCTAATGTTGGAGGAGCTGGAGCACCAGGCTATGAATATGGATAATAAGGAGGTTGGGAAAAATTGTGGTAAACAAGTTGGGAAAAAGGAGGAGGCATGCCGTATCCTAGATATATGCTACCAGGAGGGGGAAAAGTGCTGGAGGTGCAGGCCCCTCCCTGAGGGAAACCATAGCCCATGGGAGGCTGATCATATGAATGAGAAAGAGCTCCAATGATATCATTGGTAGCATGGGATTCCCCCAGTGCATTGGCACCACTGGGTCTACGGAGATCAAGTAGGATAGTATAAACATAACCAAACTGATTGTAGATCAATTCATATTTTAACGCAATTTGGAGAGCATCTTCTTTGGTTTGAGGGAAATGCGATGCGACATCTTTGCCTATAGTAGGAAAAAGGGATCTAAGGAACCATTCCATGTAGACACGATATTTGAAGGTAGGGGCTCGACATAGGCTCTTTCTTCTCTGCCATTCCTAGACATGATCGAATAGGTGGTTTGTAGACGATTGACGGAAATAAGTGAAAATTTTGATACTGGTGCGATAATGAAGGGGAAGCTGGAAATAAGACAAAAAAGCCCAAGAAATAGTCAAAAAGGTGGTATGAGAGGAGGAGGCCTGATCACCATACCACTTAAAAGCTTCACAAGTAAGAATACATTGGAACAACAGAAGATGGACAGAGTCATTGGTAATGGAGTTAGACAAACACCACATGTGGAAATATCAAACATGGTTTGTAGGATATTCTCCAGTGAGACCTTCAAACTTGGGGATGTCGGAAAGGAGCTTGGTTGGCATAGCAGGCCAACCAGCGTCATGGCGTATAGAGTCATTAATCAACTGGATAAAATCAGGAAGACTGAGGCCTGTATATAGGGGAGCAAGGGAGAAGTCGAGATAGTTCCTGTTACAGTCCCACTAGTGGTATTCCTAGCATTAGGGCTGGGGCTACCACTAGCGTTAGGTCCTGAAACAGACATGGTGAAGGTGACAGGGGGAGAACTAGGGGTGGAAGCAGTAGGGGAACCCAATGGACCATAAGAGGAGTCAGAGTGTAGACTCGGTAGAATACTAACTCGAATCCTATGTGGAGGAGTAATTCCACCTTCTGGAAACTGAGGATGAAGGCCAAGAAGTCTCTGGGATAAACGCCCCGAGGGCACAATGATGAAGGCACAAACACATCACAAAGGGAAGAGATACCAACAAGGGCAAGGAGGTGTAGGATCAACTGATTACAATGTCAAAACAAGGGCAGAGAGGTGCAGGATCAATTGATTACAATGTTAAATTTTTTTCCTAGTGGTGTTAACCAAGCTCTTCTTCACTTAGGGTGTGTGTGTCAAGTGTGTTAATTTTAATTGTTAAACCTAAACGTTTGTAGAGAAAAATAAAAAGTGTGTTGTATAATTGTAAATAAAGCTGCAGATAACAGTATATGAAACTGAAATAACAGAAAATAAATAGCTAATTATGAATTAATCTAAACCCAAGGAGGCAGGCCTCTCAACAACTACTCTATGGGTGGGAAAAAATCTAGTCAAAACACACCAAAATAGCCAATAGATCTAAATTCGGGAGGGAAAATGATCTAATGGATAGTTCTGCTAGAAATAGGTGCATAAAAGCAACAAAAAATTAGAGGGAAAATTGTTGTAAATGAGGTGGTGAAAGGTTACCCTGGAGGGAAGCGGAGGGGACCCTAGAGGAAGACCCAAAAAAAGCTAAAAGGATGTGTTTTGGATGGATGAATAATCAATCTAAAGTGGATCTGAAGGTAAGGGATTAGATCTGAAAAATGGTTGAACACACTGAAATTTCAGACGACCTGCTGTAGCTAAAACTCTTCCAAGAAATGTGGAGGGTATTGAAGCCCTAGGGGGCTAGGTTCCCACTTTGATGAGTAAAAGAGAGCAAGTACAGGTCCAAAAAGGGCATAGACGTAGGTTAGACAACCCTGAACAGAGGCCTAGACAAACCTAGAAAAATCTCAGAAAAATTCCCGCAAAAAGTTCAGGTCACAGTTTCTGTCCTGTTTTCTGCAGAGGTTGCAGGTTTTGGCCTGTTTTCTGTGCCCTGGAGTTTCAGGTCACAGGTTTTGGCCCAAAAAGTGAGACCTGCACTTCTGGCACTCTTGGGAGTAGGTTTTAGAAAAAAATTTTGTCTTAGCTGTGACTGATGCCTGTCACCTGTGCGATAGGTCCAAAAACACACGGAAGTTAGAATTTTTAATGTTCTAGGGTTTTATAGGTTAAAAAAAACATTAAGAAAATAAAAATAAGAAGCTGGAGATAAATCCTAGGGTTTGAAGAAGCTGGTCATGTAGGGATCTAAAAAACAATAGAGGTCGTAATCGTAAACCCTTGTGGAGTCGCCAGTTGTTAGTATGGATTCTAATCACAAGTGTACGAAAAAATCTCACTTTAGCTGTGCATAAAAAACAATCCTAACGTCAGAGATGGCTACCAATTTCTTTAGATCTGCAGTTAGTTGACCAAGATAAATGCTACAAAATCTAGATCTATGCAGTAAAAGACATTAAGAAATAAATAAAAGAAAGATTTGCTCCATGCATCCAATAGACAAGACAAGAATATTTTTTAAATAATTTTTGTATTTTTGACATCTGGGAAGGGAACATAGAAAGATGTTACCAGTCCCCCTAAATTGGATGGGTTCTTGTAAGTCCTCTGCACTTCATATCTAAGATCTCTCTCTCTGATGGTGTAGAGAACCCAGACAAAAATGGAACTCAAAGGGAGCTCACAAGAAAAATGGTAGCAAGATATGACAATGATGGAGGATCAAAGTCAGACCAAAATTATAGATCTAGAGTGATCTTTATGCAACAAAAGGTAGAGTGTGAATGGAAAAACCCTTCTATTTATAACAAAATATTGAGTTAGTCTAGATATTGGTGCATAATTAAAATATTATTAACCAAATCTAGATCCAACTTTTATGGAATATTTTATTATATTTGTTGGAGGGAAAAGGAATTTGAATTTGGTCAAATCCATTTATTTGTAAATAATAAATAAATAAATAATTTATTTATTATTTTAAGGATGTGGTTGAGTATTAATTAAATAAATAATAATTTATTCAATTACTTATAAATGATTCGGTCAAATTTAACAAGGAATACTATTTAAATAAGGTTTAAATAATTATTCCTAGAAAATAAGATAAATAATGATTTATCTAATTAATTTTCCTATTTTGGGTTAAATATGACCAGGAATATTAATTAAACTGTTGTTTAACTAATTATTCCTTGAGGAAAATAAAAAAATGTGGATTTGTTCAATATTTCCTCATGGGGTTTCCTGTTTAGACCATAAACAACTTAATAAAATAAGGATTACTGAGTTATTTTTCATAGTGAAAGCAATTTTACTTAAGGTAAAATTGGTCTTACATGGTGTACTTTGGTCCATCTAATAGTAACAAGCTAGATGACCAAAAAATGGTGTAACATTTCTAATGGGGAAATATCTATCCACGCCCTTCATTACAATGCCCATTCCCAAGTGATTAACACATTTAACTCAACAATGGAGGCATATCGTGATGTGAATATTTATGTCAGACAACAAAGATATTCCCATCCCATGAACTTCGTGTATAGTGAAAAAATCCATATATCGTTTATATACATTAGCTCAAATGCTTATTTAGTCGAATGTAAGCATGTAGCTTTCAATACACAAGCATATAAGCTCCATGGGGCCAACTTTTACATTGGAAACCCACATCCCTACCAACTCTATAGAGTTAAGGGTGTAGACCATTGCATCAATTTAACTCAGATTTCCATAACAACACACATAGCATAACTATTCTCTTCATAAACATAACACACTATGATATCAAGTGAAACAAAGTCTTTTGATCCATAAGTATGAAAGCCATTGAATTGCTAGTAATGAAAATTAACTACATGTCATCATGCAACCAACAACACTTTCATAGAACATCAAGAAACATTCTTATGATAAAATAAAAGGTAGTATTTCAACTTAGATAAAAGAACAACCAAAGCATATTTCCCATCAAGAACATGCAACACTTCTTTATCACCATTCACGAAATTACGAAGCCAAACATCAACTAATAACATACTAGTCATGTAATCATTCACATTTAAATATACATAGGTCATGGCACTTATTTTAATGGATAGATATGACTCGAAAATGAAGGTGGGACTTCAACACTACACCCAACCATAAGCTAGTTGCACCACAATATTTCTTGCAACTATCCACTCCTGAGTTAGATCCATGATTCAAGGGATTGATTTCTTAGGGATTTCAACTAGGATCATGAGGGGCACTGATATATTCCTGGAGTACACATTTAATTTATAGGTGGTTTATCATATGTGTCTCAGGGTAAGCACTGATGAACCTATAACTAATTATCTAGGTGGTTTATCAACTTAATTTCCAAGCTCTAAGTGGTTTATCAACCTTCTTAACAATCGATCAATGGTTTATAGCCCCTTTTACCAAGAAATCCAATACCCAGGCTAGTGGTTTATTAACCTTATTGGAAAGCACTAAGTGGTTTATCAACTTACTTGGTAAGCACTAAGTGGTTTAGCAGTCCTCTTAGAAAGCACATAGTGGTTTATTATACTTCTTGCTAAGCACTAAGTGGTTTATAAACCTTCTCAACAAGAAATTAGTAGTTTATTAGTCCCACAACAAGTACCTAAGAAGATTATTAACCTACTTGGCAAGAACTAAGTGGTTTATCAACATTTGCAACAAGAAATTAGTGGTTTCATTCGAGAAATTTTGAGGTAAAAAATGGGCCTCAAAACAAAAATTTACAATAAAAATAAACTTTATAATAAGAAATAGGATTCAATATGATGATGTCAACCATGGGGGATGATTCACCCTTTTTGGAGTAAAAAGGTAAGAAGATAAAAAAAAAAATAAAAAAAAAAATATTTTTTCAACTCATATTTTCAACTTATCTCTGTAGATTTTTACTCAAATTTTGGGTGGGAACACTCATTGGATGCAATTTTTTTTTCATCCAAGGAGTACCCATGTTGCATAATTGTTACACAGTAATTTGTCACTGTCCCTGCAATCCCCATCTCGCCCATTGGAGGGTCATTTCTGTGACCAATAAGCAGTGTCATGCCTTGCAAATATCGTCATTGCATCCCTTGCCATGAGGACAAAATTCCTTCTGTTGATAATTTCCTGAGAAGACCCCTAAAAACACCTGTTTTTCCCTTGGCGCTGGTAGCTCGTTATGTCCTCGTGCCAATGGGGAAAATTAACACCGAGCCCACGCCAATTGGCACTCTGTCCCAGTTAAGCACCTATTAGGTCTCTGTAATAAGAAAGATTGGCAAAGTATGATCACAGAGTTAACATCATTTCAACCAACTTTGGGATTGTAGGATCTAGCTCTCCTGAATCCGAAGAGGGATCTCTCCAGTATGTACAAATATGGATTTTTCTTTGAATTTTGGCGTAATAATATTAGGCTAGTTATGAAGTCCAAGGGTTTGTTTGGTTTTTTGGATGGTTGAACATAGTTGTTGTCTGAGGTGGAAAGATCTATATGCAAATAGGTTCAAAAGTGAGAAGTTGCAAGCAAAAAGAGTAAGCTTCGGTGAAGATGAAAGATGATGGCAGTTTTTCAGTCCATTGGGCTATGGAGTCATAAGGGGATTTAATTGAAACAACCAAGTTCAAGAGTGGTCTATGGGGCAAGTCATCTATGCCTAAGGATCTCTTTAAAGTTTGATTTATGGAATGGAGTGATACAATAGGAAAGTGAAATGATAGATGCAGAACAAAGAGCAGCCCAGGATCTGGTAAGTACTTTGAAACTATCCAGCCTTTGACCAGGCACTTAAGAAAGACATGGAAGAAAACTAGGATCTGGTAAGTACTTTGAAACTAGCCAGCCTTTGATACACTTCCAATAGAAAAAACATAAAAAACAAAGGGAAACTTGAAGGCAACCTTTAGAGTAGAAGCTAGCGGGCCGGGCTTACCACAAATACTCTCCTAGCTCTTCTTTACTTGGTTACTTTCAGGACAATCACAAAGATAATACATAATGGCCTAAGATCTGATAAGTACTTTGAAACTAGTCAGCTTTTAACACATCCTAAGGGAAACAATCAAATAGTTGAGCAAATAAGAAAGGGACTCAGGGCTAACCTTAATTTCCTCAGTTCATATTCACACAAAATATATTGAAAGTAACATTTAAAAATAACATTCAGCTAAGACAATAAGATGAGGGAACGCCAACATCCCTGTACTTAAACTGAATTAAATCATTTTCAAATAACACAGTTGAAAGAAAACATTTAAATAAAGGTTTCTCAGCCAGAGAAGGTTACTGATATAAAATAGGTCCTAACCCTATTTAAACTGTTCTTTATAGTGGAAAAATGAAACAAATTGAAAACATAAAGAAAATACAAGTTACAGTGAGAATAACATCACCGTCAGCATAGACCAGGATCCCACAAATCAGCTTATATTGATGCTTCAAACCGGTTACAATCTTCAAATCCAGTGTGTCAATTCATCTTTCTTCACAACCTAACCTATCTGTTACAAGCAGAGCTCCAAGAGCCCGTGAAATCCTATCTACAATCAAGAGTCTTCAGCTCAGTTACAATTACAATGCTTTAGCAATTACATTAACAACCAACCCCTCACTCATCTTCTACTGAAGTATTTATAGAAGGATGAGGAGGCGAGATCTGATTAAAGATCTCAAATACAATTAATACAGAGTTAATGTTTTCTTGGCCCTTGGGAGGCTCAATGAAGAAACTATACAAGTGTTTCACTGTATTAATTAGTTTACACTTATGAATTAAGCTCAGAGGGAGATTTTGTTGACCTTTACGGCTCTGTGTGATGTTAGGGCTACTCTGTAGACATTCTTTCATTAAATTCCTGGCAGAAGTAACTCTTCGGCTGTGTCGGGGTAAAATATATGATCCCAATCAATAACTTTTGTTCTTGATTGAATACTTTGAGGCACAGGTGGCACTGTAGTCGTTGGGAGGAATCAATTCGCCTCCATCTATGGCGGTGGAGGGTTTTTCTGCTAAAAAACTTTAGGTTTTTCTTTTAAAAAACTTTAGGTTTTTCTTTAAATCCGTGTTTTAGATTGGGGATTAGGCGTTTGATAATTGTCTTAGCCTTAATCCCCATAAATCTATTCACCTATGCTCTGTTCTGGTTCATTTTTAGTCTTCAACATCTGATACTCTTTCTCTGCATTGATCTTCATGGTTTTTCTGTTGTGGGGGGCTGCGCAGGGCATGTAAGGCATCAATGCCTATAAAACATCAATGAAACGTGATATTTACCCCTGTAGATGATCTTCCTTATGTATTCGAAGGCCGGAGGATCGTCATCCTCGGCCTGCAAAAAATTCTTCATTTAAGCGAAAAAACCTTAGAATCTGCAAAAAACAAATGAATGTTACAAAAATCCTGCGTTTATAGGGAAATTTGCATCGGAGGATGTGCGGAGGAAGGAGGGCCGTTGGATGGCATCATCCAACGGCTAGGATTTAATCTCAGAATGGTCGAAAAATCACGGGGGGAGGAGGATTAAATCAGAGCCGTTGATTTGCACCGAGATCGACAGTCGGGGATGACTACGGGGGGTTCGGATGTACGGAGGAAAAATATTGGGGGCATACCCCCGTAGTGAAACTGCACCATTGATCTGGATCAGTTTGGACGGTCAATATGGAATCAGAGGGCGTTGAAAGTCAAACGGAGAGAATCTGGAGGATGAGCAATGAAATCAAGCATTTGAATGTGGACCATCGATCTACAAATATCGACGACGGAGATTGATTCTTGGCCGCGCGATGACTGTGTTAATGTGTGCGCATGTTGGTTAAAGGTCGAGCAGGTCAGAAGATCGACAACCGTTGGATGGGAGGGCCCAGATCGGACAGTGGAGGTGGATTCCGCTGCGTGGTTATGGTACGAAGATTAACGCGCTAAATGATTTGGTGGTGCGGAGGTTTTGAAACAGTGTCAGGGACACGTGTCGGCCAGCGTATGGAATAGCTGGTCGACGGGAAAAAACCACCAACCGGCGGAGGGTGGTGCGGAATGAAACCGGCGGTTTTTTGGAATCAGAGCAGGAAAAGGGGGGTCCACCAGGTAAGCTACGTTCCGCTCCGTCGGATCTGTGGAGCAGATCGACGCCCAGGTTGAATCGCACAGTAAACCACGTGACTTTAATATTTCACGTTAAAACTTTATAAAATGGGGTTTTTTTTTTCAAATTTTCAAAGGAAAATGGATGGAGAAAGGTTGTATTTTTAGTTTAGCGCCTAAGGACTGAGCAGTTGGTCCCGGTGCTTGGGTATATGGGGGAAAAAGCCAGGGGCTTAGCCCGAAGGGGCTAAAAGCCTTAACATCATATAAAATGTGCATTTTATAGGATTTTCAATGTTTTCAAAGAGAAATCAAGGTTCGGACAAGGTCAAAAAGTGAGCTTTTAACCTTAGGGAATGGATTTTATAAAGGGATAAAGGGAAAACATATGTTTTTGTAGGGTTTTATGGAAAAAAGGAAAATGGAGAATGATGTAAGTTGGAAGAAAGGGAGGGGAAAAAAGGGGAATGCAGCAGTATTTGACTTGGATTTTTGTAGGATATCAGAGGTTTTTTGAAGTATGAAATAGCAGTATGGGATATGGACAGAGGGAAAAGGCTGGAGGCCTTATAGAGACTTCAAGAGCCAACAATTTTTAGAGATGAAAATTGTTCCTTGGAGGCTCCCAAAAGTTCTTAGCCACCTTTTGGTATAACAAAATATTATGGGTGGCTAACAGCACCCACACCAATCTGCTTATGGAAATTTTTTTTAAAAAAGAGGTGAAGTTTCGATTACAACAACTTCGTGGATGAGTCATGAGAAGTGGTTTCGACTGAATAACCACGGCCTTCCTCCTTTGGCCTCTTGTTTCCACCTTATGGAAATCTCCCAAGGGATAAGGCCTCCCTTCCACTATTGTAAGGATCCCAACCTCCTCCTCTCCTCTATAAATATAGCCTTCATCCAGTGATGAAGGGGCTGAATAGCTAAAGGGCTGAATGGTTGAGTCTCCAAGAGCCTTCATAGCCCAAGAATGCTGCAAGAGCCTTGATAGTCCTCATAGTGCCAAATAAGTATCAAGGAGATTGACGATCGAAGAGAGAGGCTTGTCCCCATTCCCGACAAGCTTTACCGAGACGTATTCCGCTGATGACCCACCAAAGGAAGATTCAGCATCAGAGCTAGGTTGTATTTTCCTTTGTATTAATTAATGATAAGTGACTTTGGTTATGGTTCCACTTGTATTGTTCATTATGATCATGAGTTGTGTCTTCTCTGACTGATACATAATTTCATATATTGGGTTTTACGCTTGTGTTTTTCGTATTTCTTGCGTGTGCAGGTGTTCGATCACGATGAGCGTGAGGATTCTGATCTGCTGGGGCAAGGAAATGGGAGCGCTATCTTCTTTACAAACAACAGCATTGGACTTGAGGTAGGCCTTCTTCGCAATTTGGTCTATTGCAATTAGGAACTTGCACCTTAGCGTGATACGATTGTTGCTAGACCCGATCTGGGCTAGTAGTGATCGCCTCTATCTGCAGAGGGGATTTACCTCTACAACAAATTGGTGACTCCGCTGGGGATCATTGATTTGGATTATTATCTTGTATTTTCGGTCGATTCTTGACTTTGCTTGCTTGATCAGCTCTTTTGGATGGCTCTTTCTGTGTGTTTGGATTTTTTTTAGCTTTACCATCACTAGTCTGTTTCTTGGATTTCTCTTTTTTATTTTTCCATAGTAAACTCGACTGGCGCGCTTATTAGCCTGACAGTCGTGCCCATTTGTGCATGTTGCCAGTGTATTACCCGTGCCAATTCTGTTCTGGCGCTATATTCCGCCTGACAGTCGCGCCAATCCTAAAGGTGCTAGGGTTTGCTCTATTTTGAGCTTTCTGAGCTTCATCTGTGTGTTTGGTTTCATTTTTACGACGGCCTGAGTGTTCTCGAGCATTGTTTGACTGACTGTGACCTTCATCCTTTGGTTTTTTCCCGTTTATATCGATTTTACATTCTAGCCCTAGGGCATCTAGGTGCTATTGTGTGTCGAGCCTCCTGTGGGAGTTTTTGGTTTCTATCTATTCAGCCAACTTTGTGATTGCTTCTCTGCATTCGTTTGGTGGTTGTCTATCATTTTATTATGTTATTTGAGTGATTGGCTTCTTCTTCATTCGAATTCCTCTTTGTCTCGCTTTGATCCTAGATTACATGGTTCATTTGAATCTTTGGAGATTCTTCTTGAAGTGGTAATTTTGGTCTTGGTTGGGAGAAATTCTTTGTTTTTTCATTTTCAGGTGTTGGGAATGATTTCCTTGTTTTTATCTCATGCTTTGGAAGTCCTCTTTGTGTTTGACCTCATATGTCTTGTCACCTTTTGAGGAATTTCGTTACAAAGTGTTTGAAACAACGATTGCATTCTTAGTGTTTGTTTACATCTCTTTTGCATTCATCCTTCATTAAGGAGATTTGCATTCTTTTAGTTTTCATCTCATAGTTTTCTTTTCGTTAAAATGCATTAGATCACATTGCATTGACAAGTATTTTTTGAGATCCATCATTGAACTTAGATTACATTTTTTAATGATTGAAAACTAAAAATCACTTTGATTGCATTATCTTTTATTTAAAGCATGCATTAAGTAGATTCTTATTTAATTGAAAAATGTATTGAGTGCATTCTTATAATTTGAAAAGGAAAAGAAAATTGTGCATAGATTACAATTGCATAGTTTTCGAAAAAGAGGATTTTGCATAGATTACATTGCATTATTCGCATCATTGAATGTTTGAAATTACTTTTGGATAGTGAAAGTCATCTAGTTTGGAAAATATTTCGTTTGCAGTGTCGTTGTCTGTTGCATCATTGTTTGAAGCTCTTCCCTTTAATAGACAGCATTCATCGAATTAAAAGTTTTCTTTTCTCAGGTAGCTGCATATAGGAGATTGAGACATAACACTCGCTAGGGCCTAAAAACTGAAACATAATTGAAGATAAACATTAAAGTATATTCAATTTACACTAAGGCAGCATTGGAACATTAACGAAACATTTAGAGGTCTAGGCTAGAGACATGTTCCGGCGTCGTTAAACCTAGTAGCTGTCGTTCGCCTCTTGGCTTTAGATAGCACTAGTACAGACTTGTGCTCCCCGTACCGTCGCGTATATAAAGGGAGACCCCACTAGGTTTCTATCCTTTATCCATAGGAAGCCGAGTCTGCTGCCCTATACCCGTGATACACCGAACACACCATTCGGGGAGATTGCCTGCACATACGTTAAGTCCTTGGTTGATTTCTCTTTCATTTTGAAACCAAGGTGTATATTGTAGTTCATGGTTATTTGGTACACCCTTTGCCTAGAATTCCTGAGCAGTCATTTTGATCTTATCTGACTCCTTAAATTTGAAAAGATCACCAAGCACTTGTCCTTTCACACTTGCTTCAAAACTGAAAGAGATAGAGTCATCTTTCATCCGTTTCTCAACTCTGAAAACATGAAACGGTGAAGTTGCTAAGTTTCAATGTGGTAAAATAAATCACCTGTGATCACACGCCCTTTTAAGATTTTGCTTGTTGGTCGTCTGATTGTGTGCCTTGGTTTTTAGCCCATGTGCGGTTTTGAGTTTTTGATGGCAACTTTTCCAGAGTTCACCAACCAAGGAATTCCCTCCGATGGAAATCTTGGTCATTTTCCTCCTTTTGGGATTGTTGGTGCTCCTTATATGGAAATGTTGTCCCTTCCTGGGTTAAATGTTGAGTTGCCTATTTGGTTGTTTTCAACCTCTGTGGTTCCAAATGTCCCGACTACTGTTCAATCAGTTCCTCTACCTGAACAACATCATGTTGATTCCAAGGTGGACCTCTCCCCTTCTTTGCCTATTTCTTCGTCCTCCTCTTCTACTTCTCTTGGTGAAAGTCTGGATTCGAGTAGCCAGGTGGCTAAGAAGAAGAAGAAGAAGACAAAGAATAAGAAGTCCGATAAGAGAGGGGCTAAGGCTGCAGCTACTGCCTCCGACACACCTCCTCTTGATAAACCTTCCAACCCTCCATGGAGATTCAAGTTACCTTGAATGTTGTGCATGGGAGACCATCTCCTTTGAGATTTCCCTAGCATTCCCAAGGTGCTCGAAGTATGGTCCAATGGTCGTCCACCGTTGCCTTTGGCTTCCGGGAGTCAGGTTGGGGGCACATCTTCAACTGGTGTTGGTAAGGCTCCTAAGAAGCAGGGTAAGATTACCAATCCATGTAAGTTGTGTGAAGGGCACCATGCCATTCACCTTTTTCCTTATATGGATGAAGCCAATAAATTTTTGGACAACTCGGCTATTTCTATGTCATGCCTTCTGGCTGGTTACAAACAGCTTTCCTTGAGTCCTCCACTAGTTGATCCTACAGTTGGTCAAGAGTCATCCTTGGTCAATCCCGCTCCCCCAGAAATTCCCATTCAAGAATCCATTCTCGACCAACCATTGGTCGTGGGATCGGTTGAGCTGGCCACGTCTACGGTGCACCAGGTTTTTTCCA
Source organism: Pinus albicaulis (assembly GCA_034641835.2). NCBI lineage: Eukaryota > Viridiplantae > Streptophyta > Pinopsida > Pinales > Pinaceae > Pinus > Pinus albicaulis. The sequence goes on from CM076583.1 coordinate 604,283,274, forward strand.
TGGAGAGTGAATCCCATACCCATTATGTTCTGCTGGTTTCTTTAGATTCTTCGGACTTGGAGAAAGATTCTCCTGTCCCTATATCTCAAGAAGCTGCTCCTCCACCTCCCATGATGGAGGTCCCAGAGGATAACCCTCCCAACTTCGAGATGGATGTCATGGAGGATGATCTTTCTTCTTTCATAACCCCAGGGGAAGACCATCTCGGTTCAATGGTAGCCCCTCTGAGTAGTTTAGTCGCTTCCTTTGATTGGAATCGATTTGCAAGATATCGCCTTCCATCTTATGTGCCTTTTGAGATAATGGTACAGGCTTTTGGTCTGGTCGTACCCAGCACCATTATAGATGAAGGTGCGTCTGTTAGTGTTCTATCCTCAACTACTTGGCAAGCTTTCGGTTCACCGCCGCTTGCACCTGTTACGCAAAATCTGTTGGCATTTAACAGAAGAACTAGTCAACCATTAAGGATCCTTCCAAGGTTACCTGTTACTTTGGGAGGTAAAACCGTCTGTATGGACGTGATGGTTGTTCCAGGCCTCTTGGATTTCAATCTATTTTTGGGGCGTGATTACACCTATGCCATGAGAGCGCTTGTCTCCTCCCTTTTTCGTGTGGTCTGTTTTCCACATGAAGGACGAATCGTGACCATCGATCAGCTTTCGTTCTTCGGTCCTAATGTGGAAACTAGACCGCCATCATCCCTTCCTAGTTTTTATCCACCCGTTGTATCTGCCCCACCGTAGTTCAACTATGTGGCTACCTACCTTGTGCCTGTACTCAGTGATGACGCTCTCGTTCATAGTGTGTGTTGAGCCCCAAAGGTGTCCTTCCCCTTTACCAAATTTCACTTCATTTCCTTTGTTCCTTATCAATTATAGGCTTAAATGATCAATAGGATTAATTAAAGTTTCTTTAAGAATTTATATAATAACTAACTTGCTACACTTTCATGGTTTTGTTGTTGTAGTAATTTTTGACTAGATTTAGCTACAGAATGCAGTCATTCTGTAGCTAGTTGCCGATTCCGCAGTTGTCTTCATGTTTTCACAGGTTCCAGGTGTCACCTCAAAGAAAAATGCATATGGGTGAATTCTAGACTTCATCCACATCATTCCTTTCTCCCTACGAAGTCTGAGCAGAATTCTACAAGTGGTTATGCACGTGGGAAACCAAAACTAGGAGATAGACTTCTAATAGGACAAGGACTGTACATGTGTCTTTAATCATAGTACGAGACCACCACCAGAGTTCTAATTTGATTTTAGTTAGGAAATACATTTATTCATATTTTATCTCAAGAGAAGTTATGTAATTTTCTTATAAGAATGACTCGGGAGACCGAGAAAAAGCTAGCTAGATTTATGTTTTGTTGCTAGATCTCAGAAAATCGTGATACTCTGTTTTTGAAATACTTTTCTTTTAATAAAAGAAGCACCACTTTATTGCAAGATCTGAGGAAACCTTGAGGATATTTGTATGCTGATCCAGTGGTAGAGGGCCCCTACTACCCGAGAAGCTTTGTGCACATTGCTTAGATAAGTAACTTTCGCCTTGTTGCATTCCTAGTTTAAGCAATTTTCTGAACTTTGTGTTTTATATTCACTTGCATTGGATGCTACAATTTAGTCTTGTTCTTATGAATTATCCCAAAATATTACTAATATTGAATGAGGTATAACTGTAGTATTTTAGGAGTTAGTTTCATTTCTTTGAACTTTATTTTTTTGTGCTCAATTACATCAGTTGTTACAGCTAGTCTTGTTCTTATTAATCTCTTCCAAAATATCACTAACTCTGGATGAGACATAACTGTGGTGTTTCAGAGCTTAGTTGCATTTTGTTGAAATTTATGTTTTTAGGCTCATTTACATTACATGTTACAACCAATCCTATTTTATGAATTATTCCAAAATACCACTAACCCCGAATGAGACAGAGCTGAAACATCTCAGTGATTAGGTGCATTATAAGTGTAGTTGTAGTACTCTAGAGATTAATGGTGCACTAGTTCAGTTTCTGTTCACTATATTTCAAGTTAGATTAATGGCACTCTAGCTCAGATTTTGTTCACTGTATTTCAAGTTAGGATAATGGCATTCTAGTACAGTTGTGGTCACTGTATTTTAAGTTTGAATGATTGCATTTTAGTTCAGCTTTATCCATTGTATTGTTAGTTTTATTAGTCAATTGTATGTTAGCTTTGTTCCATTAGTTTTCAAGACCTTCATTATTTACAAACTACCCAATACATCATCATATGGACATGAATTAGTGATATCAGTTCAAGGCCTTGACTGTTCTACAATCTCTTATAATTGTGCAAATAGACTTTTTCCCAAAACTATTCCAAAGGACTTCTAATTTCTGAATGAGGCTTAGTAGTGACAATTTAAGTTTCAGAATGGATTAATTTCAGTGTCATAGGTTAATTTAGAGTAGAACTCCTCACTGTGTTGCAGACTATATTTTCAAAATATGTTCCAAAAATTTTCTAGCCATGGATAAGGTTTCTTCTGTGATCTTGTAGGTGGTTGTTTACTTAGAAGAACCTCATGGAACTAACTTATCCTTTTCCCAAGCTATTCCATCATATTTCTAATGAATGAATGGGATTGAGTTCATGTTATGAGTTATTGAGTTCATGTTGTGAGTTATTGAGTTCTTGCTCTGAGTTATTTTTCTTGTTAAAGTATTGCATTTTCTGTTCTCAAGAGTCATACATAATTTAGAATAGGTTTTGCTCTGTTTTAGTGTGACCAACAACTTCTCTTTGCCAAAACTTAGTTCTTTTCCTTCTTAGAATAAAAATACAAAACCAAAAACATTGGAAAAAAACACTAAACACAACGTAGTGAGAAACAAATACCTAGGCACATATAGTGCACTTCACTTCAACAGTTTACTAACCCTGGTTGAAAATTTATGACCTCAATTTAGGAACACTAAGTTGAGAAAACAGTGTGCTGGGGGCATTGGGTCTTGACTTCCAGGATGTTTTCCTTCCATCGGGAGTGTAACTCTTGGAAGTGATGACTTCTTGTTCATCGTGATGAGGTCTTTCAGAGCATGGTTTCTTTCCTGTGTCAAGTTCCTTAAAAAATGAAACCAAGTTCTCGGAGCATGGTTCCTTTCCTATGTCAAGTTCCTTAAAAAATGAAACCAGGTTCCCGGAGCATGGTTCCTTTCCTGTGTCAAGCTCCTTTAAAAATGAAACCAGGTTCCCGGAGCAAAGTTCATTTTCTTGTGTCAATATCCTTAAAAAATGAAACAAGGTTGTCGGAGAAGAGTTTCGTGTCTTGTGCCAAGCTCCTTCAACCATGAAAGAAGGTGTTATGAGGATAGTTCTTTTCATGTGTCAACCTTGTTAAAACAATGAAACAATTTCCTTTTCAATTCGAGTCTTTGTTTAGATCTCGTAAAATACCAGTCGAGTCTTTCTCTTGATCTCGTAACTTGAACCTTCACTCCATCTTCCTTTCATATGGATTGAAGCTTGGAGGGCATGCACCTCGAATTGAGTCACCATGTTGGGGCCATGCTCACTTTTTCAAGCATAGTTTGTTTCCGTTTCAAGCTTGTGTAAAAATGAAACCGGTTTCAAGCATAGTTTATCTTTGTTTCAAGCTTGTGTAAAAATGAAACCAACTTCAAGCAGAGTTTCCTGATTTCAAGCTTGTGTAAAAATGAAACCTTTCCCATTTTACCTCTTGTGATTGCCATTTTATCAGCCTGTTTTGCCAAATGAGCCTTGGTTTTTTCACTCCATCGTCACTATCTACTTGGCCGGTCATATGCCTTCACTTGATTGTGCTACCCATTCTTGAGGAACCACTGCGATGAGTGGTCTTGTTAGCCAGCCTCTTAACCTTTATTTGTTCTCAGCAGTTCCACCATTACCGGAACCAGTTGCTACCCTTTATACCACTCATTCGTCTAGGAGGAGTCATATTTCAGCTCTTTTCTGACTCTCTAAACATGAAAAGATTGCCGAGGCGCTTGTCGTTTTGATCTCGTTAAATTGGCTGCGAAACGAAATCTACCCAGTATACGTTTACCCCTTTTTTGGGCTAGGATAGATTATTTATGAAAAAGGAATACCCTAGCCTATCGCGACTAAGAGGTTTTCTCAGACATAGTTTTCTACCTTTTCAAATCTGAGGAACTATCTACGAAAAGGGACTGTTGGAGTTTACTTTTCCGCTATCTTTTCAAACTCTCTAAACATGAAAAGATGCCGAGTTCTTCCTTTTTCAGACTCGCTAAACCCTAATGACATCAGATCCAGTCGTAATGATGATATTCAAGTTTCTCCTTCCTAGGGCTCATTAATTGTACTAGGTTGGATTCATATGAAGGAAGAACTTATATTACAAGCATATGCTATCCCCTTCAAGCTTGTTTTCAAAAATAATTGGGGTACTCGCTAGAAATGGTGGGGAAAAATGGAACCAGCATCATTGTCGTGTCGGCAGTATGCCGCTCTTGAACATGGCACTTGTCTGCATTCGTGTCGGGTTGGGGACATATCACCTCATTATCTGTTTGCCTCCATGGGTTTGGGTAATCCATTTTGACCTCTCATCTGCTCTTTGCCTCAGCATCATGACCTCTGATCTTTTGATGTCAAATACTGCCAAATTCACTGTCGTGTCGCCAATATGTTCAAGAGAAGTTGACCTCTGCAAGTCTCAACCTTCCTCTGATTCTCATCTAATCCTGATTCACAAACATTATGTTCCTCTATCTCACGTCGATGATGTGGGAAACACTATGGCCCACCTTCGATCAAGGTCACTTCCTATCGAATTCAGCTCATTATCTGGGAAGCTGATCTAGAGACTCCCTTCTAGTACCTTGGAGCCTGCATGCGTCCATGGCAGGTTCTTCCCATTCAACACAAGGTTTTCATCATTGACCTTTGATCGAAAGATTTTGCGGGTGTTCGACGCCATCTCACTATTCACATTCCGTGGATTTTACCTATAGTAACTTGAGGGCCATTGTCATTATTGGTGGTTCCTCTCGCGTCTGTTAACAACTTTCATCATTGGCTGATAATCAGACGATGTTCTTGCATGTTCGACTTCATCTCACCTATTCGCATGGTTGAACTTGTACTTTGTTCGGGTCGAGATGGAGCGCAAGACCCTAGATTTTGTTTGTTAGAATCCAGGCTGCGATTTTGTGGATTATTATGATTGGTTGCATGACTCATTCATTGGATGGCTGCGACCATACCTGAGTCTATTTATCAATCCTCACTGGATGGCTGCGTTCATACCTTGGATATAGATTATTGTATACTCTGTTATGGATGGCTGCGCCCATGCCACATATATCATGTATTTGAGATATCAGTTGTACTTCTCTACGCAGGTTTTCTCATGGCAGTGTTTTCAGTTGGACATGTTCTCGTAAAGCATTTCACCCCTCTCTCTCTCTCTCTCGGGCCTCATGCTTTAGGGGGCATCTGTTACACATTAATTTGTCACTATCCCTGCAATCCCCATCTCTCCCATTGGAGAGTCGTTTCTATGACCAATAAGCAGTGTCATGCCTTGCAAATACCATCATTGCATCCCTTGCCATGAGGACAACATTCCTTCTGTTGATCATTTCCTGAGCAGACCCCTAAAAGCACTTGTTTTTGCCTTGGCGCTGGTAGCCCGTTATGTCCTCGTGCCAATGGGGAAAATTAACACTGATCCCGCACCAATTTGCGCTCTGTCCTAGTTAAGCACCCATGCCAATTTGCTTATGGAAAGTTTTTTAAAAAAAGAGGTGAAGTTTCGATTACAACAACTTCGTGGATGAGTCATGAGAAGTGGTTTCGACTGAATAACCACGGCCTTCCTCCTTTGGCCTCCTGTTTCCACCTTCCCGACAAGCTTTACCGAGATGTATTCCGCTGACGACTTGCCGAAGGAAGATTCAGCGTCAGAGCCAGGTTGTATTTTCCTTTGTATTAATTAATGATAAGCAACTTTGGTTATGGTTCCACTCGTATTGTTCATTATGATCATGAGTTGTGTCTTCTCTGACTGATACATAATTTCATATATTGGGTTTTACGCTTGTGTTTGTCGTATTTCTTGCATGTGCAGGTGTTCGATCGTGGTGAGCGTGAGGATTGTGATCTGTTGGAGCAAGGAAATGGGAGCGTTATCTTCTCTACAAACAACAATGTTGGACTTGAGGTAGGCCTTCTTCGCAATTTGGTCTATTGTAATTAGGAACTTTCACCTTAGCGTGATACGATTATTGCTAGACCGGATCTGGGCTAGTAGGGATCACCTCTGTCCGCAGAGGGGATTTACCTCTACAACAATAATTCCAATGGAACGTACTGCACAAAAATTATGAAATACATGAAAAAATGTGATTGCAATGACATTTTTCATGTATTTCACAATTTTGATGTAGTAGGGTCCATCAAGAGTATACAACATGGGTACTCCTAGGATGAAAAATTAAATGTTGCATCCAACAAGTGTTCCCGCTCAAAATTTGAGTAAACTTGTAGGGAGATAAGTTGTAAATACGAGTTGAAAAAGTAGTTTTTTTTGTTTTTCCCTCCAAAACTTGATGAGGTAATCTAATATTATTTTATTGTTTCCACTATTATTTTATAATATTCCTTAGGAGGCCCATTTTAGACCTCAAATTTCTCTAATGATTAGCCATTTTGGAAAGAAATAAGTGGTTTATCGACCTTCTCAATAAGCACTTGGTGGTTTATCAACCCTACGTCAAGAACCTGAGAGATTACCAGCTTACTATTCAAGAACTAAGTGGTTTATTAGCCTTATCAATAAGAAATTAGTGGTTTATCAACCTTTTTCATCAAGCACTCATAACCCAATTCTTTCTCTAAACCACCCACTAGCCTTCCATGCTTGGACACCATAGTCTAGCAATTTTCATGCATTACTTATTAGAAATGACATCCCATCAGTTTAAGCAGACTTTCTCAACTGCATAACTCCTTTCTCATGTGCTCGACCCTGTCTTTCCTCCAGAGTTCTTTCACTCAATTTGTCTAGTGTTCTACTCCTTGAATCGTATTTATGTTATTATGTCTTCTTATATTTTTCTTATCTCCCTTATTTTCCTCTATGATCTTCCTACCCCCACACAAGACTATTTTTTTCCCATCCCATGCACATCATGGAAGTAGGGAAACTTGGGAATATCCTCTACCTTGTCATTTCTTGTTAGCTATTTGGTGGCATGTGTTCAACTATACTAGCCAACACCACTCACATATCTCCCTTAGATCATGGATTCGTGTGTCCCACACCTCAAGAAAACCATTTAAAACACAAGGGATGTTACAAACCCTGCCCCCTTAAAGGAACATCGTCCTCAATGTTTTCTGTAACTAGTAATAAAAAGGATAAAACTGGGCTTTATATAATAGCTCTTACATTCAATTATTCATAAAAAAAGGTATACCACTCTCATTTGTTATTCCATCTCCTAGGTAGCTTCATTGAGTCCAAAGTGCTTCCATTGCACCTTGAAATTATTTACTGCTCAATTTTGGAACGTCGTCTGCCTCTGGTTTAGGATGCACAATGGTTCTAGTTGGAACTCTCCCTTGGGTTCCACTTGTATAAAATATTATTCAATAATATGATTAAAATAATGTGCATAATTATTAAGAAAATATATATGAAAAATAATATTTGCATTCACTGTGGGTGGGAAGGCTAATATATAGGCCATCGGTCCCACTCTTTCCAAGATCTGAAATATCCACAAACTCGGGGTGCCAACTTGGCATAAGACCCCAATTTTAGTGAGATCTTCCTTGGTCTGATTTGGAGATACACATGCTCTCTCACTTGGAATTATTTGTGCATCCTATACTAGTTTGCATAAATATCCTTCCTATCCTAAGATTTCTTCAATTTTTTTTTGATATTGACCACTTCTTGTTCCATTTCCTTCCACATAGCAGGTCTAAGAAATATTATGTTTACTAGGTCATCCCATCTGATATGAGTGTTACATTTTTTGGCATACAATGTGTTTACTAGGTCATCCCTAGTGATTCTTAATATCCATTGTTGTATGCAAACTCCACCAATGGTAGGAAATATTCCCACACTAGTACAAATGGGGCTGAAATTAAATATATGTTCGTCAAATATTTGCCTTATTATCATCGATTATCCAATTCATCTAATTCATAATTTTTTTCTCTGATATTTTTTCAAATATCTGACAGTTGACTACTCATCAAATGTCCAATGAGATTGATGTTGAACATCTGCCACCCATAATGGCCAGTCAGTGGGCAGTTTCCAAAGACTTTCGGTTGAATATTCAACCCCATTTTGCAATGTATATTTGATGATATATTGCATCTAATCATTGATGAAGGACCAATATCTTATGTTCAAAAAAGTGACTTAACCTCATCGTCTATAATCATATATCTTACAAGCATTGGCATCATATATTTAACATCATATTAGCTTGTGTGACAAGAATCTCATGAATCCAATGGTTTTTTTCATTCGTCTAGAGTCATATATCTGACGATTTTTTATTATCATTGTCACCAAATATTCAATAGTAACTAATAAAATTCGAATATCTGACCATTCTATGAACATTAAAAACTTATAATCTAATCTCCATTCATGTGGCCAATGAAGCATAACATAACTATAATTTGCACCAAGAGGTGCAAAGGGCACACATATATCGTTTTGGGAATTTTTTTACCCTTCGAATATATATACAATATAATATGAAATAGAAAGGTTTCTAATGTCTCACTAGAGGTCAGGGATCGACTAGTCAAACGGTATTGCGGGTTGGTTGTTCCAATGATCTCGGGGTTGGGTATCATTTGAAAAGTCCAATGTGCCTGACTATGCAATATATCATTTTATAAAAAGGTTTGTTACCTGGAAGGATATTGTAGCTACACATAATATTCTCTATGTCTCTATGATTAACAAAAATTAAATGTTACATTTTTTGTGCACTTTGTTTTATGAAATCTACATGAATTACTACGGTTGCTATTAGTTGGGGTCAAATCACGAGTGCCTTGGGTAAATATTTGTTCTATCAAATTCCAAAATCATTAAAGGTGAAAGGTTCCTCTCACAATTTCCATATATTTATCAATTTTTTTTTTATCCCTCATCTTTTCCAACTCAGAATCAAAATTTTGCGCATCTTAGTAGTTGGAGGGATGTTGTAGAAAACATGATGACAAGTCACTATACCAATTAGTGTCTTAAAAATAAAACAATATGCACCAAAAAATGACATTATAAATATCTGATGTATTTAACTAAGTGCTACAAGAGATATAATTTTTACCTTCAAATAATACATAACCATTTCAATGGAACACAACGATTGAAGCTTTTCTTAGAATACAACTCTTGACTATTCACTCAAATAGAAAATTAGCATTTCCTTTGTTATGGAAAGCTAGGCATAAGTGATAAGAAACCAAAAATATAATAATGAATTAGTGTCAATTTTCATGTCTTAACAGACATAACATGAGGAAGATTTTATATGCACTACACATGATCTTACAAAAGTTTAATATAAAAATTCTCTTTCTTTTCAGAAAATTTAACTACAATTTTACAAAAAAAATTGATAACAGTAAAAAATGGTTCACCAAATTCAACAAGAACCTTATGTTGGTTAAATGTTAAAAAATTTCATAAAAACAAATCATTTCATATGTTGGAGTCTAAATATGATGGTATACTTATAGAATTTTAAGACTCACTGTTTGGGGTAGGCTAGATCATTCCCATTGCATTTATCCCATGTAGGTACTTCATTGGACAAACTATCATGTTTTTGAAACAATATATAAATTTTATTCTTGATGAACTTCACAATATACAAACATAAACTATAACCTTTTTCTTGTACAAGAGAACGATTTGATATCTAGTTGTGTCATCCCATAAACACTTTATGATATATTAAATAAGTAGTCTACCAAGCCAACCACAGTTTTGAAATGAGAGAGGAAGGCATGTACAATAATATTTCTCTAAATTGATGTGATCATAGTCTCAAGGTCATCATAATAAAAACTTTCATGGTTTTCTTGATCATCAGTGTATCTCATATATGTTGGAAGTAAAAAAAATGAAGGCACGTGAAAATGTAAATCAAAAGGACAACTGAAATTTTAAGGTATAAACACTTTTGGTGGTTGTAAACTCTCTTTAGTTTTGATATGGACTAAAATGGATACATCACCCAATTTCAACTCATTTTAATTCTAGTACATGTTTTCAAGTCAATTCATAATATGCCCAGCCAATTTTTAAAGTTGTCAAAGAATAGTAGCTAACAGGTGGAAAGCTTACTCTCAGTATATGACAAAACGGGTGAGAAAAGTATTATTTTACATTGATGTGACACACACAAATAGGACAAAGGAAAGGCAATTTTGTTGAATTATTTTTAATTCTAAAGTCTACAATTTTTCTTCCCACTCCTCTTAATTCCCCTCCTATAAATACATAATTGAAATAACCAATGTGTCTTTAAGGTAAAGGATAAAAAGAACAACATACTTTTAATCCAATTACTAGGTAGAGTATATTGTATTTACTTACATGATGAAAATTAGTATTTTTCATGTACCAATGTAATATGATTGTATTTCCACCTTTATCCATAATGAATCCACATGTAAAGGCCACAAATATATTTCTCATTAAGTAGTATCAATGAATAAGTTCCTAATAAATTATCCATATGGAAAATGTATAAATATACAAGATGTAAGGAGTCTAGGGATATCTCTTGGATATCAATCATGATCATATAATGCATATGGATGTAAATCTATATTGAATTGAGTCTATATTATTATGGCATGATGGACATCTCTCGTAAAATGAGAGAGAAATATTAAAGCTTTTGTTAAATTATATGCAATTTATAAAAATGGGTATTAGCCTCCATTGGTATTTGAATTAAACCACATTCAAATATAATTCATTGTGAAATCACTTTGATATTTAAAGAACATGTCACAGATAGAGAACTCATTGTAAGATGATGACAATACAAGATAAACATACATTTTTCTTTGTCGGCTTTACTGCCATAAGTTTGAAGATGAGAAGTGTAATTTTTTATGGCACCTGCAAGGCACATGCATATTTATCCTTGGGCATTATGGAAGTACCCTACTTGCAAACAAACAGAAAATTTTTGAGATCTCTAATAAGGTTGTTACGCAAATACTTCTTACAAGTAAAAGTCCTCCAATTTATCATGGATATGAGATAATTCACTTCAGAAATTAATTTTATACCTATATTATGATGATAAACACATATATACATAAAAGTAAAAAATTGATGGGCAATCTAAGAGTATTTTACTAAAAACATAAACGAAAACCCAAATTAAAGTAACTAATTATGGGATGAATTTTATATAATATATAATAATTTACTAGAATAAAAATAAGAACACATATTTTCTTGCATATAAATGGAGTGCAATGGAGTTGAACATGGGTAGTGGAATCACATTTGATCAGTCCATGAACAAAGAGAAGAGATATCACCCTCTGGATACTCAAGGAACAATTTCTTCAATGCCATTGATGCTTCTTAACTTAGGAGTGGTTGCACTTTCCCATAAAACACTAGTCATGGTAAGTATCAAAATGTCTATGTAAGTATATATGGAACTCAAACAAATATCATCATATAGCTAATATTCCCTAGACTCCGTGTTGGATAGGGTACCCCCTAGATCAGAGTTTTTGTAAAAGAGTTCGCATTTTGAGGAGCGAAGTGCATTGCACACAGATATGTTAGAGTCTTAGGGGATTTGGGGTGGGTCAAAGTACCTTATTTGGTAAAGATATGGTAATTTTTTGAATACTTAGAGCTCTGCGCATGGTTTTCAGACCATGGTATTGTAAACGAGAAGACTATATAAGGAGTCTAGGGATATCTCTTGGATATAAATCATGATCATATAATGCATATGGATGTAAATCTATATTGAATTGAGTCTATATTATTTATTTTGTGTGAAAGGAAAGGCTCCTGCAGTTGAGTGTGCGGAGACCTTAAAAAGTCTGCAACTGAGTGCACAGAACCCTACAGCTATGTGCACAGGGCATAAAGTGTTGTATTGAGAAGATCTGAAGTAATAAAGGTAGACTTCGAAGACATATCTATGTTATTTGATTATATGTTTTATTTATCTGTATTTTGATGTTATCTCTGCCAAGTTAGGATTTTTATCTATATTTGTACGACGAAGTCAGGGTTATGGTTTCTTATGGTGATTAATGCATTTTTAAGTATAAAGACGTAGTGTGCAAGATAGCTAAATAAAGTGTTGAATAATGACTGCATAGTTGGCATATTGTGTTGAATCTTTAATTAAACTGAGAGGGGGGGGGGGGTGAATCAATTTAATACATACATAATCCTTTTAAAATTTTCACCAAACTTATTTACAGCTTACTATGTGAACAGTCTTACAATGTTGCAGCTAATATTAAATTAATGTGACACCATACTTATGTTGAGAGAAGCAAACAATTAAGCAGATTGAAAGAATCACATCAACACATAAGAAACACACATAGAGACAACAGATGTAGGTGGAAACCCATAAAGGGAGAAAACCACATCTTATTATTGTTGTGATGCAAAGGCAAGCTCCAACTCCCTCTCACCACTGTTTTTCTGTAGGCACCAACCTACAGGAGGCTCCTACCTCAATTATGCAAGCTACAACTTGCAAGGAAGCACCAACTCCCTTCAATTTTCTGCAGGCACCAACCTACAGGAGGCTCCAACCTCAGTCAGCTACAACTGACAGCTATCAAGTTGCAACTTGATAGGGAAGCTCCAACTTCCTCAATTTATCAAACTGAATGTTTGTTGATTTACCTCAGATATTAGCTCTGTTCTGTAGCTTCTCTTTCTGCTCTTCTTTTCTTAATCTTCTCTGCCTCACACTTCTATATTCTGCCTTCTCTAGATTTACTCTCTCTAACCTCTTTTTTCATATCAAGATGATATTATTTATAAGGATTTTCTTGTGACTGTTAGCATTTCTCAACGAATTTGGAATGGACAACCATGCCTCTTCGTTTTCTGCCTTTTCATGTCTTTCACTCGCTCATTCAGAAAATATAACAACAAGCATTAATTTCAATACTACAGTGGGAGCTTTGTTTTCCTCGGGAGACTTGCCAATGCATCACAAAAAATAAAAAATCAATTAAAAACATTTACATTCAAATTAAAATGAGAATTCCAGCTCAACTCATTTAGTCTTTTGGCTTTTCTTTGACTGTGTTTGTCTTTTTTGTGACTGTGCTTTATCTCTTTTCAGCTCTGTTTGATTTTCTGTCCTCTGTTGTGGTGTAACTGCTGCATAGATGTAACTGAGCTTTTTATACCAGCTGACTGTAAATCGGGCATTTTCTAACACTTTTGTACTTAGCAAGTGTCTTGTTGATGTGGAACGTTCCGCAAGTGGAACATACTACACCACAATTGTTTTATGTTCACAATCGCCCTCCACCTTGGGCCGAGGCCCATGGGTTGACAGCCCACGCGGCATAATTTCATACAACTGCAAACACAACTTCAGCTCTTGGCTTAATTATAAGATGTTTTAATCATATAATCTACCCTTTTAATACAACTTAACACACTCTCGACGTAACAGAAAAAAACTATTTAATACATAAAATGCCATTTCGGGCCCACCATCCAAGCTTCTATTTTCCTCCGATTGCGATTGATCATAATCGCAACTTGAATACTCCCGATGCGATTGTTGTATTATCTATCCGATGCAATTGACCACTCCTGCTCTGATTACGATTGATCACTCCTGCTCCGATTGTGATTGATCACTCCTGCTCCGATTGCGATTGATCGCAATCCTAACTCGAATACTCCGATGCGATTGAGTCTTTAACCCGGAACTGAACCATATATGAAAACTGATTTATAGACCCATCGGGTCCAGAACTTAATCGCAATCACAATTTCCTATATGGACGTTCCGCTGCTTTGTTATTCTTTGATGCAATTTGGTAAGGGGTCCCACCATATAATACTTTGTTTTATGCACTTATATAGGCTTTGATTCGATGCGATTAAGCCAGATTTCAAACTTATCAAGCCACTATTTATATGCCCTTCGGATCCTGGCTCTCAATCGCAATCACAATTCTTTGGTTTATACGTTCCACTGCCCTTATAATCTCCGATGCGATTGGGTAAGGGGTCCCGCCTTATGGTACTTTTGTTCTTTGAATCTCGCACTTCATATGGCTATACATATGTATATATATATGCTTTAGTCCTTTGTATATAAAGCACAATATATACTTTGCCGCTGGAGTATATGATTCCCGAAAAGAGATTTATATTATATATGCATTACATTGCCGCTTGGGTTATGATTCCTAGAATGATATATATATATATATATATATATATATATATATATATATATATATATATATATATATATATATATATATATATATATTTATATATATATATATATATATATATATATATATATATATATATATATATATATATATACTTTGCTGCTCCAATATTTAGTGTATCTTCCAGTGGGGTATGCGATTCTCGAAATTTTATATATATCCTCCAGCTGGGGTAGAGATTCTCATAATAACAGTTGTGTCTCTGCCTCTGCTGCTTCTGTCGCTCTGCCTCTGCCTCTACTGCTGTGTCTCTGCCTCTGCCTCTGATAACGGTTCTTCCTCTATATTCGCTTCCTCTGCCTCTGCCTCTCTCCTTTGTTTCCTTCATTTGCTTCTTTGCTGCCTCCATTGCCTGTTTCTGTCTTTGCTGCCTCCTTTGCCTGTCTCTATCTTTGCTGCCTCCTTTGCCATCAATGACAACATTTCCAAAAGTCTCCCCATTTGGCATTGATGGCAATACACTTCCTCTATTTTCCTGAAAGGATCCTTTCTCCTGTTGCTTTCTCTTCTTACTGTTGTTTTCTCTTCCTCCCCCTTTGACATCAATGGCAAGGAGTTCGAATTTTTAGTGAAGCTTCTATTCTCTGATGCTGTGTTTTTATCCTTTTTCAACATTTCATGCATTTCCAGGTTAAATTTCCTGAATTCATACGCTGCTGCTCCAAACTTTGGATTTGATACACGTTGGGTTCACTATTCTTTCGTGTTCAGTTCACGTTGGTTTCACCATTCTTCTTCTGCACCACTGACCCTTTTGCCTTTTTATTGATTCTTTTATGCTGACTGTATTATTGCCATAATCCCTTTGATCCCGAGGACCTGTTTGCATGCCCCCCTTACTGGTTGATCTCCCCTTGAGAATGATATTTTAATTTCTGTTCTCCCCCTGAAACTATGCTTTCTCTTCATATCAGAGAGTAGCATATACAGATACTACCCCTAGTCTGTCTCTCAAATATTCAAATGGCTCTCTAGCAAGTGGTTTGGTAAATATATCTGTTGTCTGTTCTTTTGTTGGTACATACTCTAGTTTTACTATCTTCTGAGCCACTTGTTCTCGGAGGAAATGATACTTGATTGGGATATGTTTAGTTTTTTAGTGAAGCACAAGATTTTTAGATATACTTATAGCACTTGTATTATCACATTTAATTGAGATAGGTTCATTAATGCTTACCTTCATGTCTTGAAGAGTTTTCTTCATCCACATGACTTGTGTACAGCATGCTGCTGCTGCTATATATTCTTCTTCTGTTGTAGACAGAGAGATAGATGTTTGTTTCTTGCTTAACCATGCCACCAGACTTTCTCCTAGATAGAAAGCACCTCCTTTTGTGCTTTTTCTGTCATCCACACAGCTGACCCAATCTGCATCTGTGTATGCTATCAAAGTGAAGTTTTTTCCTTTAGGATACCAAAGTCCATACTGTGTTGTTCCTTGTAGATATCTAAATATTCTTTTGACTGCCAGAAGATGGTTTTTTTTAGGTGCTGCTTGATATCTAGCCACTAGTCCTACTGCTAGCATGATGTCTGGTCTTGATGCTGTCAAGTACAACAGGCTTCCTATCTTGGATCTGCAGAGTTTTTGATCTATATCTGCAAACCTGTCATCAGCACACATTTTGCATCCCGTGATCATGGGAGTTGACACAGGTTTACAGTCCTCCATTTTGAATTTTTTCAACATTTATTTTAAGTATTCTTCCTGTGAGATGAATGTACCTGTGTTCTTTTGCTGAATTTGAAGTACTAAGTAGAAACTGAGCTCTCCAATCATAGACATCTCAAACTCTGTTTTCATCTCATCAGAAAACCCTTTTGCTAGTTCTTCTCTGTTGCTTCCAAACATAATGTCATCAACATATACTACAACAAGCAGGAGTTCATTTTCATGGGCTTTTATGTATAGATTGATGTCTACTCCGCCTCTCATAAAGCCTTGCTTTTGAAAATATTTATCTATTCTTGAGTACCAAGCACGAGGGGCCTGTTTCAGTCCATATAGAGCCTTCTTCAGTCTGCACACATAGTCTTCTTTTTTTGTCAATGAGAAGCCTTCTGGTTGTTCCATATAGACTTCTTCTTCTAAGTCTCCATTCAGAAATGCAGATTTTACATCCATTTGATATACCTTGAAGTTTTGGTAGCAAGCAAAGGCCAGAAACATTTTGATGGCTTCCATTCTGGCTACAGGGGAAAATGTTTCATCGTAATCAAGTCCTTCGACTTGTGAATATCCTTTGCAGACCAGTCGGGATTTATTCCTGATTACTTGTCCTTGCTCATTCATTTTGTTTTTGAATACCCATTTTGAACCAATGATATTTTTCTCAATTGGTCTAGGAACTAGTTCCCAGGTATTGTTCTTCTCAATTTGGTCCAATTCTTCATTCATTGCTTTTCCCCAAGACTTGTCCTTGCCGACTTCTTCAAATTTATTTGGCTCTATTTGTGACAAAATGGCTATGCATACCTCTTCAGTTTGTTCTGTTAGCTGCCTTATTGTCTGGACCTCTACTCTCTTGTCTCCAATGATCTGATCTTCAAGATGGTTCTTCTGAGTATATCTTGAGGGAGCTTTAGAACTCAGCTCTGTATCTTCTGTTGTATTGCTTGTTTCCTCATCATCTTGGTTTTATTCTTCATGGTTGTCTGATGGAATGCAGCAGTATGTATCCCTTGTATTGTTTGGAAATTCTTCATCAAATCTCACATCAATGCTTTCTACTATTTTTCGAAGAGTCTTGTTGTAGCACCTCTACCCTTTGCTTTTGGATGCATATCCTAGAAATATTCCTTCATCTGCTCTTGCATAAAATTTTCCAAGATTTTCATCATTATTCTTTATGTAACACTTTCTACCAAAGATTCTGAAATGTTTGATTGAAGCTTGCTTTCCATGCCACAGTTCGTAGGGAGTCTTGTCACTGCTTGGCCTTAAGTGAGCTTTATTAAGGATATGTACTGCTGTGTGCATTGCTTCTGCCCAGAAGGTTTGAGCAATATTATTCTCTTGCATCATGGCTCTAGAAATTTGTTGAATATATCTGTTTTGTCTTTCTACTACTCCATTCTGCTGAGGTGTCCCTGCAATAGTAAATTGTTGTTTTATGCCATGTTCATTGCGTAGGTCAGCAAAGTCATAATCTGTGAATTCACCTCCTCTGTCTGATCTGATGCATTTCAGTTTGCATCTTGTCTGGTTTTCTGCTAAAGCTTTGAATATTTTGAATTTTTCCAGAGCTTCTGATTTATTCTTGAGAAATGCAACCCATGTCATTATGGAGAAATCATCTATTATCAGCATGAAGTATGATTCTTCACTTGGCGTTTTAGTTCTTGCAGGTCCGCACAGGTCCATGTGCACAAGTTGTAGAGTTATTCTTGTTGATAACTCATCTTTGGCTTCATCTTTGGCCTTAAATGATGTACGAGTCTGTTTACCCAATTGAAAAGATTTTCATATGGTATTAGAAGGCCTTTTTATTTCTGGCATGTCTCTGACTACTTTCTTTTTTCTCAGTCTAATGATATGATCGAAGCTGAGATGTCCCAATCTCCTATGCCATAACCATGACTCCTCAAATTTGCTAAGATGACATGCTTCATCTTTCTCTTTCATGATGTAAACATTGCTCTCTGTTCGAACACCTTTGAGTAGAGTCTTACCTGTGGTGCTTGATCTGACTTCACAATATTGTGCTCTAAAAAGAACTTCACAGCCTTTGTCACACATCTGAATGACACTTAGTAAATTTTCTTTCAGCCCATCTACAAATAGTACATCTTGGGCCTTTCTTCTGCCATTTTCTATGCTGACTAAGCCTTTTCCCTTGATCTTTCCCGATTTATCATTGCCAAAAGTAACATTGCCAGATTTCTTTTCATCAAGAGTTATAAACTTGCTTTTGTCTCCTGTCATGTGTTTAGAGCAGCCACTGTCCAAATACCATTGGCTTTTCAGATCTTGAGTAGTTAGAGCCAAGTCACACTTATTCACCTTCTTTATCCACTGGAGGCACCCTTTTGTTTGGTATATTTTGTGAGGTGATGAACTACATCTTCTTAGAGGACATTTGGAAGGTATATGTCCAACTTGATTACATACACAACATTTGATCATAATTTTTGTAGAATTATGAGTATGAACATAATTTCTTTGATTCATAAACCTTCTTGAGGTGTTAAAAATCAATATTTGTCCATAATTTCTACACTCAATGATTTTATGGCCAAATTCCTTACAATAAAAACAGTAACCATAGAAACTATTTGCATACCTGATGTAAGGTTGTCTCTTCCATTTGTTTGCTTGGGGCAGTCTCTTCAATGTTTGCATATTTTGCTGGTTTGAATTACTCCTCCTTGCATGACAATATGCAGCAATGTGTCCCAGCTTGTGGCAGACATAACAGGTGGCATTCTTCATTGGAGGGAAGAATCTCCTTTGATGGTTTCCAAATTTTACATACTCAGGGTCTTAGTATTTATTATATTCTTTGCTACTAGTGGTTTCTTCTGATCTCTGTCTTCCTTATTACAGGTTTCTTCTTTTGTAGGAATTGTTTGAGCTGCTTCATCATTCTTATTTGCTTTTACAAAAATAATCTCTCTGTCAACCTTTTCTTTTCCTTTACTTGATTCTCCTTCATAGCCTATTCCAGTTTTTATCATAGGGGATCTTTGAGCAACCAGAATTTCATTCAACTTACTAGAGCTTGTTGTTTGAGAAGAGTTTATAACCACTTTCCTTTGAGCATTTCCTAGTTTCTTCTTGAGACATACTACTTCTTCTTCTAGCTTCTCTTGTTCTCGGGTTTTATCCTTGATTTGCTGAAGTAACATGTCTTCTATCTTCTTGGCTTCTTCAAGCTCTACCTTCAGCTACATGAGGACTTCTAAGTTTTTTTCTTCTCTTACATACTTGAGAATAATTTCCTTTTGTTTTCTACACTTCAGTTTGAGTCTATCAATCTCCTCTAGAGCACTTCTTAGCTCCCCATCAAGGTCGACTTCCCATTCTTCTTCTTCATCTTCTAGCAGGAGTCCTTCAAGTTCTTCTATGGCCATCAATAAGAATTTAGAGGTTCCTTCTTCACTTAAGGGTTCATCTGAATCGTCATATGTATCTCTGTCTTGTTGAGCATAGAAGGATTTTCCGCTAAACTTCTTTCCTTTATGCCAGTTCTTTGATTTATTTTTCTCTGACTCTTGAGCCTGATTCCTTACTTTCTTGTGAGGACACTTAGCAGCATAGTGTCCAACTCTTCCATAGTTAAAGAATTTGAAATGAATTTTACCTTTGTATTTAGCTGAGCCTCTATCCAATTTCTTGAAAAAAATTTCCTCTTCTTCATCCGAGCAAGAGAATATATCTCCCTCTTCTTCTTTCTTCTTTTCTGTTTTAAAGGTTGCCTCCCTTGTACTTGGCTTCTTCTGTGGGAGCCTCATCTCATATGCTGTTAGATTTACAAGTAGCTGGTTCATGGTTAAGGTCTCCCAATTAGCTGTTTCTTCTATTGCAGACACCTTGGGATTAAACCTGGATGGAAGATATCTTAGAATCTTTTGCACAATTATACTTTCTGGCATGGTTTCTCCAAGAGCTTTCATATTGTTAACAATTTCTGCAATTTTTAGGAAGAAACTGGCAATGTCTTCATCGTCATTCATTTTTACGTTTTCAAACTGGGCTCTATAAACTTGAAGTTTGGCAGTCTTTAATTTCTTGTCCCCCTCATGGATGTTCTCCAGAGTATCCCACATTTCTTTGGCAGTGTCTTTGTGCATTAATTTGATAAACTCTGCTTCACACAATCCATTCAAGATGGCATTCATGGCTTTTGCGTTAGCCACAAAATATTGTTTTGTTTCTTTCTCTGTGTTAGTTTCCTTTGGGGCATATCCTAATTCCACAATAGCCCAGAATTCTATTCCTAGAGACATTATGTATGTCCTCATTCTGATTTTCCAGAAAGTATAATTTTCACCAGTGAAGAAAGGGGCTTTATTGGTTGAGCATCCTTCTTTACTAGCCATCTTGGGAACCTAGGATCTCCTTTCAGTTGTTAGACTTGTACAAAGGAACCCGCTCTGATACCAATTCTTGAATATTTAATTAAAATGAGAGGGGGGGGGGGGTGAATCAGTTTAATACATACATAGGCCTTTTAAAATTTTCACCAAACTTATTTACAGCTTACTATGTGAACAATCTTAAAATGTTGCAGCTAATATTAAATTAATGTGACACCATACTTATGTTGAGAGCAGCAAACAATTAAGTAGATTGAAAGAATCACATCAACACATAAGAAACACACATAGAGACAAAAGATGTAAGTGGAAACCCATAAAGGGAGAAAACCACATCTTATTATTGTTGTGATGAAAAGGCAAGCTCCAACTCCCTCTCACCACTGTTTTTCTGCAGGCACCAACCTACAAGAGGCTCCTATCTCAATTCTGCAAGCTACAACTTGCAAGAAAGCACCAACTCCCTTCAATTTTCTGCAAGCACCAACCTACAGGAGGCTCCAACCTCAGTCAGCTACAACTGACAGCTATCAAGCTGCAACTTGATAGGTAAGCTCCAACTTCCTCAATTTATCAAACTGAATGTTTGCTGATTTACCTCAGATATCAGCTCTGTTTTGTAGCTTCTCGTTCTGCTCTTCTTTTCTTAATATTTTCTGCCTCACACTTCTATATTCTGCCTTCTCTATATTTACTCTCTCTTTTTTTCTTTTTGCATATCAAGATGATATTATTTATAAGGATTTTCTTGTGACTGTTAGCATTCCTCAATGAATTTGGAATGGATAGCCATGCCTCTTCGCTTTTTGCCTTTTCATTTCTTTCACTCGCTCATTCAGAAAATATACCAACATGCATTAATTTCAATATTACAGTGGGAGCTTTGTTTTCCTCAGGAGACTTGTCAATGCATCACAAACAATAAAAAAATCAATTAAAAAAATTTACATTCAAATTACAATGAGAATTCCATCTCAACTCATTTAGTCTTTTGGCTCGCTGCGCATTTGTCTTTTCTATGACTGTGCTTTATCTCTTTTCAGCTCTGTTTGCTTTTTTGTCCTCTGTTGTGGTGTAACTGCTGCATACATGTAACTGAGCTTTTTATACCAGCTGACTGTAAATCGGGCATTTTCTAACGCTTTTGTACTTAGCAAGTGTCTTGTTGATGTGGAATGTTCCGCAAGTGGAACATACATACACCTTAATTTTTTTATGTTCATAATCGCAATAACACCATCTCTTTACATGCGCATTGTAATATCTCGATACATATATATATGCACATTTTCTAATACAAACAAACCGACATCCATAAAATACTGGCCGCCACTTATAAATGTCATACCTTTGTTAAACCCATAAACCTTAACAACGAGCAATATAAATTAAACTGGGGCCCAGCGCTAACAATCGACCCGATCAGAGGGCTCACGTTCCATCGCGCCGCAACATCCAATCCGACGGATATCGCTCCGGCAACTTGCACGAGCAATAATGCGTGATGGCACGCCGTACTTGGGTTATCCTTCACACACCTTCCGAACATAGCCACTGTCCAATGGCATCTTCCCAGATCAACGGTATGTATCAATATCGCATCGCATCTTTGGTCGATGATTAACGCACGATGGCACGCAGTGGGAGGAAGTTTTCCATGGGTCCACCTCGCCACGTGTCGAATGATCTATGGAATCGCTCCCAACTCCTCAAATACCGCCCACCATGTAAAGGTGGTGCGATGAAAAGCATAAACTGCCATCACTGTTCATCTGGTCACGGTTCTGCTCTTCTACGCAGGGTTCCGGTCTCTTCATTATGTTTTATAAACCCATTGGGTCCGGAACTTAATCGCAATCACAAGTTCCTGTATGGAAGTTTCGCTCCCTTTATATTCTTCGATGCGATTAGATTGTTATGATGCGATCATGCCGGACTTCAAATACTTGTTACTCATGGTTTATAAGTCCATCAGGTCCGGGCTCTCAATCGCAATCACAATTCTTTGGTTTATGCGTTCCGCTGCCTTGTTTTTCTCTGATGTGATTTGGTAAGAGGTCCCACCATATAATACTTTGTTTTATGCACTTATATAGGCTTTGATTCGATGCGATTAAGCTAGATTTCAAACTTATCAAGCCACTGTTTATATGCCCATCGGATCCGGGCTCTCAATCGCAATCACAATTCTTTGGTTTATACATTCCGCTGTGATTGGGTAATGGGTCCCGCCTTATGGTACTTTTGTTCTTTGAATCTCGCGCTACGTATGGCTATACATATGTATATATATATGCTTTAGTCCTTTGTATATAAAGCACAATATATACTTTGCCGCTGGAGTATATGATTCCGAGAATGAGTTTTATATTATATATGCATTACATTTCCGCTTGGGTTATGATTCCCGGAATGATATATATATATATATATATATATATATATATATATATATATATATATATATATACTTTTCTTCTCCAATATTTAGTGTATCTTCCAGCAAGGTATGCGATTCTTGAAATTTTATATATATCCTCCAGCTGGGGTAGCGATTCTCGGAATAACAGCTGTGTCTCTACCTCTGCTGCTTCTGTCGCTCTGCCTCTGCCTCTACTACTATGATAACGACTCTGCCTCTACCTCTGCCTTTGATAACGGTTCTTCCTCTATATTCGCTTCCTCTGCCTCTACTTGTCTCCTTTGCTTCCTTCGTTTGCTTCTTTGCTGCCTCCATTGCCTGTTTCTGTCTTTGCTGCCTCCTTTTCCTTTCTCTATCTTTGCTGCCTCCTTTTCCATCAATGACAACATTTCCAACATAATGATCGTGTTAATATCTGATAAGTATTAAAGAGAAGATAAGCCCTAAAGCCACACTCCATAGTCCCTTTGGATGCAGAAACCTGGTTCTATCATCCCCTAATATTGCCTTGGGTGAGACTTCAGTCTGTGTAGCAGATTTTTGCTGAAAGGGCCAGTAATAATGTTTTTTTTGGTTTGTGCAACCATATCTGAACCTGGGTCTAGGCCCCATCAAACCAAGAAATGGTTACGTTGCCAAGAGGAGGATCTGATTGATGGATATGTGGATGTTGCATCCATCCAGAAAAGAGATTCAAGACTGGGTAGATATGAAAGAGCGTGAATTTGGAGCATAAGAAAATAGAAATCCTCACCTATCAACTGAAAAGTGGTTTCAAAAGTATATTTTTACATACTAGCACAAGATATTTTTCTCATTGTTCTCTAAAGAGTTGCATGAGTGGTTATCAGGACTGTCTGAGCAAAAGACTTGTTTCAAGGATGATAACCCTACTCCATGGACTCCAGAGCTAATCAAGCAAATTAAGGGAACTGATAACAAGATTTCAAGGGTTGTTGATTATTGGATTGATATTATTCTTGGAGGATTTTTCACTGAGTTCGTGATCGATACATATGTATCCTATAGTGAAGCCAAGCATAGATTTTTCAAAGGCCTGTGAGGTAACTACTTAAAATCATTGAAGCTTTGGATTAAGATGTTGTTATGTGAAAACATTGTACTATAGAGCAATCATATTGGTGTTTGTAGGAATAAAAACTAGAACTATGCGACGCGGTAAAATATTTAGGGAAGATCCTGATAATTACATTGATACTGAGTACAATCCGTTGTTTGGGTCCGAAAGTGAAGAAGGAGAAAGCAACCCTGTGACCCCTAGAAGTGTGTCAATATAATTTGGAGACCATCAGGGCACTTCTGGGATTCCCAAACTTGCCACTCCCATCACAACCCATCCCCATAATTTTTTTCCACCTCCACCTCCACCTCCACCTCCCCCATTTACCATGGCTCAAGCAAGGAATTTGTCACTGAAACTGTGTGAGACATAGATCAAAGATTCAATACACTACTAAGTCAAATAAGCTTCAAGATCCCAGATGAGAAGCACAAGGATTGGTTTATATCTGTGTTGTTACCACATCTTAGATTACCATTTTCACAAAAAAACATCGCAACCCAAGTTGAAGCATTGGAGAGTACTATGAAACTAGAAGCTTCATTGGTAGCAGATACCAGTATAGGGGTTCAATGAATCCAGACCCAGTTGGAAAACTTACATATGGAACTCCAAAACTTAAAGAAGGGAAAATAGGTTCGGTCTGACATGCATTTAGAAGTGTGATGCATAAATTCAAAAACATAGGACCATTATAAGGATCAGTGTCCTATTTTTAACGAGTACTTGGGCACTGGGAAGCTAAGTCCGATGAAGCCTAGAACAAGTGTTGGACCAAGTTAGGGACCAAATTTTTGGTGTAAATTATGCTAGGTTTCAGGCCAACACCCCACATACTACTTTCATTTGTTGCAGAAGTTTATTCAGTCGCCGAAACAATTTGTAAATTCTATAGCTTGGTGGGAGATGATGAAAAGAAATATTGAAGTTATGATCTGATGAGGCAATAGATTTATGGGGCATACAAAATGTAATTTTAAGGTCGCAAAGATCTAGGTTTTCCAAAAACGCGTGGAGGTTTCCAAGGCTGAGGGCACTGCCAAGGATGAGGCACTAGACGAGGTCGTGGATACATCATATGTTACAATTATGATTAGCCTAGACATTTTTCTAGGGATTTTTAGAATCCAACTGCCATTTCTTGTAAGTATTGTCGCACATGTGATCATGAGATAGAATATTGTCATGTATTATTGGCTAAAATGTAGTAAAAATGAAACCAACAACCTGCCCAGAATATACATATGATGAGAGCTGAACCACGCAAAGAGGATCTAAATGTTAATATCATGACAAGAAGTAGTGTAAGTACTGCAGAAGAAAAAGTTGAAGGAAAGAAGCCTATGGAGGATACATGGGTTAGGAAGGCTGGCGAAAATAATGTTGGGTTCAATGTACAATGCGAAAGAAAAACCTTTATGGAAGCAAAGAATAATTTTATGGATCTTGGAGCTTTGACATCGAAGAAAAAACTACAGCTAATGATGCAGAAGAATAAACCCAATGAGTTTACTGCAACAAAGGAATTTGATCCATCCATTATGAAGTCATTTTTACAGACATGTATGAAGTTGTTAAGGGATCAAAAATTTATGGAAGGATTGTAGGAGTTGATTGAAAATTGCACTGGAAAATAATAACCACAACATGAATAACACGCATTGAATAAGGTGTACAAAACTAAGAAGAGAAACAATAGAGAAATGCAGTTAATTACATAGATAGGACATTATGAAATGGACCACATAATTGTTGATCTAGGATCAGATGAAAATGTTTTTCCAAAACAGACATGGGAACGAATGGGGTGACCAAAGCTACAGTGGTCGCTGATTCAGCTAAGAATGGCCAATCAACTGAAAATTATTCCTATGGGTCAATTGCATGGAGTTGACATAGACATTGATGGTGCAAGTTTGTTATCATACTTTGAATTCATTGAGATTGTCGATGATAGAAATTCTTATCCTACTTTTCTTGGATTTGATTGGGATTATGATATGGATTCCATAATCAATATGAAAAAAAAAATATGGTGTTTGAGAAGAATGGTATCAGGGTCGTTGTTCCTTTGGACTCCTCTGAAGGAGCGCGATATACATGACCAGTTCAGAATGAATATGGTGATTCTAACATCAATAATATATATAAGATAACTGCGCAGGATGAATATTGGATCAATCCTACTACTGATGGAAGGATAAGTTAGGAGCACAATAACTCATGTGTGTCAGAATCTGAAGAAGGATTTGAGCATTAGCAGAACTGATTGCACGAAGTTTATACTAAGCAGTGTAATAGAGTTACTAAATCACTTTAGTACGTCGCATCAGAGGTACATGAATTGTCCTATTATGATGGAACTGGGGATGTTAATTTATTTTTTGATGAATTTGAAAAGGAGGTACCCAAAGGGAAATGATATGAAGCTTTGGAATTCACTTTACAGTCCACACCAGCAAGATGGCGGGGTGTACACAAGGAAAACTTAGGAGGATGGAAGGAATATTGAAGATTGATGAGGCTTAGGTTTGGTTATGAAAACAATAGGGTCACAAAAAAATAAAATGGTAAGGATGATACTCGCAAGCATTTGTCTCATTGGACTATGAATTGGGGTGAAGAATCTCAACCTGAATGGGTGCATATATTATTTCAAACTTTGGATATGATACCTCAATGGTGGTATCTGGAAACGGAGTTGCGCCATGGAACCACATATTGGTATAAGATGAATTAAGGTTTCTTATTGAAATTTATCTTATATGATGGTTGGGGTTGCATTTATGATGCTCTTCAAGACGTCAGAGTTGGTGTTTTTCATATTCCTAATGAGCCCTCAAATTGCGAGAAACTCGCATGAAATGAAAAGTTGGAACTTTCCTTAGAATGTTATAAGATGACTATGGAAGAAGATGAGGAGGATCTGCACAATGTCAATATTCATGAATTAGAAGGAAATCACAAGTTTGCATGTCCTAAAATAGAGATACCTGATATAGTGCAACCTCTAAAGACTCACAAAATTAACATTGGCTTAGAAGCAGAGCCCAAGTTCGCGAAGATCAGATATTACTGGGAAGATGATACAATTACTAAGGTTGTGGAGTTATTACATGAATACCGGGATCTACTTTTGATGAAGTTCTCTGAATTCAAAGTCATAGTAGGAGATTTCAGAGTTATGCGCATTACTTTGAAGCCATATGTGAAGTCGGTGAAACAATTCCCATATCAGTTGAACCCAAAGTACAAAGAGAAAGTGAAGGAGGATTCGAGTGGGTTAGCCCTATGGTATTCTAAGAGAAAAACACCAAGGGAGAGATAAGAATTTGTGTCGATCTTAGAAAGATGAACAATGCATGTGTGCATGATCCATTTCCGAAATCATTCACCGATGAAGTTTTGGAGAATGTTGGAGGGCTGGAAGCCTACTCCTTTATAGATGGGTACTCAGGATACCATCATATCACGATCACAATGGAAGATAGGAGAAATACCACCTTCGTGACTCAATGGGGCTCATTTTAGTATACGGTAATGTTGTTTGGATTGAAGAATGTACCAACAATATTTTCCAAAGTCGTAGTCCCCACTTTTAAAGAATATATCTGAAAATTCATGGAGGTGCATTTTGATGACTGGACTATCTTTGGATTGTTAAATAAGCATGTTTTTATCCTTCGCTTGATGTTGGATATTTGCAGGAAGTATCAAATCTCCTTTAACTTTAAGAAATGTATTTTTTGTGTGCCATATGGTATATTATTGGGGCATAATTTTTTCAAATAGAGATTGATGGTAGACCCCGCGAAGATTGATGTGAAGCATATATACATGATGGTCGGACATACGATTTATTATAGAAAGTTCATAAAGGCCTATGTGCAGATCATCGTGCTAATGGAAAATATCTTAAAGAAGGATTCTTCATTTTTCTATAACGATGACTGCCAAAATAGCCATGATGCGTTGAAGGAAAAGATGGTAAATGAACCAATTCTAGTTTTTCTAGACTCGAAGAAGGAATTGCATGTACATGTCGAGGCACAACTGGTGAAGAAATGCAGCACAAACATAACTACGAAGTTCATTTTTGAAAATATTTTGTCAAGGTTTGGTTTCCTGAAGATCTCGATGAGCGATCGAGGTACACATTACTTGAACAACACTATTGAAGAATTGACTGCGTAGTTTTGAATGCATCACTAGAAGAGTACACCATATCACTCACAAGCTAATGGAACTGTTGAAGCCTTTAACAAAAATTTTGTGACCGTTCTGACTAAGGAGTGTAACGTCAACAAGGATGACTAGGATTTTTGAATTCCTACAGTCTTATGGGCCTACAAGACTACTTGTAAGAAGTTGACGGGTCAGACTTTGTTTCGATTAGTGTATGGATAGGAAGCAGTGATGCTGATGGAATACATCATTCCTAGTATCATAATCATAGTAGTTACAAATATGGAAGACAACGATATTATGAAGTAGAGATTGGAGCAAATTCTCATGCTGGAGGAAGATTGGTTCATCGTTGGATTTCACCAACAAGTGTAAAAGGAGAGGGAAAAATCCTGGCATGACAGGCATATTAAGCAAATGAATTTAAATCATGGTGACTTAGTTCTTTTATATGATAGTAAGTTCGTGAAGTTCCAGGGTAAGAGGCAAATTCACTGGTTGAGTCCCTAAATTTTTAGTAATATGTCATAATGGGGCACAGTTCAGCTCGAGAAGTTGAATGGTGAGTTGTTCCCTGGACATATCAATGGCAGCAAGATAAAGTTATATAGGGAAACCTCTTCCCTTGTAGCTTCACATTGACTATATGGTTGGACAAGAGTCTTAATGCTCCACGTAGTTGGAAGAGAGCACGAGACTATAAACTACTCTACCAAAGGAAGGTGTTGCAGAAGTAGCATTGCGTGGGATGTAGGAATTCCGCACAGCTAGAGAGAACTGTACCGAAGGATGTAGGAATGCACCACAAAGGATGGTATGAAAAACATCATCCAGAATATGACCATCGGATTTGGAACAGTTGATTTGATAAGTACTTTTTCATTAAAAGGAGTGGCAAGGATGTATTAAATGAGCGTATATGGGAAAATTTGCTGCCAAATATACATTTATGAGGAGCATATGAAGGAGATCATCAAGTTTGAATTTCAAATATGCTATAAATCTAATATCCCACTCCACATTCAGGCACTTTGCACCCTAAGCATCAGACTTGTGTTTTTTTGCCTACGAGAGAGCCATGCATTCCGTTACATGTCTGGAAAGATTTTCAAGGAAATTGAGCAGGAATTTCTTCGAAGAGTGCTAGGATACATCATGACTTCTAATCTGCCCGAAAATGTAATAAGGTTGAGGTCACCTAGGAAATAGACTATTGTGGGAGAAGCGTAGCATAAGAATTTGAAGAATCCCATAGTTTGAACGTCACCCACGAATAAAATTCCCAAAGAATAGCAGTATAAGGCGATGCATGATAGGAAGAAGTAGCTAGTAGAGGTTGAAGATTTCAAAGAAGAAGTTTTGTTGGAAGGTTTCGAAGACGTCGATGCAGAAGAAGCAAAACCTGTCTCTAGCTTGCCCCCATATATACCACCAAGGAAGCTGATAGCTACGAAGCCCATGAAGGACCCAAACGTGGTGAAGTATAAAATATTTACACCCTTGATTCCTAAAGAAGTGTCGATTGAGGGATATTTTTTTTTCAAAAGTCACACAAATATACATGGAAGATTGGGATTTCAATTATCGTAGAAAATATCCTCAGTTCGAGCCAAGAAAGTACATTCGCTTCATTTTTTATGAAGTTTCTGGAGTGACAAGGGTATAGACAATGAAGTGGGTGGCAGGAATTCAGAATGCATGGTTGCTGAACATGTTATATGTTCTACACTTTTGGCACAGTAATATCAATACTAGCCTTGGTGCACGATGATAGTTTATGGTTGGGGGAAAGAGTGCCCATTGATGAAATGTTGATCTGACGAACCACTGAGCTTACTTGTCAAGGATTGGACCCTCCTGAAGTGTTTGAAGGAAAATATGAAGAGAAGAAGCTAGCCGACAAGATGAAGTAGGATTATGGCCTCACAAAGGGAACCTAGGGATATCCTATTAGCTACATTAAGGATAAGATGATTCACTTTTCTACACATATTTTAGAGGAAATATCATGTGGAAGTTCCACATAGAAGAGCTTTCAGTGCTTGTAATCTCTTTGGATGTGCAGTGCAACAAAGGATTTCATTGCAACTAGGCAAGATATTTATGAAAACAATTTTTGGATGACTACAAAGAATCGCAGGAGGAGAGAAAGAAGTTCCACTACGTGTGGCTCTTGCTCTTAATTGCACTGATGGCAAGGAAAGAGCCCGATGGGTCACAATTCCCAACTATGGACCTAGACCTTTGCGAGGTTGTGAGGTATGCCTTGTTGTGGCATTCAAAGGACCCAACAAGGGAGATGGAGAATAAATTATTTTGGGTGGGATTTGAGATGAGTTTGGGAACGATGATCAGCTAGAAGCCAAGGTTATCACCAATTATTTTTGAATAATTTCTCCAAGTTGCTAATTTTAAGGAAGTTTTTCACCATGTGTACATCTGTGTGAAGAAGGACCTTGCAGAGGTATGGTACGAGTTTCCGTACATGGTAAGCGAGGATGACGTTGCAAAAATTGTCAGTGAGTGGCTAAGTGATTGGTTAAATCCACCCATGGAAAGGGCAAAGACAGAGTAGGAAGGAAATAGTGACGTGAGGACCGGTACCTCAAGTATGCAGAGGGGAAAGAAAGACACCAGGAAGTAGCCTAATAAAGTCACATCTATGATCGATAAGGAGGCTAAAAAAGAAACAGAGCCAGTGACAGAGAAGGATGACCAGGAGATGGGAGGAGGTGATGATCAGGGTGGCGATGCCACGTTTTTTGATCGAGTAGAGCCCCCCCATATTCTAAAGAGATGAAAAAAACATGGTGGCAGAGGTGCACGTTAAAAGATAAAGTCAGACAAGTACGCCATCCCAGATTCATTGGTCCATAGAGAGGGGAACTTCGACGAGATTGGTGACACTCTTTGACACATCACCAAGCATATTTAGGGCAATATTGAGGACCAATACAAGAGCGTATTGGCAGAGGTCCACAAGGGCCTCAAGGAATTAAAAGTCTATATGATCGAAGTGCAAGCACAAATGATTCAGATGAGCGAGTTTCAAGCGAGAAAAACACCTGCAAGTGCAAGCACAACAGAAGAAGAGTTGGAAATTACCATTGATATTCGAGTGCTAGAGATCCTTACTAAAGCTCTACACTTTGACATTCCTGAGAATCAGGTGTAGGCATCACAATGGCAGAGCACCAGGCTGAACCGTGTTGGACTCCCTTTGAAGGTGTTGCATGAATTTCACAAGGGCATCACATAAGAATTGTAGATTTTCAAGTATGCCTTATTAGTTATCCAAGATGTTAAGCAAGAGAGGAACCAGATGGTTGAGTAAAAGAAGTAGGTCGTGCAGGAGCACATTGACGAAGTTGTACACAAACAAAAGTTGGAGGCAACCATCTCCAAGGTTCACAACGAACTACCTAACCTTCAGATCCAAGACGAGGCAACACCAGAGGTCAAAGTTGAAAAGCTCACAACGACAATAAAAGACTATAGGGATGAAGTCAAAAAGGTATGAATTTAGCTCCAAATTAATATTGTTGAGCTGCAGCTGAAATTATAGCCCACTACTCCACCAAAGGTTCAGGAGTAGCACACAATGGATATTAAGGCTTCCAGTGCCAATATTGAATCCACAGTCTAGGATTACAACAAAATATTTGAAGACATTATGGATGTCTGGGCCTCACTGTAGGAGGACCCTCATGTGTATAAGATTGAAGTAGAAATCCATGAAAAATTGGAACAACTCGATAAAATTAAGGTTACAACATGGACCTTAGCACCAACATAGCAGTGTGCCCATCTCCAGGAGGGAAAGTTTTTGCAGGGACAAATTGATGAGCTGCGCAGAAATGAATGACTTATCACTTCCATAATGTAGCCATGGGAAGTCAAAGCCAGTCAATTTTCATAGATTGTGGAGAAACAACTGAAAGCTCAATGCTAGACGCAAAAGGAACTTTCTCAGAAGATCACAGGGCTAGCCATAGAGCAATTTCTGACCGGAGTACGTGAATTTGAGAAGCAGTGCACTGAGAAAATATAGCCATTGAAGGATTCATTGAGAAAAATCAAAGAAAATACTGAGGGTGCACTGGCTGAGTGACTCGGGATGAGTCACATCATTATGTTGGGGGCCTATTTGATAGGGTACATGTAGATCAAAGTTTTTGTGAAATAGTCTGCATTTTGAGGAGTGAAGCGTGCTGCACACAAATATATTAGACTCTTAGGGGTTTTGGGGTGGGTCAGAGTCCCTTATCTTGTAAATCGATGGGAATGTTTTGAATACTTAGAGATCCACCAATAGTTTTTGTACCATAGTATTGTAAAAGAGAATACTATATTAGGAGTTTAGGGATATCTCTTGGATATCAATCATGATCATAGAATGCATATGGATGTAAATCTATATTGAATTGAGTATTTATTCTATGTTTTGTGCCAAAGGAAAGGCTCTTGTAGCTGAGTGCATGAAGACCTTATAAATTTTGCAGCTTAGTGCAAAGACCCCTGTAGTTATGTGCGCGGGGCAGAAAGTTTTGTATTAAGAATATCTAAAGTAATAAAGAAATACTTTAAAGACATATCTATGTTATTTTCTTATATGTTTTATTTATCTATATTTTGATGTTATTTATGCTAATTTAAGGTTTTATCTATATTTTCACTGTGAAGTCAGGGTTATGGTTTCTTATGGTGATTAATGCATGTTTAAGTATAAACACACAATGCGCAAGCTAGTTAACTAGAAGTGTTGAACAATGACTGCGTGGTTAGCATATTCATCCTGTGAAGCTCTGATAAGTATTAAATAGAATATAAGACCTAAATCCACACTCGATAGTCCCTCTAGATGTAGAAACCTGGTTCTAGCATCCCCTAAAATTTCCTTAGGTGAGACTTCGGTCTGTGCAACATATCGTTTCCAAAAGGGCCAGTAATAATGGGTTTTGTTGGTTCGTGCAACCATATCTGAACCTGGGTCTAGACCCCATCAAGAAAACACTCCCAACCAAATAACACATTTTAAATATTGACTAGGGAAACTTGAGGATGGATGATTTATTTTCCTTTCCTATTTAGAATATTATAAAATTAAAGTATCTTTCTCATGTTGTGTGGTTAATTGGTTTACAATTGTTTCCAATGATGGATAGAGAGGATTCTTAATTCCTGGTTTTTTGGGTAAGCTAAGGAGCCTTATGGTGGCCATTTACTTTGAAGGTATGGTGAGGGTACATGTTTAATGTTATGGGATAGATGAATGTGGGCCTTATATCTTGTAACCATTGATCATCCATTCATGATTTATGGTCAATGTTAGTTGATGATATGCATTATGTTAATGCACTTCCTTATGATCAATAAGGTAAGAAGAGATAGGGAAGTTGAACGACTAGTTATTCCTTGATATCTGTAAAAAAGATCTAGAATTGTGTGAGGGTTCACACCCTTATGTAGGATAGGTAAATTTATTCCTATATTCTCTCAATCTCCTTGCCTTGAAGATTTCCCTACTTGTTCTTCATCATGGGATGATTTTTTTGAAGTTATCATTGACAACGAATATTTCATTTCCAACATACATTAAAAATAAGGATAAAATTTATTTGTCCGAACAAATTAGGTCCAAGCCAAATCCACACTTGGAAATAAGGTGAAAAAAACTGGGAAAAATCCACACTTTCCAATAAGGTGAAACAACATATAGCATAATCATAATTTCTTGCATAATTGACTTGCCAGTTGTTTTCTGAAGAAAAATTCTCAACTTTTTAATCTCTTATGGAAGGTATGGAACTTTTATTACTTTGCAGTCCATTAGTGACATCTGTATGTGTCTTTAAAGTGCAATAAATTTTTTTTGGGCCACCACAGCTTGGTTACAACTATATTTTACCCCATCATGAAAACACTCATTTTAGGTAAACTATTATCATAGCCAATGAAGTGATAAGAAATTACAAAGTAGAATGTTAATTGTCACTAGAATATACTATAGTAAAAGTAACCTGCATTAATAAAAACCTTCTTAAATTGATAAATTAGTCACAAATTGTTTGGATTAGCCTCCTTATCATTGAATACATCCTCAAACAAAATAAAGTTCTTGGGTATTATGATATGTCAATCTAGGGCCTCCTTTATCTTTAATCAGTGATAAAAAACTAGTAACAATCCATATTTGAATTTTAAGAAGAGTACATTTTCTAATTCTTTGATATTAAGATGGATCCTAAGTTTTTTTAATAGGGATATGTACTACTAAATTATTTTTCCTCGATTCTAGTACATTTTTAGTCGCTAACACTCAGACATTGTCTATATCATGGTAGGTACAAATTATTTTTGAGGGTTGTATACAGTGAATCCCTTGTATTGATGGGGCTTTGTGGATGGTTTTGTTATCTAAAAAATCCAACATGCTTGAGAGTTATGGACCAAATGTAGTTCTATAATCAATATATATGTTTACGTTCTAGTATATCAAGGTAGGTTTTTAAATAGCCCTCATACTTTGGATCTAGAAATATAGTCTAGTTCCCTACATTACTCCATCATATATTCAATGAGTTTTTTTTTCTTTTCAACTTGATAATCTTAGTGCTTTCCCTAGTGCATCTAATTGGCTACACAATAGAGCATATTTGATCGAAAGTCTAAGATGTGAGCCATGGATAGGTTTTGCTTCATGTGGGGTAGGGTGGAAGCTTTAAGGTAACCCTAGACACATTGCAAGAACTTGAAACTAGTGTGTGGGGGTGGGAGGATTCCCTCATTAACCCCACAATGAATTTGAAGGTGTGACCCATCACCTCGGTGGGGTGTTGGATTGGAAATCAAATCTATGTTTCTTGTCATTGTTGCAAATATTTCTAGGTGGTGCACTGTAGATAAATGAATTAGAAAGATATGAGCAAGCTTGGAACATTTCTTTGATAGAAACTGATGAGAACTCAATCTCATCAAAAGTATAAACCCTATATCTAAAGTGAAGCAATATACCCGAGAGAAATATTCACCCACATAACAATATATAATAAGAGGAAAAAGGATAGATAAAAGTCTCCAACAATAATAACTTGATTTATTGGGAGGGATATAGAACCTTTGTCTACATTTTAACCTCAAACCAGCTAAAAATGAATTTAATCCACATGTTTGTTTATTTGATTGCTAATTAAAAAAAATTAAATTCCAATATCAATTGTCAACTTGATAATCATCTTGTTGTTTCAAAAATTACATGCAAAGTATATGCATGCTATAACTTCCAATCACACATTTTTTTTCTAACTTAATAAATCTTGAAGTGAATTTAAATACAAACTTATACCTATTAAAATGATGAAATCATAAAGCTATAAATTGTGGTTAGAACATAGATGAATAATGAGGGTCATTTATTTTGTAGATGTTTAGAGAGTTAAATACTGAAGTAGAGAGACTATAAAAGGATCGAAATCAATTTGACGTAGGGATGTTACATTTGGATTAATCCCTTGAGGGGGATATAAATATGTTTGCATACCTGTTTAATCACATTTTTTTCATATTTAAATCTTAGATATGTAATAGAGTATATGAAATAAGGGAACATTTTCAAGAAAGTGTGATGGAAAAGTGAATAAATGGAAATATTTTCAATATTTGGTAACAAAATCCTAATAACAGTAACAAAAAATTGAATGCTAATGTAATGTTACAGTTTGAGCTATTTTCTTCCAATAGTTGTTCCACTTCAACATTCGAATTGATACTAGTTGTCTTACATATATTCATGAGACCAATGAAGAAAAATTAGATTAAATTTGATCAAATATTAAATTTAATTGCATTAAAAAATAATTGAGTGTGAGAATACTTGAATGAGCTCATCAGTTTAGAGAATAAATTACTTGAGTAGTTCAATCTTTGAGAAAAATGTTAGAAACAATGGAAACCAAGACACTACTGGGAGGGGGTGTGAATCAATAGTGTTGCCAAATTATACTAGTTTTCACAAATTATACTTTTCAATCAATTTAGCAATTGTTCATGGATAAACAACACAATTAAAATCATAACATAATCATCATTATGCACATGATAAAAAATATACGCAATACCAATGTTCAATTGTTGAAGACCCTCTCAACCTAAGCATTTATATAAATTGTGACCCTCATATCCTCCTCATGTAAGGTTTTCGCTACTTAGAAGAGGTCATTGTGGCATTTTTGCTATAAATTTTTTCTATGAAGCTTCAGATGCTGAAACAAAAACCCATTTGAGATGAAATCCTGATGAAGCGCATGTTCGAATTTTAGATATTGGTTCGTTATATTTTCGGAGATGTAATCTGAGGAAGTTAGGGTTTTTGCAAGCTCCCGAATTTCATGTCAAACAATTCACCTTGGGAAAATCATCATAACTTTCTCTCTGACCATTGGATACAAATTTTGTAGAAAGTGATGGAAGAGGATGGGTTTTAGTTTGTTGGGTATCGTTTTCAGGACCAAATCTTGAAACGGTGACACATGGCACTTCGTACAAGTTTTCTCTACTGAACCAATCTATAATCAGATCATCGTAGGAGATTGGGCATAAATATTTCTTGAAGAATCCAATATTGATTGGACCTATGGGGTTAGAAATAGGACTCAGAGGGCTACCACTAGATGAAATTTCAGAACTTGGAGATATGAAATTACATAGATACAGTAGATTCAATATCGATCTTCTAGAAGGCAAGAAAAAATATGCATTCAAGGATCACTGCAATAAGGACAACACATCAACAGTCAAGGGTAAGTCTACTACAATAAGGTATTTATAATCAGTGTTTGAGTTTTAATTTGAATATCATCTTTGACATGTGTTTTTGCAAGATAGTGTAATTATTTTGTATGTATGTTTGATTGGGTTTTGTTCCTAAATGTTGAACGTATTTACATTTGAATTTTGAATATTTCTCTGACATATGGTTTGCAGGACAGTGGAAGTATTTTTTTTGTATATTGGTTTGGGTCTTGCTCATTAATTCATGTGCAGGAGGGAGGACATAATAGGACAACTCAGACGCATACTAGAAGGACAATGCAATGCCAAAGTAGCATTAATTGAAGCAAGTACAACAATACCTCAGCAACTACTACTGTTAAAAGAAGAAATATCAAGTCAAGTATCAGGTCGTGTCAAAAGTCAGTATTGTAAAAATCATCATTGTGAAATTGTAAAAGAGACATTATTGTAAAGGACTTAATCTGGCTAGAGTTGGAGAGGCATTGTTGGGAGGTATAAGTGTCATTGTTGGATAATGTTATGGTTGGGTTGCAGGTCATAGTGTGATTGGGTGATTTCTCTACTCAAGACAATCATTGTGAATCATTTTGTATCGTGGATCATTATCCCTGGTATGGTATTCCACACTCTTGTCTTATTTCTAAACAGTACAGGGTGGCAAGGAGGTGCTAGGTTGGTGCATGAAGTAACCTACAGGTTGGAGCATGTAAACACTTCAGGGTGGTAGGTCAATCTGGGATGTCAGGGCATCCATTCAGTTTCCTATTGAACAAACCAGGGAATTGGGTCATCCTTCCAGTGGGAACTGGATAAGAATGATTTTTTAGAATTCTAGGAAGTTGTACCTTTCATTTCAAGTGGGGCTGAAAATTAAAGAATTTATTAGAAAATCATTTAATGGTTTTTGACCTGGAGGGGGTTTTCCACCTAAAATTCCTGTGTAATTGTTTAATTTTTTTATTGGATAAACATCAAGAATAATTGAAGATTAACTAATGCTCTGAAAATATTTAAAATTTCTAATTGATAATAAATATTGATTCACCTCCCCTCTCAGTATTTCCAACAACACCAAAATTAAGTCAATATTCAAGGTCTATTATAAATATCGTCCTTTTATAACCTCATCATAATTAAAATTAAATGTCCAACCATTTAATTTGGCTCATAAAAATTATTTACGGTGATATAATTTTTAACTCAATCCAACCCCAAGATTGAAAGTTCTACCCATTTACATATTTTCTCATTAAATCTTGCCACATTTGCAAGCATGGCTACATGGAAATGCTAAATTGAATATGTGGCTCTGCCACATATCTCAAAATCCAACGTGGATCCCGCAATGTCATAGAACCATAGTGCCATCCTTTCATAAATATCCCTTTCAAGCTTCATGACTTGAAAATAACTTTCACGTTAGCTACTAGAGGGTTTTTCGTCTAGCGATCTCCATTAGGTGCTAGATGGAAGGCACTAATGAGAACCTTCTAGTATCATAATGCAATTATCTAATGTTTTAACTTCTGTCACCTTTAACATAGCATGAAATGTGATGCCACTTGGAAACCATATCATCTAGCTCCATGCCTCATGTGTCCTTCACTTCTTGCTAACATCATATTCTCTTTTGGGTGATGTCATACAACCACGTGGTATCCTCTGATGGTGCCACTTATCATCCAAAATATGACTCTTTTTCCATCCAACATGGATGGTTCTACCTGCCATGTGTCTTAGCATGTAGCTTCCATATCAAAAATAAATCCACATCACCATCCATGTGACATCCACATAACCTTCTCAGGCCTACGTGGTTCCTACCATCTTAACCTTCACCAGGGGGGTTCTAGAGGTCTAAGCCCAGTCATGTAAATCTACACTTTCCCATTATATAAAAGGAACTTGGGGGGTCGACATGAATCCCCACCATTCCTCCATGTCACAAATCCATAGTATCGAGATGAGAGATAGGTGCTATGCCAAAATATGTGTGGTGCGATGTTAACATTTACATTAAGTGACGAAGGGGGGAAATTCATCCCATGCACTCTGTCAACAACACCCCTTTCTAAAACATTCCCAATAATATCACTTGTTGAGGGAGGCATGTCGCGACGTGAAATTTCACATTTTATAATGAGGAAATATCCATCCATGCCCTTCATTATGATGCCCATTCCCAAGCGATTAACACATTCAACTCAATAAGGGAGGCACATCGTGATGTGAATATTTATGTCAGACAAAAAAGATATTCCCATCCCAAGAACTATGTGTATAGTGACCAAATCCATATATATTTTATATACCTTAGCTTAAATGCTTATTTGGTTGAATGTAAGCACGCAGCTTGTAATACACAATCATATAAGCTCCATGAGGCCAACTTTTACATTGGAAACCCACACCCCTACCAACTTTATAGAGTTAGGGTTGTAGACCATTGCATCAATTTAACTCAAATATCCATAACAACACACATATAATACCTATTATCCTCATAAACATAATACACTATGATATCAAGTGAAACAAAGAGTCTTTCGATCCATAAGAATGAAAACCATTGAATTTCTAGTAATGACAATTAACTACATGTAATCATGCAACCAACCACAATTTCATAAAACATCAAGAAACATTCTTATGATAAAATAAAAGGTAGTATTCAACTTTGATAAAATGGAGTCATTAGAATACATACCCTTATCATCATTTTTATGTTTGTTTGGGTTGCTCCTCCATTTATTTATAGGATTTGACTTCAGCTCATTCTCCTTGGTGAATTGTGCCAGATATTCTTTGTCGTAGACCTTATCCAGGCCTGGAATGTGATACATTGACTTAAAATCTCCAGATTTGAAAGAACCTCTCATTGTCCCTCTGCCGGTCAAAAAATTTCTATCCCTGATATTGAGGTTGTCGATTATCCATCTTACCATATCAGTATATAGTAGAATTTTAGGGCACACAACAACCTGGTGTAGAAAAGAGTTGGAAAATTCTTCTAAAGTAGCTTCTAAAGAATCAGAAGCATATGTAATAGATTTCCGTTGAACCCTATGGGGTTTCTCATCCTCAAATAACTTATACATCGCTTCCTAGGAGGAAGAACCACTTTGTGACCCACATGTTGTGTCTGTTAATAGAACAATTTTTTTTTTCTTTCACTAAAAGTAGTCATGGGATTTGTGGATGCCATAGGTTTCATAGATTTATTCACAAATTTCGACATTTGTAAAGAGCTATATTTATTTGGATCGCCTGTGAAAAATAAATAATGACAAGTAGAAAAGAGGAAATATTGTTTTACAAATAGTAAAGTACCATAATAATGGAAATAAGAAGCAAATGAAAATTGGCACACAGATAATGCATAAATTAAATTCTCTTGCAGTCAAATCATTTTTGGAAGCATGGGATGTAAAACTATTTAAGTTATAGCATTAATAAATAGTATGGGTTGATGTGCCCGTGCAATAATTCCAACATTTAAACGAGATCTTTTCACATCGCAGATGTTATTCGTGTGTGAACCTTTATAGAATTTTGATCAAATACCTTTTCCCGATTGCAATATCACAGTCACAAATTCGGTGGAAATGAACGAAGTGCGAGAGTGGCCATGAAGCGAAAGGGTGATGTGATAGAGTATTTCTCATCAGGGAAATGTAGAGGATGATTTTAAGATCATAAGATAAAACTGCGAAATGAAATTTGTGATTGAGTATGTGGCGACAGTGGGTCTCACGGTTTCTTTCTCATACAATTTTTTTTGAGGAAAAAGCCTTTTTCCTTTATTAAAGTGCTTTATTGTATTTCGCATCGCAATTTGCGTTGAGTGGCTTTTTAGGAGCCATATGTATTTCATGCTATATTTTGATTACTTAACATTCTCCGCTTAAGTGTCTTTAAAATGATAACTCAATGTTTTTAACCCATTTCATTCCTATTTCTATTTGGACTAATCACTTAAGGTTTCTATTTGTTCTACTCTAATTTTTTTAAAAGGGTCCCCATCATTTTTATAAGGTAACTATACTAAAGTGATGGGGGTTGTTGAATAGCACAAAAATTTGCGATTCACTGGAAGAACCAGTTATCTTTGAAAAATAAATTTCTTGGTATCTTGAAATAAGTAAAAAAAAATTAAGGAAAAAAATTAGTTTTTGAAATATTTTGAATGAATAAAATTACTTTGAAATAAAAAAAACATCTCATTGTTAATATTTCAGAAACCTTTCATGAACAAAAATCTTCATTCCTCTATATCAATCATCAAAATAGTTTAAAATATAAATTAAGTGTCTTTTTGTAACTTAACCTTTTGATTTACTCCTGTTTTCATAGGTAGAGCCATGCCAGTAGGCATTTATAGCCCTGAGAAGGTTACATTTTAACCATCAATGATTAGTATTCCATCCATCTATTATTAAAATTTTTGGAGATAAATCCTTAATCATATAATTTGTTTTTATTGTTCTTAAAAATTCATTGTCCTCGCTTGGAGACCAGAAAGTGACAATTACATTCACTGGTTATAATTGAACTGAACAAGTTGGCTCGCGATGAGACCGCTTATCTTATGATTATTTAATAATCATGAGCCATTACCCTGGTTTGATATGCAGTAGTGGTAATTTTGGTTTATTATTTACCTATGATGATGGTAAGAAGGCTCATGATGAGACCTCTTATCCTTTTTAGTTTTTTATATTTTTGAATTACATTCTAGAAAAATCATAATCAATGAATGGGGAGAATCATTGACTCCTTAAGAGTTTTTGGATGAAAAATTAATGTTAAATATGCTTAGTGACAAAAAGTCTTTACTTTTTAAGGATGAACCTTTTCTGACTGATAATAAAGTGAAATGTATTTACAAAATTTAGGTTTACAAAATTTACAATTCAATGGAAAATATTTTCAGAGTTAGATAGTATTCATTCAATTTTCAAGTTGGTAGTTATTTCCTCAAGAATTTTTTCTATTAAAAAAAAAAAATTCATAAAATAATTCAAAGGTGTTGCGAAAAGCCAAAAGTATGTAATCAAGTATTATTCTTATAAAAAATATAAAAGTATGAGTATGGTATATTTACAAGAAAAATTTCTTCTAAGAAAATATTTTTTTCAAAATCAACCCATTGACAGTAAGAAAGTATTTTATCTCTTGAAGATATTGTAACATGAAGGTTGATGGGCCAATTTGTTCTGTGATTTGAAATGGTCCAAGCCACGTTCTTTGGAATTTGGTATGCTTAAATTTTTCCTCATGTGCCTTGTCCCACTTAAGGACGAGGTCTCCAACCTAAAATTATTTTGGGGAAACAAAATTTGCATCGAAAGAATTTTTTACCATATGTTGGTGTCGAGCATGAGTTAATTTGGATTTTTCCCTTTCCTCTTATATTTTAAGGATCTGAGACATTCTTAATTGTGAGGAAGAAGAAGGTACTTCATCAATAAATTGAACTAGGGCTAATGAGGGAAGAGATAAATTTGATGGAATGTAATATTCCAAAATAGGAAAAACAAGAATATTTAATGTAAAACTAGAAATTGCAGTAAATATCCATACATCAAAACATGAGAAAATAATTGAGCCATTTAATTATGTATAATAGCAGAAATGAGTACAATATCTTGAGGAAAAAGACACTCAAGCTAGGAAAAAGAAGCCTCCAATGACCCAATACACCCAAACATGAAATATTTCTACTACAAAAAATGATGGAAGGCCATGACTGCACAGTCCTATTGAAAATAATTGCAGCTAGAAAATAAGAATACAAGGATTTGTTGATATATTGCTTAGAAAATTTCGGGATCAGAGATCTAGGCTCTCTAGCACAACTCTAAGACAACCCAGAAAGGGTTTCTAGAAATACACAATATGAAAAATGTGTCCCTAGGGTTGAATTACACTTTGAAATTGAATAATTGTTGGGAGGTGTTTGATATGACAAGAAGATAGTTGATACTACTCCCCACTAGATTTCCAGATGAATGGTTTCTCCCCTCACTGGAAAACAAGCTAAAGAACTTGGGTCTTCAACCCTTCACTGCAATTTACCTTCTGATTTGCACAATTCCTAAAGGAGACTGCGTTGTTGAAGATGGCTAAATATTGGCCTGATGCTAGATGATGGAATGAAGGTCAAAGAAACCTATCCTGAGTGGGAACTTGAGGTCCGCCAAGAATGAGGGTGGTATTTCCACCCGAAAACACCCTTGTGCTAAATAGCACAACAGACTGTGCTAAATAGATGAAGTGTGCAGAAAGTCATAAAAAAAAAACATAAAAAATATTTAGAATGCTTTCCTTGGCTTCCATCCCCTTCCTTATATGCATTGAGAGACTCCTCTCCTTTGGTCCCACTCAATAATGATGATAATCTCATGAAGACCCCCTCCCATTATGACCACAGTTTCCTCCAATATCTCTCCACTACTCCCATGAATGCGCTATTGATTTGGTCAATCTTGACCCCATACACATGAATTGACACCCATTCACAGCAAGGAGTGTTTTGTTCAACTAGATACACTAACCCACTTTCACACTGGAAGTGGTTTTATTCCTACTAAGGAGATTTATGGGTCCCCCTACCCTCTTATTCCTCTATTTTATTGACAAAAACAAAATTTAGTATTCCAACTAGCTAAAAGATACTTAGGAATATTAAAATCCTCCCCTCCCAAATGTTTCTTTTCCTCGAGAAACTGCAAGGATGGATGCTACAAAATCTCCTCTCCTGCCCATGTAGCATCCTCATTCGGTAGATTCCTCCACTGAATCATATATTCTCCAATCAATTGGTTCCGTAGATGCCTCTCCATTTGGTTAGCCTTTGGTGATAAAACCAAATGGATCACATCAAAAAGAGGTGGGATTTCCATGGTGGAAAATACATGTTGTCCGATAGCCTTTTTGAGGCATGAGATATGATAAATGTTGGGGATATTATTCCCAATGGGGAGCTCCAACCCATATAATACTCTCCCAACAAGATGAATCATCTTGTGTATCCCATAGAAAAGCTTCTCAACTCCCTTATTCTTTAATGTAGATGGTTTGCATGGCTAAAAATGGAGATAGACTAAATGGTTCACCACAATATGTCTCTCTACCCACCCATGATCTGTACAAAAATTCTGCTGATCTTGAGCTATATTAATGTTGTCCTTAAGAGTCCAGAATATATCCTGGCTCTCTTGGATCCAATCTAGGATTCTAGGAGCCTTTCTTGCTCCAACCATCCTATCAATAACTGAAATAACATTATCACCAAATGGAACCAAAAATGGAGACACATTGAATGTCATATAAAATGGCGGATGATAAAAATAGTCCCTCAAGTGGAACCAGTGCAACTCTGCTCCTTCCTGCCCCAGAACATAGTTTGGAAAGTAGCTTCCCAACCA
Organism: Pinus albicaulis; assembly: GCA_034641835.2. Classification (NCBI taxonomy): domain Eukaryota; kingdom Viridiplantae; phylum Streptophyta; class Pinopsida; order Pinales; family Pinaceae; genus Pinus; species Pinus albicaulis. Next base: position 604,327,742 of record CM076583.1, read on the forward strand.
CTTGTTTACTTCCTCTATATACCCATCTTCCTGGGGGTAATAACTGATACTGGGTGTCAATTGGGTGCACCCAAAATAGAATAATACCTACAAAAAGCCATCCAAGAAGGGGCTATCTCTCTCACTAACTATGGTCTTAGGAAGACCATGAAGTCCAAGGAGAAGCTTACCCTCTTGCGGAGCAGTGCACTATACATAAATGGCAAAGGAATGTACACACTTTTTTAGTTGACCAATGATTAAAAAAATGAAATCCTTACCATGCACTATTGGCAAAATGGTGATGAAGTCCATAGAAGGGCTCTCTCATCTCCCTGTCAGAAAAGGAAGTGACGGTAAAAACCTTCCAGGATGATTTTTTTCTTCCTCATTCTTTAGGAAAACTACGCACTTCCTGATATGCTGGAGCACATCCTCCTTGAGACCCTCCCATGAGAATCTCTTCTTAATGGCCTGATATGTCCTAATGAAACCTTGGTGGCTGGAAAGGGGTGAATCATGTGCTGCATGTAGAATTTTCTCCTTGAGCTTAGAATATCTAGTCAAGAAGACCTGATACTGGTAATAGATGACTCCATCCATCAATCTATACCTCTCATTAGTCACCTGCCCATCAAGTACCTCACATGTGAAGTGGCTCTTGGAATACTCCACCAATAGCTGGGACTCCCAATCTAGATCCACACTCATTAATGACAGTGTTTTTGGTCTCTATGATAAGGAACCTATTACCTCGGCTTCCTTCTTTGCTTACATGCAGCACATGATTCACTGGAAAGGGGTGAATCATGTGCTGCATGTAGAATTTTCTCCTTGAGATTAGAATATCTAGTCAAAAAGACCTAATCCTGGTAATAGATGAATCGATCCATCAATCTATACCTCTCATCAGTCACCTTCCCATCAAGTACCTCACATGTGACGTGGCTCTTGGAGTACTCCACCAATAGCTGGGACTCCCAATCTGGATCCACGCTGATTAGTGACAGTGTTGTTGGTTTGTGTGATAAGGCACATGTTACCTCATTTCTTCCTTATTTGACATGTTCAATGTCAGATCCACATGCCAGAATCATACTAACCCGCTTTTTCTGCCTCCCTTGCAGCTACTTTTTCTCAAGAAAATATTGAAGTTTAAGGTGGTCAATATTCACTTGGAAGCTATGTCCCATACAAAACTACCTAAGTTTGGCCAATGCATGTATGATGGCCAACAACCCCCTTCCAGATACGGAAAATGCCTTCCTATGTGGGAGTATCTTCTGACTCTCAAAGGCTATCGAATAGCCCCCTTGCACCATAATTGTACCATCATCCACACCTGAAACATCACTTTGCAGTGGAAAAGGCTTAGTCATAGTTGGTAATACTAATATCGAACAAATATTCATCTCCTCCTTGAGCCAATCAAAGGCCCTCTACGTTGTGTTGGTCCCATCCAAGGCTCTCCTCTTAGCAAGATCAGTGAGTGGTGCCACTTGTTGTGAGAACTCTTTAACCATCTTCCAGTCTGGTGGCCTTCCTAGTGAAAAGCCTCCAAATACTATAACATCATGGTCTAGAGTAGAATGCATGTCTGAGTGGAATGATTTGTCCTTGCTTCCTCTGCGCAAATCAGTCTCCATTTTATGTGCGGAGGCTTCCTGGGGTGGATAGGTGTGCATGCCCATGATCATTTGATTCTTACTACTCTTCTTATCTATCCATTCCATCTGCAATATCTCCCAATCTGTGGTGACCTTCCCCAGTGTAATCAACCATGGCACACCCAATATCACATTAGTGTTAGGAATATCAGCGACAAAGAAGTGATCAGTCAAAGTATATGTCCCCAAGGTTACAAACAATGTTGTAACATACTTTACACATTGCATGGTTGTAGCTCCTGGAACCAAAATTAAGAATCATTCAAAATCATCAGTGGGTATTGTTCTCTTCTACACTAATTGAGCATCAATAAAATTGTGGGTAGCCCCACTATCTATCAATAATGATATCCATTGTCCCTGAACTGTACCTCAGACTCTCAAAGTCAGATGCTTGGGTACTCCCCGCAAAGATGCAAGGGCCCATCTAATTGGAGCAAATGCCCCATTTCCACCTCTTGGTGGTGGTGGATCCTCTCCTGGTTCCACAACACCAATGTATCCTTCTCGCTCCTCTCCTTCCTCCTCTTCAATATTAGAGAATACCTCAATATAGTGTGCCTTTCCCGCAACACACCAATGCCCTAGTGCCCATGCTTCTTGGAAAGTGAAGAAAATATTCCTCCTCCTAAAACCTCTTCAAACATCATCACTAAGAGGTCACTTATTCTTGTTATCCTTTGGGGGAGGAACCTTCACATATTTTCCCTTTGACTAAAAGGTGGGATTTTATTGAAATGGATCTCTTGCCCTTGGAAAAGCATCATGTAAGTCCCTAGCCCTCTCAATGGAATCTTGGAGCATAGTTGGTCTGGTGGACTTTACCAACCCATGCAGAGGCTCTTCTAGCCCACCAATGAACATATAAACTCTCCTAGCTGTGGATAAATCTGACACTATGATGGAAAGTTTTAGGAATTCAGAGATATAGGTCTCCAGATTTCTTGACTACTTCAGCTTGGCTAGCTCAACAAAGGGTGCATCTGGATCTCTTCGGTCAAATATTTCTACCAACATCCCGCTGAATTATGCATATGAAATCACATTGGCATGCCCCAATGTAGAAAGACCATGAAAACGCCATTCATGTGCCTCACCTTCAAGGTGCAGCACTATTATCTTAATAGCTTCAATCTCCGACACTTGGTTCAACTGGAAATAGATGTCTAGTTTCTCCACCCAAGACTTGGCTGTGCACTTGGATGACCCATCAAAAGTAGGAAGAAAGAATCTACCCATAATATGCTGCAGATCATTGTTCTGCATGTAACCTCCACTCCTATTGATATTCTGGGGTCTCCTATTATCCTTGATCTGACAGAACTCCTGAAATTTCAATTCTCTTTGAATCTTTGAGATTAAGACCCATACTCTAGAAAATAATCTTTAAGAGTATCTTGTTCTTGGGGTCCCCCACCTCCATTTCCTACTGCTAGGAATGTAGGCATAGTTGAGCATTGGGAAAATTTCTACCTTACTGGTTGTTCACACCATTGATGTGAAGTGCCGAAGATTTCTCCATGTAGAAACCATCCTGGGGTCTCCTTTTGTCTTTCCATCCTCATCTCCTTGATTTCTTTGGAAATCTCTTACATGGTTTGGAAAAGAATCTTTGGAAACTCCTTTTCATCCGTTTCCCCTGATATTGGAGTCTTTCCTTTGTATTCTTCATTTCTTGTATAATCAAACCTTCAACTTCTATTAATGTACCACTTCTCCCTTTCTGTGAGAGGATATTCTTCTTCTGATGACATAGATGTGATGTCTCACAGTCTGAGCCAAGATTATGCTCTGATACCACTGTAATATTCCAAAATAGGAAAAAAAATAATATTAAACATAAAACTCAAAATTCCAGTAAATAAAAATACATAAAAAAATGAGAAAATAATTGAGCCATTTCATTATGTATAATAGCAAAAATGAGTACAAGATGTTGAGGAAAAATACACTCAAGCTAGGCAAAAGAAGCCTCCAATGACCGAATACACCCAAACATGAAATATTGCTACTACAAAAAATGCCGGAAGGCCATGATTGTGTAGTCCTATTGAGAATATTTGTAGCTGGAAAATAAGAATACAAGGATCTACTGATATAGTGCTCAGAAAATGCTGGGATCATAGATCTAGGCTCTTTAGCACAATTCCAAGACAACCCAGAAAGGGTTTCCAGAAATACACAATATGAAAAATTCAGACCTAGGGATGAATTACACTTTGTAATTGAATAAATGTTGGGAGGTGGCTGATATGACAAGAAAATAGTTGATACTCCTCCCCACTAGCTTTCCAGATGAAGGGTTGCTCCCCTCACTAGAAAACGATCTCAAGAACTTGGGTCCTCAACTCTCCAATGCAATTTCCCTCCTGTTTTACGCAATTAATGAAGGAGATTGTGCTACTAAAGATGGTTGAAGATTGGCCTGATGTTGGATGATGAAATGAAGGTCAAAGAAAACTCTCTTGAGTGGAACTCGAAGTCCCCTGAGGATGAGGGTGGGATTTCTGCCCGGAAACACCATTGTGCTAAAAAGCACAACAAACTCCGCTAAATAGCTGAATCATGCATAAAGTCATAAAATACCAAACATAAAAAATATCCAGAATGCCTTCCTTTGCTTCCATCCCCTTCCTTATATGCATTGAGAGCTTCCTCTCCCTTGGTTCCACTCAATAATGATGCTACTCTCATGGAGAATCCCTCCCATTATGATTGCGTTGTCCTCCAATATCTCTCCACTAAGTCCATGACTGCGCTTTGATTTGGTCAATATTGACCCCATCCACATGCATTGACACCCATTCACACGAAAGAGTGCTTTTTTCAACTAGATACACTGACCCACTTTGACACTGGAAGTGGTTTTATTCCTACTAAGGATATTTATGGGTCCCCCTACCCTCTTATTACTCTATTTTATTGACAAAAACAAAATTTAATATTCCAACTAACTAAAAGCTAATTAGTAATATTACATGGAATTACAACTTATTTACCATAAACTAGATTAAATGGATAAGTACCTATAGATACCTTCTAAGTAATCATATCTTCCAATAGTGAAAATGTTAAAGACTTATGTCAATTTTTCTAGCTTCGATCAATAGTCCTATTTATGATTATTATGATATTTGTCTTACTTGATTATGCTAGACCATTCCCTTGGGGATAGTAGTTAGCAGAATATTTAAATTTAAAACCTATTTTGAGAGCAAACTCAGTCATACCATTTCTGTAAAAGTAAGATGCATTATCAAACATAAGTGCATTAGGTAAGCCAAACTTGGTGATAATGAATTGATCAATAAATTCCACAATGGCCTCAGAATTAGCTACCTTTAGTGGAACATCTTCCACCCACTTAGTAAAATAGTATATTGCAGTGAGAATGTATTTATGTTGTTTGGATGAGTTAGGAATAATATCATCTATGATTTCCAGTCCCCATCGCTCAAAAGGTTTTTCAATGTCGACTGGCTGCAAGGGTAAGGCTGGCTTTCTTTGTCTTCCAGCAACTTGACATGTTTTACATTTTCTCACATATGCATGAGTATATTTGAATAATGTTGGCCGATAATATCCTGCATGAAGGACTTTGTGTGTTGTGGTATCTCCTCCAAAATTTCAACCTGTGGGTCCATCATGGAGTTCCTGCAAAACCCTATGTGTTTCAGACTTTTCAAGGCATCTTAATAGTACATAGTCATAGTTTTTTTCTAAATAAAACATTATCTGTGATATGATATTGATTAGCTTTCAATATTAAATCTCTTTTTATTTTATAATTGAGTTCTGAGGGAGCATATACCTTTTTTAAATAAAATATAAGATCGACATACTATGATTCAGATTCACTCAGGCTTACCTCAGTAATGTGTACAATGTTACCTGACTCTTCATCATATGATATGTTGAATTCTTCAGATAGTAATCTGCAGAGACCTTGCCCTCTGATGATTTTGGCTGGCCTTATATCAATTTCATATTCTTGTAGAGAAGTAACCCAATTTTCCCTCTTTTCTACTAGCTATTTTTGAATAAGCAGTTGTCTTACTGCCGAAAATGGAACTATTACCTTGGTGTGTGTCTTCAGGAGAAAGGTATTAAATGCTTTAAATATTTGTAAACAACAAAGGCGTTTTTTTCCACTTTTGAATAATTTAGATTAGCACCTTGGAGATTTGAACTAAATAAGGAAAATGGGGCTTCAATCTTTTGATCATTGATTTTTGTTAACACAGAAGCATAAGATGTTTTAGATGCAAAAGTATATAAAATGAAATGATTAGAAAAATATGGGGTGGTTAGAGAAGGAGAATTGATGATGGCTTGTTTGATTATATCAAAGGCTTATCTTTCATTGTGTCCCCATTTGAATATTTCATTTTTCGTAATCATTACTTGCAATGGAAAAACAATTTGGGAAAAGTTAGGAACAAATCTCTTAACAAAATTTATCTGTCCTAAAAAGGACTGCATGGATTTCTTGTTATGGGGAAGAGATATTTCATAAATTTAATTTATCCTTTCTGGATCTATGCAAATTTTTTCTTTTGACACAATAAATCCTAAGAGTTTACCTTCACTTAAGGCGAAATAAGACTTTTTGGATTTACAAAAATTCCATACTTTAAAAAAAATTCAAGGATTTTCTTAAGATCATGGTAGTGATCTCTTATTTTATTGGAATAAATGGTTATATCATCTAAGTATACAACCACATTTTTGTTTATTAGTCCTATGAAAACAATATCCATTTCTCTTTGAAAATTCTCTTCTGCATTGATTGGACCGAAAGGAATTTTTTGATAGGCATAGATTCCCCATTTAGTTCTAAATGTAGTTTTTAACCTATATTTAGGATGACCCAAATTTTGATTGTAACCTGAAAATACAACAAGGAAAGACATTAATTCAGATTCAACAACTGATTGAAAAATTTGTTCCATGCATGGTGATGGGAAATTGTCTTTTGAGCAAGCTTTGTTTAAGTTCCTAAAATCTATACAAATGCGAATGCCACCATTGCTTTTCCTAACATGGACTAAGTTTGAGACCCATTTTGAATGCCTAATAGGAAAGATGATCTTTTCCTTAAGGATTTTATTTAGTTCAGTTTTTATTTTAATTCCAAGATTAGGGGGGATTTTCGTTAACTTTTGTTGTATGGGCTTTTCAATAGATGTCATTGGGATAATATGTTGGACAATGGAGGTATCATATGTTTTGAGATATTCATATTTCCATGAAAAAAATTTATTGTATTTATTTAGTAAATGAATGAAGGTTAATATTTCATCAAACAAAAGACCAAGTCCTAAATTAATATTCTGAGGATTGAGATCTGTGCCAAGGTTTACTAGTTCAAACCTTAAATTTGAACTTTGCAGTTATGAATTAGTAACCTTCTTAAACCTGTCTTTGAGATCATAAATATCTTCAAGCTTAACCACATATTTAGGTATGGCATTCTCTTTAGTTTTTTTATTCAATTGTATTTCATGTTTGTCTTCATCGATTAGCTAATCATCATATGGCCCTTCTAATGTGAGAAATATTAAAACATATTCATCATCGTTAAATACTCTCCAATTAGTGACATTATCAGGAATAGATGGGTGAAAAACCAATTCTATAGAAAATCTATCTAGACGATAATCCTCGGAAGGAATAATTCTGGATGCTACATTAGCTAGAAGGTCAACACTTGCAATTTGGAGCCTTGGAATAGACAAGATATTGAATGCTAAGAAGTGTGAGGTAAGATAATGTACTAATAGTTGGTAATGCTTGATATGGCCAGAAATACAGTGAATAGTATTTCTTACCTGTTTGATAATTATTTTCGAGTCACCATAGACTTGAAGATATTTAACACTGAGATCTATTGTTGTGTACAAGCCTTGTACCGGTGCCTCATATTCTGTAGTATTATTTGTGCACTAAAATTCTAGCCTACATGCTAGAATTATCTTTTCTCCTTTTGAAATAATTAGTATGCAACCAAATCCTGCACCTTCACCTGATTTTGATCCATCAAAGAAAATGTCCAAAATAAATTTTTTAAACAAGGTTTATCTATGATATTTATACATTTGGAAAAGTCTGACTGAGAATTTTTTTTTATTTGAGAATTAACTAAGTTCATAAGAAATGGAGATTTATGAGCATTGAAATTTCCTAAAAAAGTATTCAACACAGTAATTTCCAAGAATGTTATTAGTAAAATCCATGGGTTCATTTTCATCTTCAAAGTTGGTTATTGAATATTTCATATGTTTTTCATGGTCAAATTGAATTTTATTTGGCTTACCATTGTAGGGAAGCCACATATGAGACCAGTCAGTTGTGAAATAACCATGAAGTTTCTCTGACTAGTCTCTACCCATAATTAAATCGTAAAATTCAGGAATATCAACAACCAAAATATCAATTGGTTGATGAAATTTTGAAATAGATGCTAGCCTGATAAGGATAGAATTAATTTCTCCTATTACCTTGACTTTTGTTTTCTCTAACTGCACAATGTGTATTGTAGAATTTTGTGGAGCAATGTTTAACTTCAGGCAAACATAATACGACATGATATTTGAAGGAGCTCCAGAGTTTATTAGACAATTATGCACATTTTTGTTAAACACTTCAAAAGTCAAAATAAAAGGATGAGTATGTAAATTAGATCTGTCTCCAATTAGAATAGCATCATTTGCATCGAATTTTTCATATGAATCAATAGGAGGTTTGCTAATTCCTTTTGAGGCTTTGAAAGTAACAGGGACATGCAAGGGTTAAGCAGGGACTGCATTCAACTCTTTGAGTAATATTTTCTTCTGTTATTTTAATTTACTCACCTCATACATGGAGATATTTTACTTCACTTTCTTCATGTCTTCCACTATATTATACTCTATAGTGTTAGAGACAAGTAGGGTCTTTGATGTAGATGGAGTGGTAGAAGAAGTTGGGCTTGATTGAGGAGAAGGATTCTTTTTGTTAATAAATTTATATTTAACAACAAGGGGTGAAGATTTTGGATTTTGAGGAGACTAAGGAAGGTTTGTAGAATTTTTACTTCTATTGTTAACTAGGAGCGCATCATGTTCATCTTCATTATCAGATGTAGGATGAATAAAGTCCCATAATCCATGAACTTCAACTAATTATTCATCCTGTGATTCTTTTGCGGATAATATTGTTTAATCTTGATCTTCGTCTCGATCTTATTCGACGTTTGAGATTACATTTGGTGGTTGAGAATTTGAAGCTTGAGTTTTCTTAAAAGATATGAAAGGTTTCTTTGAAGAACATTCAACGAATTGTTTCTTTATTTCAACCATAACATTTGACATAGTTTTAAGAACCTTTTTTAATCCCTCAAGATCGTAAGGATATTTTTGGGTTCATCCTTAAACGAAACCTTTTTATTTTTTCTTTTCTCCTATGCAGTTTTCTTTTCTAAAAAAAGAATTATCTTTTCTACAGAAATGGCCTCTTTCATATTTTCAACCAAAGTAATCTTATTGGTTCTATATATTAAAATTGCTATATTAGAAGGAAGAGAGGAGATATACCATTCAATTTGTACATCTACACCTGGTTTAGATGTAGTTAGGATTTTATTAAGAAACTTATTAAATCTGGAGTTGAAATCTTTAATCTTTTCACCTGCTTTTTCTTTGAGATTTGAAAGATCATTGATAGGGGTAGCAGTAGTACGATCATCACCAAATTTATTTAAAAATTGTTCCTCAAATATGTCCCAACTAGTAATGGTTCGTGGTGGTAGTGAAAAGTACCATGATCAAGTTAATGATTGAAAAGTACAGGGAAATAATCTTACTACACAATCTTCTTTAGAGACATCATTTAGATTCATAGACATCATGAAATTATGGAGATGTTCTTCTACAGGGAAATCATCATCTATATTATACTTTGGTGGCCATCTTTATGGATGCTTAGGTAAAGGATGAAGAGGTCCTGCTAATTGAACAACCCAGGGTAGGTCTAAAGTCTATTTTCAATTGTGTGAATTGGAGGATTGACTTGTCCTGAAGAAGGATTTGGAGTGGAGGAAGTAGTTCCATTGGTGGATGTTGGTGAAGAAGAAAGAACCACTGAACTAATACTTCTTGAAGCAACGCTCATAGTATGATAAGAATAGATGTGAATTAATGAAGAAATAGGTTGAGAAGATGTAACAGAAGGAGGAATAAATGATGGAGTTTGAGGGAAGAAGATGAAAGAATCTCATTAGTGGATGATTGAGTCTCAGATATCGGAGATTTCCTACGGTGATATTGAAGAGGAAACTAAAAAGGAATAATTTATAGCTTTTCACTCTTAGAACGAGTTAATACGCCACTGCCTTGTAATATTGAAGTAACACTTCCTTCAGAGGTTTCAGAAAGAACATGAGTTTCTACCAAAATATAAATTTCTTCCAATTTCTTTATTAAGATTTGTACTTCAGGCGATTATGGGGTATAATCAGGGGAGAGTTCTTTGGGAATGGAACTAGGAGACATGGGAGAAGATTGAACAACTTCTTATCTATGAATATGGGATTTTGAACGAGGACTAGAAGTTGTAGGATATTTGGAGGGAGAATGACTCTTCAGATGTTTTTTGTTTTCTGGATTAAGCTTTGGTGCCATTCATAGTCTGATAGCCCTCCTTCTAGTGCCAAAAATGTTGAGGCCCCAAAAATCAATACAACAACATTGGGGAAAACCACCCAGTTAGTGACATGAAAACCGTCCCTTATCCGTTTGATATGGTGGCTCTGACTGGATTTACGGGACCAGTTTCCCAGAGAAATATAATTGGGTGGATGGATGGTATTATAATTAACTGTAACTTGATAGATGGGAGTGATAACAAGCTTAGAGTAAATAAATATACCTATCTATATCTATCTCGGGATGAATTATATTTCTTTATGATTTAAAAAGATGATGTTCAGTGAATGCAAATAAATATTATACAAACACTTAGATAAATGAAAAAAATTTAAAATAATTGATTTAATTAACATATATTATAGTGTATATCTATTAATACAAACAATATTGGTTAATCATATTTATTAATTTCTGGTGATGACATTCAACAATATAGTATTTTGTTAATCATATTTCCTAATTTTTGGTAATGACATTCAACAATACAATATTTTATTAGTAATTGTTTTATTTTTATGATGAATTTTTTGTTTTTATTATTTTTTAATTTGATTAAGCTATATTTAAATTACTGGCTATTATATAACTCTTGTTTAATAGCTAAGATAGAACCAAACTCATATTAAATTATGAAGAAATCTTTTGGTAATAATCACATTACAATGAACAAAGTCGACGCGTTTCGGATCACATAAGCCAAAAATCTATTCATATTAAATTATTTACTAATTTGATAATCCAAAAAAATATTGGTTTGATGACTCCTTTATTTTTTTCAACTATTTTTTGATATGGATATTAATAATTATTTTATATTAATTTTAAATATTATTAAAATAATTGTATTGAGAAATAAATTAAATAAATATTTTTATAATTAATTATAAATTTATCATTAAATATTTAACAATTTAACATTTTTTTAATATTATTTAGTTAAATATTTTTAAATATTAATAATTATTTTATTTTTAATTAATATAATGTTTTTATTTTTATGTATTTTTAATAATATAATTATTTTCAATTTTTTTTATTTATTTCATCTTTGTTATCTAATTTAGAATACTTTTCTATAATATAATTATTTTAAAACTTACTAAATATTTAATTCATTTTACTAAATTTTATACTCAATTTAAAATATGTAATATGTAATTGTATAATATAAGTATTTTAAAGATAGTTAAATATTTAATTAATTGTACTGATTTTTATATTTAATTTAAAATATATAATTACTTAAAAAATAACATATTTTATGGGATTTTTGAGTTACACCAAAAAAACAAATGCAAAAAAAAAAATGGGTTTGTAAAATGATTTATATATATATATATATATATATATATATATATATATATATATATATATATAATTTAAAATTTTTTAATTAATATTTTTAAAATATTATTTATTTATATATTTTTAAAAAATAAAAATTGTTTTATTTTATTTTAAATTAACATATTATTTTTTTATAATATAATTATTTTCAATTATATATATATATATGCTCTAAGGGATAGTTTAATTCATCAAGTTCTCGTTGCTAAGTATTTTTCTAGTTGGGAGGTCACAGGGTCAAATCTCCTCAATGCTCTTGGGGTTAGGCCTGCTTGTTGTGCCGATGGGTAGATCCCTTTGGGTTGATTTGCTTGGATTTTCCCATAGATGTAGCCGTCACCAAGTGTCCTTGAACCACCCCTAATATATATATATATATATATACACATACACATATACATATATATAACATTTATATTATATTGATTCAACTAGAGAATAGGTTAGAACCTTTAGATCTAAAGATAATTCTTTTTCTTCCATAAACCTAAAATGCTCACTAAACATTCTATTTCTACCTGGTCTTTTGCATGCAAGGATTCTTATATTATTTATCTTATAAGAATTCAAAAAAAAAATATAGCATCGAACTAAACAATATTTCCTGGTCAGTTGCTTCCTTTTCCATTTTTCTCTAGCTGCTTGCTCATTATCCATCGCGTATTTCTTCAATTTCATAAAAAAATTTCCATACTCTAGTCGTGCAGGATGCTAGTATGTTTTCCTTCAACTAGTGCATGGAGGGAGAGGGTTGCAAACACCATATACTTATTTTAAAATGGCAACAATATAGATTCAGCTAGAGAACATGTTAGAACCTTTACACCTAAAGATAATTCTTTTTCTTCCATAAACAAAAAATTCTCACTAAACATTCTATTTCTACATAGTATTTTCCATGCAAGGATTCTTATATTATTTATCTTATAAGAATTCAGTAAAAAACATAGCATTCAACTAAACTATATTGCCTGGTCACTTGCTTCCTTATTCATTTTTCTCTAGCTGCTTGCTCATTCTCTATCACTTCACGTAGTATTTTCCATGCAAGGATTCTTATATTATTTATCTTATAAGAATTCAGTAAAAAACATAGCATTCAACTAAACTATATTTCTTGGTCACTTGCTTCCTTATTCATTTTTCTCTAGCTGCTTGCTCGTTCTCCATCACCTCTTTCATTTGCATAGAAAAATATTCCATAATCTAATCATGGAGATGCTAGTCTTTTTTCCTTCACTAGCATTTGGAGGGATAGGGTTGCAAAGACCATATAATTCTTTTAAAATTCCCACGGTCGCTAGCTTCTCTGTGACCTCAATATCATCCACCTTCTTTGCCAACATCATCACCATGAGCTAAAGATATTCTATTTCCTTCTGCAATTCTTCTAATTGTCGATTAAGAAATGTGAAATGTGAGTGATATTCCAAAGTAAATTTCTTCCCTGAGCTTCGAAATCGAACTTGAAATTTCCTCCAATGCATTTGACAAATGATCCTTAATGCCATTTCCACTTTTTTTTGTGCTTCGAGAGGCCATTCTACCAAGAACTGAGACTTTCACACATATCATTGCATAATTTAGGCGGTGTACACATATTTTATATTTCCTAGTTCCTTCTCCTATATCTCCAGCTGCCATCATTTCAATTTTAATGCCCCTGACTATTGGAATTTTTGTCATTGATGGCAAAGGAGATGACAAAGGAGGAGCACCTGAAACATCATTCAAGGGGTAGAAAGGCAGCAAAGACATAAGAGGAAACAAAGACAAAGAGAGATAGCAAAAGAAAGGAAAAGAAGATAGCAAAAAGGGAAGTAAGGAAAAGCATCAGTCAAGGAGCAGAGGATAGCAAAGAAGCAGAAAAATATTCAAGGTGCAGAGTGGGTATCTTTAAGTGTTTAGCATTGCATGGGTATGGTGAGACTCTGTAATTTGAAGTATAAATGGTTCCTATGTGAAATTATGATTAACTCTGTACATGGATTTACTATGGAGTATAGTGTGTGAGGTTATATATATACTAAGGAAATTACAGTCATAACACAGTGAACCCGCAAAGGAAACTGTGAAATCAGGTGATCGCACAGTAATAATTGTATGGGAAATGCTCTGAATGAATTTTTGTGTGGGGGATTGTTGGGCTATCGATATGAATAATCCTGTGTGTTCTTGATGAGAGTATCGAATTCTATAACAATTAAAGAACCCGGTGATCGATCATGTCCATCTGGATCGATTGAAGTTATTGTAGAACTGTGGTTAATTATCCAATACTTGTGAGCACTGTAAAACATAGCCGCAAGGGTTATGTATGGCGGAGCTATGCGTTGGAGTAGATGGATCAAAGGAACGTTGAGGAACGAGGCTGTAATGTGAAGAAACACCGTGACTGCGCGAAGAGGAGAACCTCTTCCAATAGAACAGGCAGAACCTTGTAGCAGAAGCTAAGTGGAACCTGGAGTGGAGAAGTGGAATCGTGACCGAGAGGAATAGTGAGCGTGGTTTGGAGTGAACAGTGACGACGGTTTCCGGTTTACATCGCACCGCTTTTGTGGAGCAAGCGGTTTTCCCCATTCGCGAGCGATTCCATAGAAAGCTCGACACGTGGCATGGGGCAAGGTTGAAAAACCGCTTCCACTACGCGCCATCGCGCATTAACCATCGACCAAAGACTCGGTGCGATATTGACTCAAGCCGTCGATCTAGAGGGAAATGATCTGATGGTGATCATATTGGGAAGATGCGCGAAGGTTAACTTAAGGTACGGGCGTGTGTATTTGATTGATTCCATTGATTTTATGGTGGGGCCCATGGATACGAATATGTTGATTATTGTTAATATTTGCAGATTTATTAATCTTTGGGTTCATAGTTATAAGGTTCGAACATTTAGTTATGAGGTGTGAAGGAAGCCCTAGAAATGAAATAATAATTTTCGGGTTTATTTAAATATCAAAGGTATTGGGTCACATAAGGGCTGTCTATTATATCAGTTGGTACTAAGCCCATCAACACATTCCTTAATCTAATTCTATGAATTCTATAATTGAACCTGAAGAAAGGATCAAGAAGGCTCCCTTATTGAATTAAAAGAACGAACCAGGATATTGAACTATTCGAATTATGGGTTGGTTGGGCAAAGAACTTTGAATGTATTTTACACAGAGGTTGAAATTTATTCTAAAGGTCAAAGGTTGACCCGAATCCTTACAAGTGTATTAACAAAGATTCAACATTTAAAGGTTGCCACTGCAGAAATTAAAAGTATTGAAATTGCCCAGCAGTGATATCAAAAGACAGTTATATGGACAACAGTTATACAACTGCAATGAAGAAGAGAGCCTACAAGAACGAAAGAGAGAGAAATAGCAGCAGAAAAGACAAATTCAGTCAAGCCAAAATCCAGAAAAGAACCTGAGTTAAATTGAAGTGTGTAACTGAAAATATGAATGTAAATGTTGTAATTAAATTTTTTATTGTTTGTGATGCATTGGCAAGTATCCTAAGGAAAAGAAAAATCCCACTGTAGCATGGAAATTTGTACATATAATTATAATTTTAAATTGAGTTGGATAAAGGAATGAGAAGACAAAAGCCAAAGAGTCATGACTGTTCACTCAAAATTCCTTCTGAAATACAAACAGTCATGTGAGGAACTCTATAAATAATATCAATTGGATATGCATAAGAGAGGTTAGAGAGAGTAAATATAGAGAAGGTAGAGTATAGAAGAGACAGGCAGAGAATATTAAGAAAATAAAAGTAGAAAGAGAAGCTACAGAACAGAGCTGATATCTGAGGTAAATCAGCAAACATTCAGTTTGATAAATTGAGGAAGTTGGAGCTTCCCTATCAAGTTGCAGCTTGATAGCTGTCAGTTGTAGTTGACTGAGGTTGGAGCCTCCTGTAGGTTGGTGCCTATAGAAAATTGAAGGGATTTGGTGCTTCCTTGCAAGTTGTAGCTTGCAGAATTGAGGATTGGAGCCTCCTGTAGGTTGGTGCCTGTAGAAAAACAGTGGTGAGAGGGAGTTGGAGCTTGCCTTTGCATCACAACAATAATAAGATGTGGTTTTCTCCCTTCATGGGTTTCCACTTATATCTGGTGTCTTTGTGCATGATGTTTATGTGTTGATCTGATTTATATATTCTTCTTAATAGCTGCTGCTCTCATATTAAGTCTAGTGATATACTATATTAACACTTGCTGCTCACATTCTAAGATTACTCACATATTAAGTTGGACATGAAATGAAGGTGTAAATAATTTTTAATGAAAAGTATTAAAAGTCCATGAATGTGTTAAACTGATTCACCCCCCCCCCCTCCCCTCTCAGTTTAACTAAGGGTTCAACAGTTGGTATCAGAGCCAAGTTCCTTTGTACCAGTCTAACAGCTGAAAGGAGATCCTAGGTTCCCAAGATGGCTAGTAAAGAAGGATGCTCAACCAATAAAGCCCCTTTCTTCACTGGTGAAAATTATGCTTTCTGGAAAATCAAAATGAGGACATACATAATGTCTCTAGGAATAGAAGTCTGGGTTGCTGTGGAATTATGATATGCCGCAAAGGCAGCTGACACAGAGAAAGAAACAAAACAAGATTTTGTGGCTAACGCAAAAGCCATGAATGCCATCCTGAATGGATTGTGTGAAGTAGAGTTTATCAAAGTAATGCACAAAGACACTGCCAAAGAAATGTGGGATACTCTGGAGAACATCCATGAGGGGGACAAGAAAGTAAAGACTGCCAAACTTCAAGTTTATAGAGCCCAGTTTGAAAACTTAAAAATGAATGATGATGAAGACATTGCCAGTTTATTCCTAAAAGTTGCAGAAATTGTTAACAATATGAAAGCTCTTGGAGAAACCATGCCAGAAAGTATAATTGTGCAAAATATTCTAAGATCTCTTCCATCCAGGTTTAATCCCAAGGTGTCTGCAATAGAAGAAACAACTAATTGGGAGACCTTGACCATGAACCAGCTACTTGGAAATCTAACAGCATATGAGATGAGGCTCCCACAGAAGAAGCCAAGTACTAGGGAGGCAGCCTTTAAAAAATAAAAGAAGAAAGAAGAAGAGGGAGACATATGCTCTTGCTCAGATGAAGAAGAAGAAAAATTTGTCAAGAAATTGGATAGAGGCTCAGGTAAATACAAAGGTAAAATTCCTTTCAAATGCTTTAACTGTAGAAGAGTTGGACACTATGCTGCTAGGTGTCCTCACAAGAAAGTAAGGAATTAGGCTTTAGAGTCAGAGAAAAATAAATCAAAGAACTGGCAGAAAGGAAAGAAGTTCAACAGAAAATATTTCTATGCTCAACAAGACAGCAATACATCTGAAGATTCAGATGAACCCTCAAGTGAGGAAGGAACCTCTAAATTCTTATTGATGGTCATAGAAGAACTTGAAGGACTCTTGCTAGAAGATGAAGAAGAAGAAGGGGAAATTGACCTTGAGGGGGAGCTAAGAAGTGCTCTGGAAGAGATTGACAGACTCAAACTAAAGTGCAGAAAACAAAAGGACATTCTTCTCAAGTGTGTAAGAGAAGAACAAAACTCAGAAGTCCTCATGCAGTTGAAGGTAGAGCTTGAAGAAGCCAAGAAGATAGAAGACATGTTACTTCAACAAATCAAGGATAAAACCCGAGAACAAGAGAAGCTGGAAGAAGAAGTAGTATGTCTCAAGAAGAAAATGGAAAATGCTCAAAGAAAAGTAGTTATAAAATCTTCTCAAACAACAAGCTCTAGTAAGTTGAATGAAATTCTGGTTGCTCAAAGATCCCCTATGATAAAAACTAGAATAGGCTATGAAGGAGAATCAAGTAAAGGCAAAGAAAAGGTTGACAGAGAGATTATTTTTGTAAAAGCGAAGAAGAATGATGAAGTAGCTCAAACAATTGCTACAAAAGAAGAAACCTGTAATAAGAACAATGTTACTGATGAAATAGGTAACCGCACTGTTACCTACTTTTTTTGGTAGCATAAAAAGCACCCGATTTTGAAAAATGGTGATGCAGAATCACCCCCTTTTTTTTATGCACATTTTTGACACTCTAACATTTTTATTTATGAAGTATGAATATTTGTTTTAAAATGTTAGTGATTTTCATGTTAATTTTGAAACGTATTGATGCAACATCAATTTTTTTTTTTTTAGAGCGGTGATTTTCATGCTAATTTTGAAACGTATTGATGCAGCATCAACCTTTTTTTTTTAGAGTGGTGATTTTCATGTTGGTAATAAAACACAAAACTTAGATAATATATATATATATATATATATATATATATATATATATATATAATAAAAAAACCAATAAAAATGTTAAAAAAAACAAAATTAACTCGTAAAAATAAAAAATTTAAACAAAAATAAATAAATAAAAACAAAAAAAAAAACAAAAAATATTAAAAAATTATATCAAAATAAATGACAAAATTTGAAGAAAAAACACATAATTTAAAGAAAAAAACAAAAATTAACCCAAAAAAAAAAAACTTCAAAAACATTTTTTTCTAAGTTATTAGAAAAAACCATATAATTAAAAAAAAAATTAAAATAGAAAAATTAAAAATAATTTAAATTACAAAATTAAAATTTAGATAAAAAAATAAAATACAAAAAAGAAAAAATCAAATTTAAAAATTTAAATTAAAAAAATAATAATAATAACAAAAAAAATATAAATTTTAAAATTAACAAAAATAACAAATTAAAAAAAAAAACAAATTTTAAAATTGAAAAAAAAAAAAAAAACTATCATTAAAAAACAAAAAAAATGAAAAAAAACCACGCGCAAATAACTAAAAAACAAATGTCCATAAATTTATTATTATTTTTTTAAATGAAACAATTTATAAATTTTAAAAATGAAAAACTAAATAAACTAAAAAAAAAAAAAAAAAAAATTGAAACTTAATAAATAAATTTTAAATTTCAAAAAAATAATTAATCTAAAATATTAAATTTAAAAACAAAAATAAAAAAAAAATAAAAATAAAAAAATTAAATTTAAAATAAAAAATTTGAATTAAAAAAATAATAATTTAAAAATTTTTGAATTTAAAAAAAAAAATTAAAAAAAAAATATTAAAAATTTAAAAAAAATCTAAAAAAATAAAAAAAAATTGATCGTGATGGCACCGTAAATCGGCCTCCCACCCAGGTGGCGGCGGAGATTCCCGAAATTGCCCTGCTGCCGTGATTCTCGGCGTGAGGGCGATTCCCGGAATCACCCTCTCGTGGCAGCAGGGTGATTCCCGGAATCACCCTCCTGCGGCAGCAGGGCGATTCCCGAAATCGCCCTTGCCGCCGCTAGAGGGCGATTCCGGGAATCGGCACGGCGGTAGGGCGATTCCGGGAATTGCCCTCCCACGGCGGCAGGGCGATTCCAGGAATTGCCCTGCCGCCGCAGGAGGGCGATTCCCGGAATCGGCACGGCGGCAAATCGTCCTCCCGCGGCGGTAGGGCGATTCCCAGAATCACCCTCCCACCACGGGAGGGCGATTCCCAGAATCGGCACGGCGACAGGAATCGCCCTGTCGCCGTGGGAGGGCGATTCCGGGAATCGCACTGCCACCGCGAGACGACGATTCCTGGAATTGGCATCCCACCCAGGTGGCGGCGAAGGACGGCCGCTGGGCGGGCCACCGAGGCTGATTAGCGGCGCCACCACGATCAAAAAATTCCTTTTTTTTTTTTTTTAAAATTTGTTTTTGGATTTTTTATTTTTTAAATTCAAAAAATTTAAAATTATTATTTTTTTATTTAATTTTTATATTTGAAATTTGATTTGTTTAATTTTTATTTTTTGTTTTTTTCTTCTCTTTTATTTTTTTTATTTTGATCATTTTTTTTGTTTTTATATTTTTTTTTTCTAAATTTTGTTAATAATTTTTATTAAATTTTGTATTTTTTTTTTAATTTAATTGTTTTTTTTTTTTTTTTTTTATTAAATTTTATGTTTAGTTTTTTCATTTAATTTTTAAAAATTTAATAAATTTTGTATTTTTTTTTTAAATTTATTTGAATTTAATATTTTTTTAATATTTTAATATTTTTTTATTATTATTTTTTTAATTACATAATATTTTTATATATTTTTTTATTTCAATTAAAGTTGTGTATTTAAAATTATATATATATTTTTAATTGAACTTAATATTTTCAAATTAATTTGTTTTTTATTTTATTTTTTATTTAATATATTTTTTTTAATTTTTAATTTTTAATTGATTTTTAAAGTGTTTTAACTTTTTATTTTAGCAATGTTTTTATTTTTTATTTTTTTTCTTTCTTCTTTATATTTAAAATTTATTTTTTATTTCAAAATTTATTTGTTTATTCATTTATTTAGCAAAATTTAATACTTTTCCTTTTTAAAATTAATTTGTTATTTTAATATTAACATTTTCTTTTAAATTTAATAAAATCTAATATATATATATTTTTAATTTAAGTTCATATATATATATATATATATATATATATATATATATATATATATATATATATATATATTTTATTTTTTATAATTTAAATTTAATTTATTTTTTGAAATTTGTTTGTTTTTTTAATATATATTTTTTTAAATTTAATATTTTTATTGTATTTTACTTTTCATTTTTCATTTTTTATTAAATTTTCATTTTTTTACTTTTTAATTAAAATAATGTAATTTTTTTTTTTAATTTTTATTCTAAAATTTTAAATTTATTAAAATTTAATATATTTCTTTAAATTTAATTTTTTAATTTTAAAATTAAATTTTTTATTTTTATTTTTAATTTAATAAACATTTTTTTTTCTTTTTTAAATTTAATTTCTATATTTTATTTTTTATAATTTCTTTCTTTTTTTAACTTTTTTTTTTTTTTTTAAATTTAATATATATATTTTTTTATTTCTATATATTTTGAAATTTTAATCTTTAAATTTTTTTGTTTATTTTTTATTTTTTATTTCTCTTAAAATTTAGGTTTTTTTTAATGTTTGAATTAAAATTTTTATTTTGTTTTTATTTTTATGTTTTTATTCCTATATATTTTTAAATTTTAAGCTTTAAAATGTTTTTATTTTTTAAATTTATTTTTTTCTTAAATTTTAGGTTTTTTTTAATGTTTGAATTTTAAAAATTAAAAAATGTTATTTCTATTTTTTAAAATGTCAAAAATATGACACATTTTTTTTTTTTTTTTGTTATTCCAGCATCAACTTGTTTTGTTTTGATCGTGTTTTTTCAATCCTTTTTTCAAGAAACAATTTTGTTTTTAGCATAATTTTATAAAATGTTGAAATTTGACCTTAAAAAAAAAACCAAGTGTGTTCTGGAATACACTTTTTTTGTTTTCCGAGTGTTTTTTCATGTTTTTTGAGTCTTTTTGGGCTAGAGTTCCCATTTTGAGGTCAGGTTACCTATTTCATCGGTAACAGTGTTTAAGGAAGACAGAGATCAGAAGAAACCACTAGTAGCAAAGAACATAATAAATACTAAGACCCCTAAGTATGTAAAATTTGGAAACCATCAAAGGAGATTATTTCCTCCTATGAAGAATGCCACCTGTTATGCTTGCCACAAGCTGGGACACATTGCTGTATATTTTCATGCAAGGAGGAGTAATTCAAACCAACAAAAGATGAAAACATTGAAGAGACTGCCTCAATCAAACAAGTGGAAGAGACAACCTTACATCAGGCATGCAAATAGTTTCTATGGGTACTGTTTTTATTGTAAGGAATTTGGCCATAAAATCATTGAGTGTAGAAAGTATGGACAAAGATTGATGTTTAACACCTCAAGGAGGTTTATGAATCAAAGAAATTCTGTTCATACTCATAATTCTACAAAAATTATGATCAAATGTTGTGTATGCAGTCAAATTGGACATATACCTTCCAAATGTCCTCTAAGAAGATGTAGTTCATCACCTCACAAAAGATACCAAACAAAAGGATGACTCCAATGGAAAAAGAAGGAGAATAAGTGTGACCTGGCTCTAACTGCTCAAGATCTGAAAAGCCAATGGTATTTGGACAGAGGCTGCTCTAAACGCATGACAGGAGACAAAAGCAAGTTTATAACTCTTGATGAAAATAAATCTGGCAATGTTACTTTTGGCAATGATAAATCAGGTAAGATCAAGGGAAAAGGCTCAGTCAGCATAGACAATGGCAGAGGAAAGGCCCAAGATGTACTATTTGTAGATGGGCTGAAAGAAAATTTACTAAGTGTCAGTCAGATGTGTGACAAAGGCTATGAATTTCTTTTTAGAGCACAAGATTGTGAAGTCAGATCAAGCACCACAGGTAAGACTCTGCTCAAAGGAGTTCGAACAGAGAGTAATGTTTATATTGTGAAAGAGGAAGATGAAGCATGTCATCTTAGCCAACTAGAAGAGTCATGGTTATGGCATAAAAGGTTGGGAAATCTCAGCTTCGATCACATCATCAGACTAAGCAAGAAGAAAGCTGTCAGAGACATGCCAGAAATAAAGAGGTCTTCTAATACCATATGCAAATCATGTCAATTAGGCAAACAGACTCGCACATCCTTCAAGGCCAAAGATGAGTTATCAACAAGAAGACCTCTATAGCTTGTGCACATGGATTTATGTGGACCCGCAAGAACTAAAACTCCAAGTGGAGAATCCTACTTCATGCTGATAATAGATGATTACTCCAGAATGACATGGGTTGCATTTCTCAAGAATAAATCGAAAGCTCTGGACAAATTCAAAATATTCAAAGCATTAGCTGAAAACCAGACAGGATGCAAGCTAAAATGCATCAGATTGGATAGAGGAGGTGAATTCACAAATTATGACTTTGCAGATATATGCAATGAATATGGCATAAAAAAATAATTTACTATTGCAGGGACACCTGAGCAGAATGGAGTAGCAGAGAGACAAAACAAATCTGTTCAACAAATTGCCAGAGCCATGATGTAGGAGAATAATATTCCTCAAACCTTCTGGGCAGAAGGAGTACACACAGCGGTGCATATCCTTAATAAAGCTCACTTAAGGCCAAGCAGTGACAAGACTCCCTATGAACTATGGCATGGAAAACCAGCTTCAATCAAACATTTTAGAATCTTTGGAAGCAAGTGTTACATAAAGAATAATGATGAAAATCTTGGGAAATTTGATGCAAGAGCAGATGAAGGGATATTTCTGGGATATGCATCCAAAAGTAAAGGGTACAGGTGCTACAACAAGACTCTTTGGAAAATAGTAGAAAGCATTGACGTGAGATTTGATGAAGAACTTCCAAAAAATACAAGAGATACAGACTACTACAGTCCATCAGACAACCATGAAGAAGAAAAATAAGATGATGAGGAAACAAGCAAGACAACAAAAGATACAGAGCTGAGTTCTGAAGCTCCCTCAAGATATAATTAGAAGAAACATCCTGAAGATCAGATCATTGGAAACAAGAGAGTAGGGGTCCAAACAAGAAGGCAACTAACAGAACAAACTGAAGAGGTATACATAGCCATGTTGTCACAAATAGAGCCAAAGAAATTTGAAGATGCCAGCAAGGACAAGTCTTGGGTAAATGCTATGAATGAGGGATTGGACCAAATTGAGAAAAAAAATACTTGGGAATTATTTCCTAGACCCATTGAGAAAAATGTCATAGGCTCAAAATGGGTATTCAAAAACAAAATGAACGAGCAAGGACAAGTAATCAGGAATAAAGCTAGACTGGTCTGCAAAGGATATTCACAAATCGAAGGACTTGATTACGATGAAACATTTTCCCCTGTAACCAAAATGGAAGCCATTAGAATGTTTCTGGCCTTTGCTTGCTACCAAAACTTCAAAGTATATCAAATGGATGTAAAATCTGCATTTCTGAATGGAGACTTAGAAGAAGAAGTCTACACAGAACAACTAGAAGGCTTCTCATTGACAGACAAAGAAGACTATGTGTGCAGACTAAAGAAGGCTCTATATGGACTGAAACAGGCTCCTTGTGCTTGGTACTCAAGACTGGATAAATATTTGCAAAAACAAGGCTTTAAGAGAGGCGGAGTAGACAACAATCTATACATAAAAGCCCATGCAAAATGAACTCCTGATTGTTGTGGTATATGTTGATGACATTATGTTTGGAAGCAACAGAGAAGAACTAGCAAAAGGGTTTGCTGATGAGATGAAAACAGAGTTTGAGATGTCCATGATTGGAAAACTCAGTTTCTACTTAGGACTTCAAATTTAGCAAAAGAACACAGGGACATTCATCTCACAGGAAAAATACTTAAAAGAAATGTTGAAAAAGTTCAAAATGGAGGACTGCAAACCTGTGTTAACTCCCATGATCATGGGATGTAAGCTATGTGATGATGATGGGTCTGCTGATATAGATCAAAAACTCTACAGATCCATGATAGGAAGTCTATTGTATCTAACTGCATCAAGACCAGACATCATGCTAGCAGTAGGACTAGTGACCAGATATCAAGTAGCACCTAAAAAAAACCATCTTCTGGCAGTAAAAAGAATATTCAGATATCTATAAGGAAAAACACAATATGGACTTTGGTATCCTAAAAGAAGAAACTTCACTTTGACAACATACATAGATGCAGATTGGGCCAGCGGTGTAGATGACAGGAAAATCACAAGTGGAGGTGCTTTCTATTTAGGAGAAAGTCTGGTGGCATGGTTAAGCAAGAAACAAACATCTATCTCTCTATCTATAGCAGAAGTAGAATATATAGCAGCAACAACATGTTGTACACAAGTCATGTGGATGAAGAAAACTCTCCAAGACATGAAGGTAAGAATTGATGAACCTATCTCAATCAAATGTGATAATACAAGTGCTATAAGTATATCTAAAAATCCTGTGCTTCACTCAAAAACTAAGCATATCCCAATCAAGTATCATTTTCTCCGAGAACAAGTGGCTCAGAAGATAGTAAAGCTGGAGTACGTGCCAACAAAAGAACAAACAACAGATATATTTACCAAACCTCTTGCTAGAGAACCATTTGAATATTTGAGAGACAGACTAGGGGTAGTATCTGTAGATGATACTCTCTGATATAAAGAGAAAGCATAGTTTCAGGGGGAGAACAGAAACGAAAATATCATTCCAGGGGGAGATCATCCAACAAGGAAACCATGAAACAGGTCCTCAGGATCAAAGGATTATGGAAATAATACATCCAACATACAGGAGTCAATGAAAAGGCTAAAGGATCAGAATTTTAGATTTAATCCAAAGTTGGAGCAGCAGGGTACAAAGTCAGAAGATCCAAGAGAGAGGAAATGCAGAAAAGAAACTAGGAAATGTGAAACCCTTTGCCATTGGTGTCAAAGGGGGAGGAAAAGAAGATAGGCAGAGGAAGCATTGGATTATTGGTGGATGTGTTGCCATCAATGCCGAAGGGGGAGACTGTTGGAATTGTTGTCATTGATGGCAAAGGAGATGACAAAGGAGGAGCACCTGAAACATCATTCAAGGGGCAGAAAGGCAGCAGAGACATAAGAGGAAACAGAGACAAAGAGAGATAGCAAAAGAAAGGCAAAGGAGATAGCAGAAAGAGAAGTAAGGAAAAGCATCAGTCAAGGAGCAGAGGATAGCAAAGAAGCAAAAAAATATTCAAGGTGCAGAGTGGGTATCTTTAAGTGTTCAGCATTGCATGGGTATGGTGAGACTTTGTAATTCGAAGTATAAATGGTTCCTATGTGAAATTATGATTAAATCTATACATGGATTTACTGTGGAGTATAGTGTGTGAGGTTATATATATACTAAGGAAATTAGAGTCATAACACAGTGAACCCGCAAAGGAAACTGTGAAATCAGGTGATGGCACAGTAATAATTGTATGGGAAATGCTCTAAATGAATTTCTATGTGGAGGATTGTTGGGCTATCGATATGAATAATCCCGTGTGTTCTTGATGAGAGTATCGAATACTATAGCAATTAAAGAACCCGGTGATTGATCATGTCCGTCTGGATTGATTGAAGTTATTGTAGAACTGTGGTTAATTATCCAATACTTGTGAGCACTATAAAACATAGCCGCAAGGGTTATGTATGGCGGAGCTATGCGTCGGAGTAGATGGATTAAAGGAACGCCGAGGAACGAGGCTGTAATGTGAAGAAACACCGTGACTGCGCAAAGAGGAGAACCTCTTCCAATAGAACAGGCGGAAGCTTGTAGCAGAAGCTGAGTGGAACCTGGAGTGGAGAAGCGGAACCATGACTGAGAGGAACAGTGAGCATGGGTTGGAGTGAACAGTGACGACAGTTTCCGGTTTACATCGCACCGCTTTTGTGGAGCAAGCGATTTTCCCCATTCGCGAGCGATTCCATAGAAATCTCGACACGTGACATGGGGCGAGGTTGAAAAATCGCTTCCCCTACGCGCCATCACGCATTAACCATCGACCAAAGACTCGGTGCGATATTGACTCAAGTCGTCGATCTAGAGGGAAACGATCTGACGGTGATCATATTGGGAAGATGCGTGAAGGTTAACTTAAGGTACGGGCATGTGTATTTGATTGATTCTGTTGATTGTATGGTGGGGCCCATGCATACGAATATGTTGATTATTGTTAAGATTTGTGGATTTATTAATCTTTGGGGTCATAGTTATAAGGTTCGAACATTTAGTTATGAGGTGTGAAGGAAGCCCCAGAAATGAAATAATCACTGTCGGGTTTATTTAAATATCAAAGGTATTGGGTCACATAAGGGCTGTCTATTATATCAGTTGGTACTAAGCCCACAACACATTCCTTAATCTAATTCTATGAATTCTATAATTGAACCTGAAGAAAGAATCAAGAAGGCTCCCTTATTGAATTAAAAGAACGAACCAGGATATTGAACTATTCGAATTATGGGTTGGTTGGGAAAATAAATTTGAATGTATTTTACACAGAGGTTGAAATTTATTATAAAGGTCGAAGGTTGACCCGAATCCTTCCAAGTGTATTAACAAAGATTCAACATGTAAAGGTTGCCACTGCAGAAATTAAAAGTATTGAAATTTCCCAGCAGTGATATCAAAAGACAGTTATATGGACAATAGTTATACAACTGCAATGAAGAAGAGAGCCTACAAGAACGAAGAGAGAGAAACAACAGCAGAAAAGACAAATTCATTCAAGCCAAAGTCCAGAAAAGAAGCTGAGTGAAATTGAAGTGTGTAATTGAAAATCTGAATGTAAATGTTGTAATTAAATTTTTTATTGTTTGTGATGCATTGGCAAGTATCCTAAGGAAAGAAAAATCCCACTGTAGCATGGAAATTTGTACATATCATTATAATTTTAAATTGAGTTGGATAAAGGAATGAGAAGACAGAAGCCAAAGAGTCATGACTGTTCACTCAAAATTTCTTGTGAAATACAAACAGTCATGTGAGGAAATCTATAAATAATATCAACTGGATATGCATAGTAGAGGTTAGAGAGAGTAAATATAGAGAAGGCAGAGTATATAAGAGACAAGCAGAGAATATTAAGAAAAGAAAAGTAGAAAGAGAAGCTACAGAACAGAGCTGATATCTGAGGTAAATCAGCAAACATTATGTTTGATAAATTGAGGAAGTTGGAGCTTCCCTATCAAGTTACAGATTGATAGCTGTCAGTTGTAGCTGATTGAGGTTGGAGCCTCCTGTAGGTTGGTGCCTGCAGAAAATTGAAGGGAGTTGGTGCTTCCTTGCAAGTTGTAGCTTGCAGAATTGAGGATTGGAGCCTCCTGTAGGTTGGTGCCTACAGAAAAACAATGGTGAGAGGGAGTTAGAGCTTGCCTTTGCATCACAACAATAATAAGATGTGGTTTTCTCCCTTCATGGGTTTCCACTTATATCTGGTGTCTCTGTGCATGATGTTTATGTGTTGATCTGATTTATATCTTCTGCTTAATACCTGCTGCTCTCATATTAAGTCTACTGATATACTATATTAACACTTGCTGCTCACATTCTAAAATTACTCACATATTAAGTTGGACATGAAATGAAGGTGTAAATAAGTTTTAATGAAAAGTATTAAAAGTCCATGAATGTGTTCGACTGATTCACACCCCCCCCCCCTCTCAGTTTAACTAAGGGTTCAACACTGGCTAGTGACTACATCGATAAACCACCGTATCTCTGCAATATATCCTTCACCCAACTTCCAACTTCAAAGGTACTGAGATGAGTTGATGTAGGAAGGGCACCAACTTGCAATTCCAATGGCATCGATTTTATAAGGGCCAATCCTAATCTCCACATGTCCTTCTACATGATGCTTAAACTATTATATCCCCATCTCTAGGCCTCTTCTCGATTCATTTTCTTGCTCAATGGGAGAAATAATTGTCTTATCATGGATCCAAGGATTATTACATTAATTTAATATTCTAATGCTCTGGGTGATCCACTTACTCGGTATCTTAATTTCCTTTGTATCTACAATTAATGACAACATAATAATCACGGGACATGACTTATTGAGGAAATTCCTTCGCCCAAGCAGAGAATCCCCTCATCAAATTTTGATCCTTTATTAGCCTGTTCGTCAGCAAATGCATTGTTTTCCCTTTTGTATGGAAAATTATGATAGATTCATTTTTTTCATTTACACTCATATTCTTGCCTCAAGTAGGAGTTAACCTTCCCCTGAATATCTCTTGGAATGATACAATTTTTGAATTGTTGTTATGGAGTCTCCAAATATTGCAACCTATCGAATTCTATTCGTTAGGCCTATTCTTAGTCCCTGCCATAATGCCAGAGTCTTTGCTTGGTTGTTTGTTGTCCATTCAAAGCTCTAAGATAATTTTGTCACTTTTTCTCCTTCGAAGTTAAATATAACCCCTCGCACTTCTGCCTCCTCTATAATATAATCATTTTAAAACTTATTAAACATTTTTTTTCACATTTAATTTAAAATATAATTAAATATATAATAATATGATATAATTATTTTAAAGCTCATCAAAATTTATTTAATTTTACAAAATTCTATATTTAATTTAAAATATATAATTATTTAAAAAATATCTTATGGGAGTTTCAACTCTATCATATTATTATAAAATATCTTTGTAAAATAATAATAAAATATTAAATTAAATTAAATTAAATTTAAAATGAAATAAAATAAATTCACATATGGGATTTGGTATATGAAATGTGTATGAGAAAAAATAAAAAAAATTAATGGAAAACATTTTTTAATAGTTTATAATAAATTTTTAATAAGAGTATGCTTTCTTTATTATTTTCTAATATAGAATATAAAATTATTTTTAAAAAATGACATATCCTACGGTAGTTTTTAGTTATGATGATGATGATGATGATGGTTAACATCCACTCAGACCAATCTTTGGTCTAATGGACCTAAAGAAAAGTGTTATTTAGTTTGATTTAAGATTTTATTCCTATGCTCAAAAATCTTGGAGAGAAGCCTCCCGAGCTCACTATAATTTTGACATCTTAAAAGGCTAGGAAGGTCAGTATTGCAACAAAGATTATGAAATTGAGCTCTAATGTGGTTGTACTTGGGGCACTCTAAGAGGAAGTGATTTTCATCTCGATTTTCATATTCTCACAAAGATGGCAGATCCTTTCCATCCATGGTGTTTTAGGAACTGTCCAACGACCTGGTTCACTATGGAGCTCATGAGAGATTGAGTTTTGGATTACTAATCTTGGCTATATTAATATTCTTCTTTGAGCTAGTTAAAACAGAGAGATACTTTTGATCTTCTAGTGTGGGGTTGATGACCTCCTTATAATATCTTAATTTTCTTTTAGCTACTAGATCTTTCTCACACCACATTTTTTCTTTGAACTTAGAAGTAACAATTTTTTAAATGTTATTCATGTTTTGCAATGCAACATTCTCGACGATCTCCCAATGGTTTAACCAGGCCCTGGTGTCTTTATACCAGCCTCGTTTAAGCCTTAGGTGGTTTTGGCTGCAATTTAAAGCTAGCTTAGGAAATTTATGGTTTCCTATGCTATTGAGCTTGTGCTTGTACAACAAAATCCTAGTCATAGCTAGCTTCTAGATAGGGGAAAGACCCACTTCTATAAGGAGAATAAGATAGGGTGTAAAATAATAATATTATTATAAATAATATTTGTAAAATAATAATAATTTTTTTATTTTTAATTTGGGTAGTAAAACACATATTTCATTGGGGAGATTGAATTTTGGATTACTTGAATATAAAAAAGTTTGTGAACATATGTTTTTGTATAGTACTACAGAAGTCAAAATAATAAATATATTAAATTAAATTAAATTTAAAATAAAATAAAGAAAATAATGAAGAAACATTTAAACAATAATTTCTTCTTCATTATTTTAAAAATAAAATATTAAATTAATATATATATAAAATATTCTATACTATAAAATATTAAATTGAACTTGAAAATAATAAAGAAAACCTAAAATATTTTTATATTTTTGTCATGGTTTCTTCGGAATAAAATATATAAAACAAATCAAATCTTTTTATCAATGGGCGTTCTAAATAATTACAATCATAAAACAAACTCATTAAAAAAAAAAGTCGTTTTATTATTATATTATTTAAATTAATATATATATATATATATATATATATATATATATATATATATATTAAATTGAACTTGAAAATAATAAAGAAAACCTAAAATATTTTTATATTTTTGTCATGGTTTCATTGGAATAAAATATATAAAACAAATCAAATCTTTTTATCAATAGGCGTTCTAAATAATTCAATCATAAAACAAACTCATTAAAAAAAGAAAAGTCGTTTTATTATTATATTATTTAAAGTGGTTGATGGGTATCAGACAAGATAGATGGAGATTTGTTTTAGAAGTAAGTGGAACGAAAGCCAATATTAGGATGATAATTATCTTTAAAAATTAAGTAAAAAACTATTTGCATTATTTAACATCAAAGGTTTCATTTTTTTATATTAATTCGTGTTAAGAATAAATGGATTTATACAGCGTAATATATTTGAGATTTAAGTGAAATGTTTAATTTACGTATATTTTAATTTTCATATTTTTTAATATTATATATATATATATATATATATATATATATATATTATTTAATTTATTTCGTATTTATTTATTTATTTTTTAAAATATTTTAATTGAAAATAATAAAAATTTAATATTTTTTTTGAAGTTATTTATTTATTTATTATTATTTATAATAATCATAAATATTTTTTTGATAGATTATAATAATGTAAATTTTCCCTATTGTCAAATAATTTAAGCAGTTCGATCCAAGAAAATGAAACCTTATAAAATATATATATTCTCATATTTTTATTGTTGTTTTAACATTTATTCATATTTCTTGTAGTCAATATATAATATAATGTTACCTTAATAGTTATATTTTAATGCAATTTAACATATTATCAATTAAATCCATATTAAAAAAAATTCCAATACGTAGTTAAATAAATAATTGTATATTACATATTTATTGATATATTTTTTATTTTATATATAAATATTTTTGATATGAAAGTGTTAAGGTAGAATGAATGATTATTATTATAAGTAATATGGTTTCATTTTTGTAAGTTCAAAAAACGTTATATAATTATAATTTATAATCTATCACTAGACCATAAATATAAAAATAAATTTAGAGCTATAAAATAGTACCAAAAAAATCAAAAAATCAATACAATATTTGAAAAAAGAGTTAAATATTGAAATTCTAAATATGTATGTCAATTAATTTTATAAAAGGTTTTAATTTTAAATTAAAATTTTGAAATTTTATTTAAAATTTTAAAGTAAATTGAGATAATCAAATTAATAATAGTTATAATCTTAATTTTTTTATATAATTTGAAAATAATTTTTAAAATTTAAATAAAATTATTATTTAAAAAAATTAAATATTATAAATATTTTATTAATTTTAATTTGTTAATTAGATTTATCTCAAGTAATTAAAAAGAATGATTTTTATCTTTTCCATTCAAATTCAATTTTTTCATTTGATATGATAAACTTGTAATAAAATCAAACCTAATTAATTATTTTATATATA
This sequence comes from Pinus albicaulis, assembly GCA_034641835.2. Taxonomy (NCBI): domain Eukaryota; kingdom Viridiplantae; phylum Streptophyta; class Pinopsida; order Pinales; family Pinaceae; genus Pinus; species Pinus albicaulis. The sequence goes on from CM076583.1 coordinate 604,359,487, forward strand.
TATATATATATATATATATATATATATATATATATAATTTCTTATAAATATGTAAATGATATCGTCTTATTCTATAATTTAATTATATTTTGATTGATTTATAAAAATTATAGAAATATTGATATTTTTATTTTCATCATAATTAAATAAAAAATATAGTTTCATTTATTTACCTAATATATTTTAAATAAATAAGCATATTTATATTTAATAATATAAATATAATTTATGAATATATTGATTAAATTTATAAATGAAGGAGTTGTGTAAACAAAAGTTTAATCTAGACAATTATATATATATATATATATATTGTAATTTTTTATGTGCTTAAGTTGACTTGTATTATATATATATAGTTAATTTTAATTAAAAACATTATAAAACATGAATAACTCATTATTTTTATGTTATTCAATATCCTACACCCAATATATTCATATTGACATTTATAACTTACTTTATTAAAATAGAAAATGTAAACTTTGGGTTAATACATGGTTGCGATCAAAGTCGTTAATATTAAAAATTCACGGAAAAAATGAAAGGAAACGAAGATATATTTTTAGTGAAGCATGTTGTTCAACACTTTTTTACAAGTATTACTATATCATGGCCCGATTCTACTAGTCGTAGCCAACCAGTAGTCAGTAGGAAAGTTTCGGTGATGGCCCAAATTCGAGGGAAAAAGTGTTCAATTCTTGACAAGTATCGTATGCCACAATAGTTTGGTGGGTACTTTCACTGAAGGAATTTCCCCTACTTTTAGAGATAAAATAAGAACTCTCTTATGCGGGGTTGTTGGGAACTTCGCTCGTGGCTAGAGGTATTTTTTTTGGGGAGGCAATGACATTATTTTTTATCGAATTTTTCTATACATAGCTGTTAATGCTACGGGAAGGAAAGTCACAGTTGTGCCATGAGTTGAACAAGCCTTGCCCATGTGCTTTGTGGTCTCCTTATAATCTCTACGTCTCTTCTCCGTGACAGAATTCGTCGAGATGAAGGGTAAGGGATTCAAAAGGGAAATAATCCTGTTTTGTGGCAATTATGAAGAATGAGGCATTGGCTGCTACATGTTCAAGAATTGGAAGCTTTACTGGTTTTTACCGTGGTTGCAATCTTTACTATTAAAGTGGGACATCAAGAATCAGGTTGCTTCAAATGGCAGAGATAGATAAGTATCTTTTCCAATTTTCTTGAAGGAAGATATATATATCTGTGTGTGTCTATTTTTCTAGTTCTTTAAAATGAGTATGTGTTAATTTTTCACATATAAAATAGTTAGTTTTCTTGGAAAAGAAACATGTGTTTGCATGCATGAAAGAATAGTTAATATGAATTTGATTTCTTGAAAAAGAAACATGTGTTTAGATGCATGAAGGAATAGTTACTATTCTTTTTATTTCTTGGAAAAGAAACATGTCTTTTTGCATGCATGGAAAGAACAATTATTGTGTTAGACTTCTTGAAAAGAATATGTTGTTAGTTTTATATATTTTCTTGAAAAGAACATGTGCATATACGCGCATAAATAATAGTTATTTTGCTAAGTTCTTGGAAAAGAATACGTGTGTGTTTATGAAAAGACCACTTGGAAGAATATGAATTTACATGCACAATATCATAGTTAATGTGTTAGTTCTTTTAAAATATGATAATTGCAATGTTTTTTTTCTTTTAAAAACAATGTGTTTTGTGCGAGAAATAATAGTTAGTGTGGTATTTACATATATTTTAATTTTCATATTATTATAAAATATCTTTGTAAAATAATAATAAAACATTAAATTTAATTAAATTTAATTTAAAATGAAATAAAATAAATTCACATATGAGGTTTGTAAAATGAAATGTATATGAGAAAAAATAGAAAAAATTAATGGAAAACATTTTTTAATAGTTTATAATTTTTTTTTAATAGAGCGTGTTTTCTTTATTATTTTCTAATATAAAATATAAAATTATTTTAAAAAAATGACATATCCTCTAGAGTAGCTTTTAGTTATATAATATTATTATAAATAATATTTGTAAAATAATAATAAATGTTTTTATTTTTAATTTGGGTAGTGAAACACATGGGAGATTGATTTTGGATTACTTGAATATACAAAAGTTTGTGAACATATGTTTTTGCCAATTATAATACTACCAAAAACAAAATAATAAAAAAAATTAAATTAAATTAAATTTAAAATAAAATAAAGAAAATAATGAAGAAAACATTAAAAAATAAAATTTTCTTTATTATTTTCAAAAATAAAATTATATATATATATAGATATATATAATAATAATAAAATATATAAAATATTTATATTAAATTGAGCTTGAAAAATAATAAAAAAAAACTAAAATATTTCCATTTTTGTCCTGGTTTCTTTCGAATAAAATATATAAAACAAATCAAATCTGTTTATCAATGGGAGTTCTAAATAATTATGATCATAAAAAAAAACTCATTAAAAAAAGAAAAGTCGTTTTATTATTATATGATTTAAAGTGGTTGATGGGTACAAGATAAATGGAGATTTGTTTTAGAAGTAAGTGGAACGAAAGCCAAAATTAGGATGAGAATTATCTTTAAAAATTAAGTAAAAACCTATTTAAATTATGTAGCATCAAAGGTTTCATTTTTTTTATATTAATTCGTGTTAAGCATAAATGGATATATACAGCTTAATATATTTGAGATTTAAGTGAAATGTTTAATTTACGTATTTTTTTAATTATATATATATATATATATATATATATATATATATATATATATATATATATATATATATAACTTATTTCATATTTATTTATTTTTTAAAATATTTTAATTTAAAATAATAAAAATAATAATATTTTTTTTGAAATTATTTATTTATTTATTATTATCTATAATATTTTTGATAGATTATAATAATGTAGATTTTCAATATTGTCAAATAATTTTAAATTTAAACAATAAAATTTAAACAGTTCCACCCAAGAAAATAAAACTTTACAAAATATATATTCTGATATTTTTTGATTGTTTTAACATTTATTCATATTTCTTGTGGTCAATATATAATATAATGTTAATCTAATAGTTATATTTTAATGCAATTTAACATATTATCAATTAAATCAATATATTATAACTTAAAAAAAAAAATCAATACATAATTAAATAAATAACTGTATATTACATATTTATTAAAATATTTTTTATTTTATATATAAATATTTTTGATATGAAAGTATTATATACATAGGTAGAATGAATGATGATGATATTAAAATATTTTTTATTTTATATATAAATATTTTTGATATGAAAGTATTATATACATAGGTAGAATGAATGATTATTATCATCATCATTATAAGGTTTCATTTTTATAAGTTCAGAAAATCTAGATTATTAATTCCAAAAACATTATATAATTATAATTTATAATCTAGACTAAAATATAAAAATAAATTTAGAACTATAAAATAGTCAAAAAATAAAATCAATATAATACTTGAAAAAAATTTAAATATTGAAATTTTAAATATGTATGTCAATTAATTTTATAAAAGGTTTTAATGTTAAATTAAAATTTTGAAATTTTATTAAAATTTTTAGAATAAATTGAAATAATCAAATTAATAATAGTAATAATCTCTTAATTTTTTTATATAGTTTGAAAATAAATTTTAAAATTTAAATAAAATTATTATTTAAAATAAATAAATATTATAAATATTTTATTAATTTTAATTTATTAATTAGATTTATCTCAAAAGATTGAAAAGACTGAGTTTTATCTTTTCCATTCAGATTCAATTTTTGCATTTGATATGATAAATTTGTAATAAAATCAAACTTAATTAATTCTTTTAAAACTCTCTCTCTCTTTCTATATATTCCTCATAAGAAATAAATAATAAATAAAATTTCTTATAAATATGTAAATGATATCATACATAATTTTTTTTTTTTTTTTTTATAATTTAATTATATTTTGATTGATTTATAAAAATTATAGAAATATTAATTTTTTTTATTTTCATCATAATTAAATAAAAAATATAGTTTCATTTGTTTACTTAATATATTTTAAATAAATAATATTTTGCTTTAGCATATCTATATTTAATAATATAAATATACTTTATCAAGATATTGATTAAATTTATAAAAATTTATAAATAAAGAAGTTGTGTAAACAAAAGTTTAATCTAGACAATGTTTTATATATATATAATTTAAAAAAAAAAAAATTATGTCTTCAAATTGACTTGTGTATTTTTAATATATATATATATATATATATATATATATATATATATATAATTTTAATTTTAATTAAAAACATTATAAAACATCAATAACCATTATTTTCATGTTATTTAATATCCAATTCATATTGAAAATGTAAAGTTTGGATTAATACATGGTTGCGATCAAAGGAGTTAATATAAAATATTCACGGAAATAATGAAAGGAAACGAAGATATATTTTTAGTGAAGCATGTTGTTCAACACTTGTTTATAAGTATTAATATATCATGGCCCGATTTTACTAGTCGTAGCCAACCAGTAGTCAGTTGGAAAGTTTCGGTGATGGCCCAAATTCGAGGGAAAAATTGTTCAATTCTTGAAAAGTATCGTATGCCACAATAGTTTTGTGGGTACTTTCACTGAAGGAATTTCCCCTACTTTTAGAGATAAAATAAGAGCTCTCTTATGCGGGGTTGTTGGGAACTTCGCTCGTGGCTAGAGGTATGTTTTTTTTGGGAGGCAATAACATTATTTTTTATTGAATTTTTCTATACATAGGTGTTAATGCTACGGGAAGGAAAGTCACAGTTGTGCCATGAGTTGAACAAGCCTTGCCTATGTGCTTTGTGGTCTCGTTATAATCTCTATGTCTCTTCTCAGTGACAGAATTCGTCGAGATGAAGGGTAAATGATTCAAAAGGGAAATAATCCTGTTTTGCGGCAATTATGAAGAACGAGGCATTGGCTGCTACATGTTCAAGAATTGGAAGCTTTACTGGTTTTTACCGTGGTTGCAATCTTTACTATTAAAGTGGGACATTAAGAATCAGGTTGCTTCAAATGGCAGAGATAAGTATCTTTTCCAAATTTTTTCAAGGAAGATATATATGTGTGTGTGTGTCTATTTTTCTAGTTCTTTAAAATGAGTATGTGTTAATTTTTCACATACAAAATAGTTAGTTTGTTTGGAAAAGAAACATGTGTTTGCATGCATGAAAGAATAGTTAATATGAATTTGATTTCTTGAAAAAGAAACATGTGTTTAGATGCATGAAGGAATAGCTACTATTCTTTTTATTTCTTGGAAAAGAAACATGTCTTTTTGCATGCATGGAAAGAACGATTATTGTGTTAGACTTCTTGAAAAGAATATGTTATTAGTTTTATATATTTTCTTGAAAAGTGCACAAAACAATAACTATCATGCTAGATTTCCTTAAAGAGAATATGTGTTTATGAAAAGATCAGCTAATATGTTAGTGTTCTTGGAAAAGAAAACATGTTTATATGCACAAAAATAATGGTTGTTGTATTTATTGGGAAAGAAATGTGTATTTGCTTGCATAAGAGAAAAATGATTGTGTTAGAGGGATATGTATGTTAAGAATATGAATTTACATGCACAATATCATAGTTAATGTGTTAGTTCTTTTAAAATATGATAATTGCAATGTTTTTTTCTTTTAAAAATAATGTGTTTTGTGCGAGAAATAATAGTTAATGTGGTATTTAAGCATATTTTAATTTTCATATTATTATAAAATATCTTTGTAAAATAATAATAAAACATTAAATTTAATTAAATTTAATTTAAAATGAAATAAAATAAATTCACATATGAGGTTTGTAAAATGAAATGTATATGAGAAAAAATAGAAAAAAATAATGGAAAACATTTTTTAATAGTTTATAATTTTTTTTAATAGAGTAGGTTTTCTTTATTATTTTCTAATATAAAATATAAAGACAATGTGTTTTGTGCGAGAAATAATAGTTAGTGTGGTATTTAAGTATATTTTAATTTTCATATTATTATAAAATATCTTTGTAAAATAATAATAAAACATTAAATTCTGTTTGCGGATGGCTTCAGCTAGGGTTTCTATTTGTGCTTTGGAAAGCCTGGCCACCGCCACGAATGCCGATCTTGGAGGTATAGTCCCAGCGAGGGCACCTCTTGATATTGACGTAGCTGTACTCACAACAACTCTCGTTGTTTCTGAGATAGCCCTCTCATCCGTTCTCACTGCCTTTGAGGCAGACGACAGATCAGCACCTCCCGCTGCACGAGACGCTGCAACGGTGCTTTCCATCGGCCTCGAGTCCCGACGCCCTGTTTCAAGCGATGGCAAACATATTCTGTGAGATGGGCTCATAGAACAGGAACCCATGGACATTGGCAAGGTTCGATCAGGGGTATACAGCTGGATACTCTATCCGGAACGACCCACCTTTGGAATTGAGGACGCCGCTAAGAATAATGCCCATGGCCATTCTGCTATGGAAATGAAGATTTGTCACCCTTGGGAAAGGAAGACAGCTGGAAAATGCAAGGGTTCTCAAGGGCCTTTGAATTTAAATGCGGTTGGCGGCGGGACTAGATCTGGTCTCAGATCCGTAACTTTGGAATGATTTTTTGCTGCTAGTGGCCAGAAATCTGAGATCGGTCTCTCGATTTCTTCCTCGCCTCTGATGAGAACAGAGGAGCCATGGTCCGAATCGCTGAACCTCCTGCCGGCTCGAATAATAGAAGGAGCAGAGACGATGCAAGATGGGGATCAGAAGGGTGCCCCTCAAGCGGCTTCTTCAGAAATTCATTCGACTATTTACCCTCGGCATAGCTCACCCTCGAGTTTTCAAATCCAGATCTTACTTCTTTCAGGAAAAATGCTTTTTCTTTGGGTGTCGGCCTCAAATCTGGTGCTTAACCTCCTACGAGAGCTTGAGCTCAGGTTGGGTATCCCCACAGCCCTGCTGAGACTGACTTACAAAGGTAAACAGCTTGAAGACTCTCTGCCCTTGTCTCATTACAGTATTGATAGAGATGATTTAGTGATGCTCACCTTACCTCTGCGAGGAGGAGCATCTGGGAAGACCTTGTCGGCCCCTGCTTTCTCATATAAAGATGCGGTTCATGCTCAATCCTCCAAGAAGACTGCCAAACCAGCTGAGACTCCCAAGCCTTTCTTGGTGGATAAAATGGAAGAAACTCCTTCCATTGAAATATCTCATCCATCTCTGGATGATCAATATCAGTTGTTTGCAGAAACAACCATCATCTGCAGATTTAACGGACTATGGCCTCGTACTGTCGATCTATACCAGTGGCTCCACTCCAACTGGACCAACAACTTCAAGGTCTTCTTTTACTCAAAAGGTTTCTTCATTGTCGCCTTTGCCTCCAGTGATGATTACAAGAAAGCCTTAATGGGAGGCCCTTGGTTTTGGGGATCAGCGGGACTTTTCCTCACCCCCTGGTTCCCCGATTTCGACCCCTCATCGGCTGTCATCACCAAGCTACCCATTTGGGTCCGCCTTCCAAATATCCCTACTCATATATGGCATTTCGATGTCTTCCAAGGGATTGGGGATTCATTAGGACGCTTCCTGGCAATAGATACCTCTCGAGGGGAAAAAGGAATTTATACTTTTGGCTGAATATGCGCAGAAATAGAAATTAGCAAAGGGCTGCCTGATCAGATCAGCCTCAAAGTTGGGGACTTTCATTGGACGCAAACCTTAGACTATGAGAACACTGCTTTCAGATGTCACCATTGCCATCAGATGGGGCATCTTCAGAATACTTGTGCGACATTCCTCGACAAAAAGAAGATTATCCCGCGCAAATCCAAATCCAAGAACTGGAAACCATGCGATAGACCTCCAATGGATGACATAGATTCCTCTAGCTCTGATGAAGAGGACATAGAGTGGAAGGGGAGAATCAATACCTCCCGAGAGACGCGCCCCCAGCATGTGCAGGGGATTCTGCTGCTCCTCCGACTTCGTAGAAGCGCACTCATGAGTCTTCATCCTCAGATTCAGATAAGGAGACTCCTCCTTGTGTGCAGAATAGTTTGCAGATAGTTCTAGTCCAGCCAGCTCACAATGGCTGGATCACAGTTAGTAAAAAGAAAGGGAAAAAATGACGATTGGGAGATTCTCCCCATTCTGGGTCGACTCCCTAGTCTAGTTCTTTATTTTGTTCTTCTTGTCATCTTTTGCTTCTACCGTGGATGTTCATTGGGACCGAGGTTGATATTTTATCATTTCCGGCTCCCTTGCTCTCATGCTACGCTTCTATGCAAGCTTTGATTGTACTATATTTCTCTACTTAATAGAATTAGTCTTACTCAGAAAAAAAAAAATAATAAAACATTAAATTTAATTAAATTAAATTTAAAATGAAATAAAATAAATTCACATATGAGGTTTGTAAAATGAAATGTATATGAGAAAAAATAGAAAAAATAAATGGAAAACATTTTTTAATAGTTTATAATTTTTTTTTAATAGAGTAGGTTTTCTTTATTATTTTCTAATATAAAATATTAAATTATTTTTAAAAAATGACATATTCTAGGGTAGCTTTTAGTTATATAATATTATTATAAATAATATTTGTAAAATAATAATAAATCTTTTTATTTTTAATTTGGGTAGTGAAACACATGGGAGATTGATTTTTGGATTACTTGAATATACAAAAGTTTGTGAACATATGTTTTTGCCAATTATAATACTACCAAAAAAAAAATAATAAAAAATAAAAAACTAAATTAACTTTAAAATAAAATAAAGAAAATAATGAAGAAGACATTAAAAAATAATTTTTTCTTTATTTTTTTTTAAAATAAAATATTAAATCAATCTAACTGGTGAATCAATAACTTCGAATATGACTTTTTCTTGGTTGCAGGCTCTCCATGGCCCCGCCGGTTGATTCCACGGAAGGGGCCGATGCCCAATCGGTGTTTTCAGCTCTTATCAAATCCTTGCCGACTCAGCGACCTCGCCCTTCATTGTCTAAGTTCGTCAAGAAGTTGGACGGTTTGCAGGAGGTTATTCTGCCTCCTGCTTTGCCTAGAATGGCTGTTATCTCACTTATTGAATAGGGGCTTATTGGGAAATTCACTGGCCTATGGCCATCCCCCAAATTTTTTCAACACTGGATCGAGAAGAACTGGGCAGACAAAGTTAGTGGAAAAATATCTCTTCGCTTCTGTGGGAAAGGATATTACACATTCCACTTCGAAAAATGAGCTGACAAGGACTTAATATTCAGAAACCACCCCTATTTTATGGACTCCAGAGGGCTGTACTTTAACAAATGGACTCCAGACTTCGACCCCGAGCTGGATGTTCCTAGTGTCATCTTATTCTAGGTTCGTCTTCCGCATCTCCTGCTCCATTGCTGGGGTGATGACTCGGTTCGAGCCATTGGCAATGCCATTGGGAAGTACATCGATCGGAGCAAGCCCAAGGACAATATGCAAGCCTGCGCACGCATTTGCGTTGAAGTTGATCTTGGCAAGGGTCTCCCAGAGGCCATCAAGCTAAAGGTTGATGACTAGACACACGTTCAACAATTGGACTACGAACAAATTCCATTCAAATGCAAGGTATGTCACGAGTACGGTCATTTTGCCAATCGTTGTTCTAAAATTGTTAATGATGAAAATGATCAACCAGAGAAATAATGGGAGACTATCAAGAGGAAAAATACTGCTGCTGCGCCGTTAGCTAAAGCTCCTCCCAAATCAGCTCCCTTCAAACCCAACCCCTCCACCTCGCCGACTCCTCCGCCCTCCCCTCCCAAGAAAACCTTTGAATCTGCCAATTCCTTCTCCTCCATTTCCCTAGAAAATGATCTCCCCATCCCTCTATCTCAGGATGTCTCTCTTGCTCCTACTCCCCCTTCTCACCCCTCTCCATCCTTTTCCCATGATCCTCGGACATCTAGATCAACCAGAAGCTCTTCCAAAGAACACGGTGCCAATCTGGATACTAGCAGAAAACAAGGACCAGGCAGGAGATCCACCAAATAGAAGAGAGAAGAAAATGCACAAAAAGATATTGCTATGGGTACTCAAAACCCCATAGAAAATTACATCCCAGGGAAAAATAGCAAGGAAATGACACATAAAGATCAAGGAAGGAGAGCAAATATCCGTATCCCTCTCACTCAATGATGAAAGCCCTATCCTGGAACAGCAGGGGATTAGGGCACCCCTCCAAAATCAAAGCTCTAAATGATCTAATTGCTCAGGAAAAACCAAGAATTCTTATGCTACAAGAAACTAAGAAAGGTTGTCATGAAATGAGAGGGATTATTGACCGCCTTAAGTATTATGAGGGAAGTATCTGCGAGTCTAGGGGAGCTTCAGGGGGAATCACCACCCTTTGGAACCACACTGCTTGGAGGCACAAAACTGATACAATTAACTAATTCTGGATTAAATTTCTATTAGAGAACCCCATGAACAACCAAACACTAGTCATGTATAATGTATATGCTCCTAATCACTACAGGGACAAAGCGCTGTGCTGGAATTCACTTCAAAATGATATTGACGATGAAGAAAGCAGCAACGTTATTCTTGGAGGAGATCTTAATCTCATTCTCCACGCCAACGAAAAGAAAGGGGGCTGTTTTACACACGAACCCTGCAGAACGCAACTGGAGACTATTATGCAGGACCATGATCTCATTGACGTTGCTCCTAAAAATAGAACGTACACATGGAATAATCGCAGATTAGGAAAGGCTAACATTATGGAGTGGCTAGACAGGTTTCTAGTGAATATCTCACTCCTCTCCTCCTTCTCCATGGCATACTTTGTTATTCTCCCATTCGCAGCTTCAGATCACTATCCCACAACGCTAACACTTGAAACCCATAGCTCTCTAGGCCCCATTCCGTTTAAGTACAGCCCGCTGTGGAACAATTTTCCTATTGTTGATCAGACTGTGAAACAAACATGGTGTCAGCACATTGAAGGATCGCCGGGTTTTATTTTGGAAAGGAAATTAAAAAGGACTAAAAGCGCTTTAAAAGAATGGGCCCGGGACCACTATAAGGAGTCGGAGAAAGTAAAAGCTGAGATCAAAAATAAATTGGAACAGGTCCATAGTACCATAGAGGAACAAGGTCTGTCCCAGGAATCCAAAGCCAGAGAATGTGATCTTTATTTTCAGCTCTATCGTGCCAATCATATGGAGCAGAAATGGAGAATCAAATCCCGTCAACTGTGGCTGCAAAGAGGGGACAAAAACTGCAAAAACAATGTCACCTCCATCACTGATGATGAAGGCCAACTGCAAACCTCACAAGATGCTATAAAAAAGGCTGCCTCAAAACATTATAGTATGCTCTTAACCGAAACCAAAGAAGCTGAAGACTATTCAAATCTACTTCAATATCTTCCCACAGAAATTAGTGTAGAAACTAATGCAGAGCTTACCAAGGATATTAAAGAAGATGAAATTCAAAGAGCCATTTGGGCTCTTCAACCAGACAAGGCCACTGGCCCCGATGGCTTCCCCATCATTTTTTATAGATCCCACTGGGGGACCATCAAAAAAGATCTTATCAAGATGATAAAATGGATCCAATGCAAGAATAAAATTGGAGGCTTCACCAATGCCACTCATCTCGCCCTTCTCCCTAAAGAAAACCGACCCTCAACCTTCTCCCGCTTTCAGCCCATTTCCCTTTGTAACTCCTCATATAAAATCTTGAAAAAAATCATAGCCACTCGCCTCAAACCTATCCTTCCCTCCCTCATCTCTGAGAAACAAGGAGGCTTCTTAGCCAACAGACAAATTTCGGACTCTATTCTGCTTGTGCAAGAGGCTATATAATCCAGTCAAGTCAGAAAAGAAAAAGGTTTCATTCTAAAACTGGACTTAGCCAATACTTTTGATCGAGTACGACACTCTTTCCTTCTTACTGTCCTTAAGAAAATTGGATTTTCCCCATCCTTCATCGATGTAGTCCATGCATGCATCTCCGGTCCTTGGATCTCCCCCCTTATCAATGGTAGACCAGGGCCTTCCTTCCAATCTTCTTGAGGATTACGTCAAGGTTGCCCCCTTTCCCCCTACCTCTTTATCTTGATGGCTGAATCCTACAGCAGGGCCCTTGATCACAAACGCTACACCGGTCTCATCACCAGCATTAAATTTGGGAATGGAGTAAAAAACATAAACCATTCTCAGTTTGCTGATGACACCTTGTTAATGGGAGGAGCCTCCAACATTATAGCTCGCCGGTTCAAAACACTCTTAGACAGATTTATGAGTTACTCAGGAGGCATGATCAATCACCTCAAGAGCTGCATTTATGGCTAGAATGCAACTGTACAAACCATTCAGAGCATTGCCAGCATCTTCTGGGTTCCCTGTAAATTAAAATGGGGGCACTTCTCTTATCTGGGCATGCCAGTGAGTGTGGGCTCTCTGAAAGCTGAAGTTTGGGACACTATTATTGACAAAATGAAAAGGAAAGTGCAGCAATGGGGCTCCCTCTAGCTTAACCCAGCAGGGCGCCTTATCCTCCTGAAATCCGGCCTATCTTCACTGCCCTTGTATCAATTCACGCTGTTGCGAGCCCCAACTAGTTTTCATCACAAAGTGGAAGCCATCCTCCGTCACTTTCTCTGGCATGGGGGGAAGACTGAAAGAAAGAAATAAAATCTTATAAATTGGAAACATGTCACCCAACCCCTATGAATATGGTGGTCTGGGGATCAGATCTCCACATCTTCTAAACCTGGTCTTTGGTGGAAAGATAGTCTGGAGGCTCATCAACGGAGACTCTACTTGGTGGAAGAAAGTGTTAGAAGTCAAATATTTAAAATCTCCGAGGCAGCTTCTATTAGATCATGACATACCCATCAGAGCTTGCACGAAAATCTGGGGGCTGTGCAAAAAAGTAATACCCATTCTTGCTTCAAATGTTTCCAAGGTCCCCAAGGGGGGCAACAGCACTAGATTAGGAGCAGATAAAATAATGGGCCATCAACCAATCAGCAATAGGCCCGGAACCCAGTAGATTCTCTCTTACCTTGCCAACAAAGGGATTCACAATTTGGCTCAGATATCCAAATGGGATATTCATACTCATCTTTGGACAGGATGGAAATTTCCTAATATTCCTGAAGAGCTGCGATATAGTCTGGATAATCTACAGGTATATCTCCACGGCATCGCACCCACCAAGCAAAATGATGAGGATTGTTTTTGCTGGGACCCTACAAGCACAAGCTATACAATCAAGGCCGCCTACCAACATATCTGTAACAGAGATCATTTCATGCCCAAATGGTGACAATGGAAAATTGTTTGGAAGTCAGAGACCCTCCCCAAAATCAAATTCTTCATTTGGGTTCTCTTAAAAGGGAGAGTGTTAACTTTAGATAACCTCAAAAAACATGGTGTTTCAAGTCATTCCCGCTGCCCAAACTGTTCTGCAGCCGAGGAGACTATTCAACATCTCTTCATAAGTTGCTCCTACGCCACTGCTTGTTGGAAAGAAGCCTTTCAGTAGGATTACCTCCCCTGGGGTTCGCAGAGCACCGTCGCTGAACTCTTACATCAATGGAAGACGAATTACCCTTGGCAGCGCAAGAAGAATCATGTGGCAAGAAGAGTCTGGAACGCTCTTCCTTACACCATGCTGTGGCGTATTTGGCTAGCTCACAACCAAATAATCTTCAAAGACAAGAAAATCGACATCAGAAAGCTACATAACAAGGCAAGAGGACTCGCCATGGAAGCTGTAGCTGTTAATTGCCAGCAAAACATTGATACGGTTGGGCTCTTCGTTGAAGAACGAAACTTCATAGGAAGTATACTTGATCAGAGCAACAAAGACCTCTACAACGGGCAACACAGAAACAACACCAGTATCATTCAAACTCTTAGCAGCAGTTGGAAAATCATAATGAAGGATAAGGAGTTTTCCCTCTGTTTAAAAAGCTACAACACTCACTATTTATTTTTCGATGGAGCCTCCAAGTCAAATCCTGGTAAGGCCGGGGCAGGCGGAATCATTTGTAACGCCAATGGAGACATCATTATTTCTTTCGAATGGGTATCAGGCTCCATCTCCAATAATAAAGCAGAATCTCTCGCTCTGTATCAAGGCCTCATTCAGCTCCAAAATCTTGGCATTCGCACAGCAACAGTGATCGGAGATTTGGCAATCATCATCATCTTAATGGTCCACAAGCGATCAACAACCAATTTACCTCTCCAGCAAATTTTAAATCGATGTCATGAACTCACCCAGCAAATGTAGAAAGTTTGATTCATCCACGTTCTTCGTTCCATCAACAAAGAGGCCGATGCTTGTGCAAACAAAGCTTGCTCCAAATCTTTGGGCATTCTCAGTAGAAACGCCATAGAATCCTTCTGTTTTTTGCCATGATTTGGAACAATCAGGTCATTTTGTCTGCAGAGGCAGCAATAGTAACCATGTCCAAGAATTCGATGGCAACCAGAAATCCTCTTTGGGCAGCAATGAGCCCTGTCTCAGCTCAGCTAATCCAGGATCAACAGGCCTTGAAGGTGACCTATTGCAGGATTTACAGGTTTTGAAGACAACATCGTTTAAGCATGTTTTACAAATGTAGTTTTTTGCTGTCTCAATTTGTTCGAATCTATACTAGATCAGTGTTCTCAGTAGTCAAGCATAATCAGAGCGCTCAGGAACTTGGTTTTGCTGAGGTTCCCCCACCTCTTCTCTCTTTCTTATAGCCTTGTAACATTGGAGCTTAGACTCCCATTTTTTTCTTTTTAAATACAAAACAACACCCGATTATGTCAAAAAAAAAATATATATATTAAATCAAACTAATCTTTATATATATATATATATATATATAAATAATATTTTTCAAGCTCAATTTAATATAAATATTTAATATATTATTATTATTATTATTATTATATAATAATAATAATATTAAAATATATAAAATATTTATATTAAATTGAGCTTGAAAAATAATAAAGAAAACCTAAAATATTTCTATTTTTTGTCCTGGTTTCTTTCGAATAAAATATATAAAACAAATCAAATCTTTTTATCAATAGGAGTTCTAAATAATTATGATTATAAAACAAACTCATTCAAAAAAGAAAAGTCGTTTTATTATTATATGATTTAAAGTGGTTGATGGGTATCAGACAAGATAAATGGAGAAGTAAGTGGAACGAAAGCCAAAATTAGGATGAGAATTATCTTTAAAAATTAAGTAAAAAGCTATTTAAATTATGTAGCATCAAAGGTTTCATTTTTTTTATATTAATTCGTGTTAAGCATAAATGGATTTATACAGCTTAATATATTTGAGATTTAAGTGAAATGTTTAATTTACGTATATTTTTTTAATTATATATATATATATATATATATATATATATATATATATATATATATATATATATATATATATATATATAATTTATTTCATATTTATTTATTTTTTAAAATATTTTAATTTAAAATAATAAAAATAATAATATTTTTTTTGAAATTATTTATTTATTTATTATTATTTATAATATTTTTGATAGATTATAATAATGTAGATTTTCCCTATTTTCAAATAATTTTAAATTTAAGCAATAAAATTTAAACAGTTCCACCTAAGAAAATAAAACTTTACAAAATATATATTCTGATATTTTTATGGTTGTTTTAACATTTATTCATACTTCTGGTGGTCAATATATAATATAATGTTAACTTAAAAGTTATATTTTAATGCAATTTAACATATTATCAATTAAATCGATATATTATAACTTTAAAAAAAAAAAATTCAATACATAGTTAAATAAATAATTGTATATTACATATTTATTAAAATATTTTTTATTTTATATATAAATATTTTTGATATGAAAGTATTATATACATAGGTAGAATGAATGATTATTATCATCATCATTATAAGGTTTCACTTTTATAAGTTTAGAAAATCTAAATTATTATTTCCAAAAACATTATATAATTATAATTTATAATCTATCACTAGACTATAAATATAAAAATAAGTAAAAAAAAAAAAAGTTAAATATTGAAATCTTAAATATGTATGTCAATTAATTTTATAAAAGGTTTTAATGTTAAATTAAAATTTTGAAATTTTATTAAAATTTTTAGAATAAATTGAGATAATCAAATTAATAATAGTAATAATCTTAATTTTTGTTTGAAAATAAATTTTAAATTTTAAATAAAATTATTATTTAAAAAAAAATATTATAAATATTTTATTAATTTTAATTTATTAATTAGATTTATCTCAAAAGATTGAAAAATCTGATTTTTATCTTTTCCATTCAAGTTCAATTTTTGCATTTAATATGATAAACTTGTAATAAAATCAAACTTAATTAATTCTTTAAAACTTTCTATATATATATATATATATATATATATATATATATTCTTCCTAATATATTTTAAATAAATAATATTTTTCTTTAGCATATCTATATTTAACAATAACCACATGAACTTGAAAACCAATATATATATATATATATATAATTTTAATTAAAAAGAATATAAAACATCAATAACCATTATTTTCATGTTATGTAATATCCCTGTACCCAGTGGGTGTGTATTCATATTGACATTTATAACTTACTTTATTAAAATAGAAAATGTAAACTTTGGGTTAATACATGGTTGCGATCAAAGTAGCTAATATAAAAAATTCACGGAAATAATGAAAGGAAACGAAGATATATTTTTAGTGAAGCATGTTGTTCAACACTTCTTTACAAGTATTAATATATCATGGCTCGATTTTACTAGTCGTAGCCAACCAGTAGTCAGTTGGAAAGTTTCAGTGATGGCCCAAATTCGAGGGAAAAAGTGTTCAATTCTTGAAAAGTATCGTATGCCACAATAGTTTTGTGGGTACTTTCACTGAAGGAATTTCCCCTACTTTTAGAGATAAAATAAGAGCTCTCTTATGTGGGGTTGTTGGGAACGTCGCTCATGGCTAGAGTCTTTTTTTTTTTTGAGGCAATTTCATTATTTTTTACTGAATTTTTCTGCACATATGTGTTAATGCTACGGGAAGGAAAGTCACAGTTGTGCCATGAGTTGCACAAGCCTTGCCTATGGATACTTTGTGGTCTCCTTATAATATCCATGTCTTTTCTAAGTGAAAAAATTCGTCGAGATGAAGGGTAAGGGATTCAAAAGGGAAATAATCATGTTTGGTGTCGATTATGAAGAACGAGGCATTGGCTCCTACATGTTCAAGAATTGGAAGCTTTATTGGTTTTTACCGTGTTTGCAATCTTTACTATTAAAGTGGGACATTAAGAATCAGGTTGCATTCAAATGGATGAGATAGATAAGTATCTTTTCCAATTTTCTTCAAAGAAGATATATATATGTGTGTTAATTTTTCTAGTTTTTTAAAATGAATATGTGTTAATTTTTCACATACAAACTAGTTAGTTTGCTTGGAAAAGAAACATGTGTTTGCATGCATGAAAGAATAGTTAATATGAATTTTACTTCTTGAAAAAGAAACATGTGTTTGGATGCATGAAGGAATAGCTACTATTCTTTTTATTTTTTGGAAAAGAAAAATGTCCTTTTACATGTATGGAAAGAACGATTATTGTGTTAGACTTCTTGAAAATAATATGTTATTAGTTTTATATATTTTCTTGAAAATAAAATGTGCTTATACGCTCATAAATAATAGTTATTTTGCCAAGTTCTTGGAAAAGAATACGTGTTGAGGTGCACAAAACAATAACTATCATGCTAGATTTCCTTAAAGAGAACATGTGTTTATAAAAAGATCAACTAATATGTTAGTGTTCTTGGAAAAGAAAACATGTTTATATGCACAAAAGTAATGGTTGTATTTATTGGGAAAGAAATGTGTATTTGCATGCATAAGAGAAAAATTGTTGTGTTAGAGGGATATGTACGCTAATTTATTTCGAAGAAGAATATGAATTTACATGCACAATATCATAGTTAATGTGTTAGTTCTTTTAAAATATGATAGTTGCAACATTTTTTTCTTTTGAAAACAATGTGTTTTGTGCAAGAAATAATAGTTAGTGTGGTGTTTAACTTTGAAAATACTTCCCTCTTCTTTTGTGAAGAGACAAGGATAACTATGGAAGCTCTCTAAAATATTATTGTGTTCATGTAAATAGAAGTAGAAAGTAACTAATTCCCTTTGTCATGATACATGTGAAGTAGGGATAAATGAGCATGCTTTAGTAATATTTATATAATTACCTTATGCAAGTGAGATATGGATGTAACACCATGTGTCATAATTATATGTGTGTAAGGATAATCATAAATAATAATTTAGTAGTTATGTATTTTTAATTAATGCATGTGTAGTGTTTTTAAAAGAGGCATGTATCGATACTTTGTTTACACATGAAAATATGTTTGAAGCATCACTAGTAAAGATTATTTACTGATTAATATTTTATCTAATCATGATATTAAATTTTTCTGACGAGAAGAAATTACGGGAAAATATTGTGATGTATTTGAAAGATATATTATGCTTAACATTATGCAAGACAATGATCTAGTGGTCCATGCAGATTAAAGGAAGAAAAATTGCAAGATAATCCACAGATGGATACAACCATGCCACAAAGACATAATGTTCAAGGATTTGTGGGAAAATGATATAATGATTAATGTACACTAGTAGAAAATGATGAAATTAGTGACTAGGTGACGAAAAAAGTTAGTCACCGCAATTATGTCAAGTGAATTACTACTAAATTTAAGTAATTTTAAGTGACTAAACTAAAAATGACTAACTTAAACGACTAATTTAGTCTAGGGATAAAATATATGACTAGATAATAAGTTACTAAAAAAAAATGACTAACTTAAAAGACTAATTTAATCGAGGATTAAAATATATGACTAGATAATAAGTGACAAAATTAATAATGATTAACGTAAATGACTATTATAGTCCAAGAATAAAAATATGGAAAAATAACAAGTATATGAATTAGTCGTTTATGTTAGTAATTTTTAATTGTGTCACTCTAGAAATGGAAAATTGCAATTTTGATACCGAAGAGTTACATTTCACTACAGGGGTTTCTGAATCCATCTACAATGTTAAAATTTAGAGACAAAGGGGTCTTTGAATCGATCTCTAGTGTTAAAATTTTGAATACCCTTTTGTCTCTGAAGTTTAACACTACATATGGATTCATAGAACCTTTTCTTTGAAACCATTTGCAGTGTTAAATTTAGAGACAACAGGGTCTTTGAGTCCATCTACAGTGTTAAAATTTAGATACCCTCATCTACAATGTTAAAATTTAGGTAGATCGATTCAATGACCCGCTAAAATGGGTCCATGAATCCATCTATAATGCTAAAATTATAACACTTTTATACAATCACTATTAAACTAACATAGAAGTTGCTATTAAAATTATTAACCACAACACATATTAACATAATTAATATCCTTGTCATAAATAGAAAAAATATTTTTATATATATATATATATATATATATATATATATATATATATATATATATATATATAAATATAAAGAGTTCTTCTCAATGTCTATCATGTCCACCACATTTTCACTCTAATTTAGTTTTTAACAATTCAATATATAAATATACATAGAATGAGAAAAGGTGTGTGCCAATGTGGAAAAAACACTTGGACATAGGAAATTGGTCCTTTTTTACGATTAACATATGGTGTTGGTGAAGCTATAACAAAGCCCTCTTTGTTTTCTTCCCTCCATATTTTTTAGTGATCACAAGTTTGTTTTATTTTTCATTTTAAATTTCCCTCTACACATTTACATTTATTTTTCATTTCAAATTTCCCTCAACACATTTACATTTATTTTTCATTTTAAATTTCCCTCTAGACACTTACTTACTAATTTGGTGGGAGCTTCAACATCACAAAGTTTTAATTTATTTTTCAATTGCTGCTTTCAATGTATGTTTTGATTATCGTTGTTGCATTATAGAACAAGTAGCCATCCATACTCTGTCATACCCAACCCTAAGGTAAAGCTCATCCCAAATGTTTACTTCATTTATTACATTTCAATTCTAGTATCATTATTTTGATTGTAGTGGAAATATGCATTTAGGGTCACTTCATCTTGTTCTAATAAATTCTGCATGAGGTTATCCAAGGATTTTATGTAATCATGTTTAGGTTAATTTCAAATATTTTTGGAATGAAATTTTCCATATGTTTAAATACCTAATTGTTATTGTATCAAGGATTGGACTTCAACTGCATATAATAACTAAGCGGTATGATGAATTCAATCCTTGGTTGGTAATGGCTTTCAACGGGGTTACAATAGGTGTAACATTCATGATAGTTCAACCAATTTTTTTTTACTTTTGCATTATTTAGTTAGACATGAATATAATTCTAAGGATATGAACTCCACAATTGGATTTGGAACCATAGTGAATTTTCCATATATTATTCTATTCAAATGTCCAAACCTTTAATTAACATAGTCATATCTATATAATTACCAATCCTTAACTCTCATTGGCATCTGTGCATAAAATTGATGGACACGAATTCCTTTTTACATAATAACATGGTTGACCATAAATGTTGTACCTATGGCACGAATAATTAACAGTTTGGTGGATCTCTATGCTCGATTTGTATTTATCATATGATCAATGATACTTATGCCGTGGATTTAATATTTAATGTTGGATTTATTATACAATACCATTGCATGTGACTTACATTTGAGTGAAGGACACTTGCCCTCTCGACCACCGTTGGATCTAGGTTTTAGGATCTATGGCTGTGATCTTCGGGCTTTGGCTTAGGGTGATGATTCCCCCCAAACCCTAACTGAATATTTCATTGTGAGCTGGGCTCCGCAGCGTTGCCTCTCTGTAACCACACCGCAACCCTAACTTGCTCAAAGTTTCGAACTCCCTGCTCAGCACTGGCGACTGAGATGCTTCTACAAGTATGAGCTTACGCTCCCGTAGTCCTGCAATAGAAGATTTTCTTACCTTCTTGGCACAGTCACAAATCGGTTCTTGAATCTTATAAAGTATGCTCCATTATTTTTTCATAGTTTAAGCAAGTATTCCAGTAAGTGATGAGACTCTGCTCCACAGTTGTAGCCTATCTTATGGTTATGGTTTAGGTATTCAAATATTATGCCTCCATTCTTTGGATACAGCTTCCCACGTCTCTGTTCCTTGGGTACAACCACCCACATGCCTCGTATGGTAAGATTTTATAAAACCCAGTTCCCATACTGGCTTCCTACACATTTACATTTTCTTTGGTAGTTTATTTTTATGATTCCTCTGCCCTTGTTCATGTGCAGAGATTTTCGTTGTAGCCTGCAGAGAAAGTTCGCTTACGTAAACTTAATTTATAACCCTGTTCCTTTAGTTTCAAAATTTGTTCAACTATTAGAGGTTTAAAATTCTAATCTTGTTGTCTTGTATTGGAGTAGGTAACTTCGTGGCTCAAAAGTAAGGATTCTCAAATGCATGTGCCTTTATTTTGGAGGGCTTAGAAGGTACATTATGACATTCGGTTGGTTTCCCTTAACAGGTACCGGGATCACACTGATAGTCTTTTAATGTTCTTGGATTAAGCCTTCTGGGCTTGGCTTCATTACTGTTACGACTTAATGAATTTTATAAACTAGTTTAGTGGCCTTCTGTTGTAATACATTCTATCTTCCATGCAATGTTGAGGGCTCTGCCGTTGTAGTAGTTGCATGCTACATTTTTCTTGGAATTATTGTTTGTAATTTTAAGGTTTTTAATCCTAGCTTTCCATCGAATATTTTGCCCAAATAAGAGGAAAGATTCCTCTGAGAAAAAATATTTATGGTCTATCCTTTACTGTGGATAGTACTTGACTCATGTAATTTTCAGTGATAATATTTTGATTTTTATTTAAGTTTCGGCTTCTTCTTGTAAATTGGAAATTCCAATTTTATCATTCGTTTTCATATACATATGTAAATGTACAACATTCTTTCCTTTCCTATTGGATTAATGCTTCAGTTGAAATGATGGTTTGAATGGCTTGCCTTTACTCTTACTTGTAGTACAGTTTAGCCCTTTGTTTTCCAGCAATAATTTTTGCAGAAGAAAGTTTTCTATATTGAATATATGTATTTCACTCTGGTTATTGAGATTCTTAGAGCTTTATATTTACATTTCCTTAACATAGAGAATTTCCCTTTACTATTTCACTGTTTTCATTTCCCCGTTTATTTAGAGGTTTCTAGACCGTCTAAGTGCAGATTTATTACCCTAAAATCTATTGTCTATGTATTTCATATATTACCGGTCAACGACCAGTTTTGGGGTCCAGGGTTTTGACCCTGGACCTTGAGCTAACGGTTCACCTAGTCCATACTTCTTGGTTATTTATTTTCTGTCTAGTGTTTAGCTCGGTATTGTAGTTACTGTTATTGAATATCAAACTATAACTTCAAGATAAGCTTTTGTTACACATCCCCCATATATATATATATATATATATATATATTAGTTCTATAGAAAGTCTGGAATAATTTATGAGAAATACAAATATAATTTATCTACAACATTCACAGTATAAAATTCTCCATTCCATACTTTCAAGAAACATTTCCTTTGTTAAAATAAATTTGTATAACTATTTCCATAATAAAGAGTTATGTCTAGCCATTTATGTATTAAAGAAATATGTCTAAACGTCAAATTTCCAGTTCTATTTTTTGTAGTCTATATACTTATCTCATTTCCAGACTTGCTGATGATGTCCTCCCTACCATGAGAGAGGTGATTACATCCTCTTGTCACCCCGTGCTCCACACCTAAGATGAATAGGTTGACAGATAACCCAGAAGAGACCTCAGGACCCCTAGTCCAATACTCTCCCTATTCAGGGTCTAGGAATGTTGAGTGTTTTCCACTGGTATTCACCAGCTCTAGAACTTGCACTCTCTTCCTCTTATCTTTTCTCATAGAACATAACCCATTTTCCTCACTGGGATGTACTTTTATCCCGAGAGGAAAGGTAACTGCCTTTAACTATTTTATGTTCAACCACTCTTAGTTCTTGGAATACTTTTATCATCATTATTTTAACTTTTTATGGAACCAGTATTCCATAATTAAATGTTATTTCAACAAAACATAATGGATTTATGTTCATTAAATAATCCTTTTCTCAAAATAAATAAATGTTTTAGTCTCTTTTAAAAATAAATAACATAAAAACTAGTTAGCAATTAAGCCAACTGTCACAACTTCCCGCTCTGGAAGTAAACACCATCCTCGGTGTTTCATTTCAGCTCAGCAAAAAATTATGGATAAGCCTCACAAACAAATCCTTCATCTTCCAAGGGATCCTCATCCGAGCTAAAGTGCTTCCACTACATTTTAACCTGGGTGATGGCTCGCCTCTGGAGCATGATTTCTCTCCGATCGAGTATACATTGAGGTTGGACCAAAAATTCGCTGTCCAGTTCGACCCACATTCAATAATGCCATGAATTACAATCTCATAAGACTTAGTATTTTAAGCTATGATTTTTAACCTTAACCTACCTGAATGCTTTTCCAGTTGATCACATGCTTTGGGTTATGCACATATCGTTTTAGTAAGGACACATGAAACACATTGTGCACCTAAATATGGCTGGGTAAAGCCACCCGATAAGCCACAGGTCCCTCTCTTTCAAACATCTGGAAATGTCCACAGAACCTAGGAGCCAATTTGTCACGGGAGGTCCACCTCAGTGTTCTTTTCTTAGGTTTAATCCTTACATACATATGATCGCCCACTTCAAATTATCTATAGGTTCTCTTTTTATCTACATATACCTTCTACCGATATTGAGCTTCTTTCAAATTTTGTCTAATATTTCTTACCTTTGACTCCATCTCGGCCAAAATTTCTAGTCCAAGCACCAACTTGGTTTCAAGGCTACTCCAATTGACGGCAGTATGACAATGTCACCCATACAATGCCTCAAAGGGGTTCATCTTAAGAGACTTTTGGTAACCATTATTGTATGCAAATTCTACCAAGTGTAGATACTCTTCCCATTTTGTTGGCTGTTGCATCATGTACATGCGCAACATATCTTCCAAGATTTGGTTCATCCGCTCAGTCTGTCCATCTGTTTGGGGATGATAAGAGGTGTTGAAATTTATTTGGGTTCCCAAAACTATAAATAGGGCCTTTCATAATGCTGAAGTAAAATTCACATCTCTATCTGATATAACAGTCTTTAGAATGCCATGCAATCTCAAAATCTCCCTGATGAAGATATTTGTTATTTACACAATTTTGTAAGTAGACTGTATGGGTATGGAATGTGCTGCCTTACTCAATCTATCAACCACCACCATAATGGAGTCATTGTGCCTTTTTGACCTTGGTAAACCAGTAATAAAATCTAGGGATATAGTTTCCCATTTCCATTCAGGAATTGATATAGGCTGCAAAAATCTGGCTGGGTGTTGGTGCTCCCCCTTAACCTGCTGACACTCTAGAAATGTGTTTAAGTACTCATAAATATTTCTTCGCATACTAGGCTAGAAACAGACTTTTATAATTGTTGTCAACATTTTTTGGTATCCTGGGTGTCCTGAGTGATTATTGCGGCGATACTCATCCATGATCTGCTCTTTTAAACTCATTCGGTTTGGAATATATAATTTTCCTTTTAAGGTTAACAATTGATATTTGTTAATTCCACAGTCAGAAGGTTTTTCTTGTATTCTGGCTTCCTCCACTTGCTGCCATAGAAACCAGTATTTAGGATCCTTCTCGGCTTCATATTTTATCTGATCTAAAAATTTACACTCGATCTCATTATAGCATAGTTCATAAACACAATGCATTTTTCTACTTAAGGCATCCACTACATGATTTTCTTTTCCTTTTACATGTTATATATCAAAATAAAATTTGCTTAAGAAAGTGTCCCACCTTACCTGGCGAACATTTAAATCAGCTTGCTTAAAGTAGCTAGTTAGACTACTATGATCGATTTGTAACACAAATACTTTTCCTAACAAGTAGTGCCTCCATACCCAGAGTGCATGCACTACTTCTTTCAGCTCTAAATCATAATTTGAATATCGTTGTTCATGCTCCTTTAGTTTTCTCGATTCCTAGGCAACCACTTTTCCTTCTTGTGATAAAATTTCCCCCACTCCTTCCTTGCAAGCATCGGTACATACTTCAAATTATTTGTTGGCGTCAGCTACCCTCAACACCAGGGCAATGGTCAAAAAATGTTTTAACCTTTCGAAACCATTTTGACAATCACTGGTCCATTTAAATACATTACCCTTTCTCTGCAAAGATGTAATTGGGAAGGAAATATTTGAGAATCCTTCAATAAACCGTCGATAGTATCCAGATAACCCCATAAAGGATCGGATATCTGCCACATTTTGGGTAATCGCCATTCCCTAATAGTTTTTATTTTCTCTAGATCAACTGCTATTCCATCAACGAAAATAACATGGCCTAGATACTGGATTTTTTCTTTGAAAAAGTCGCATTTGCTGAACTTGGCGTACAACTGATGTCTTCGTAACATATCCAACACTATCCTTAAATTCTCCTTGAGCTCTTCCATGATTTTTGAATAAATCAAAATATCATCAATGAATATCAAAACAAATTTGTCCAAAAAGGGGTGAAATATGCCATGCATCAGCCTCATAGATGTTGTTGGTGCATTAGTTAAACCAAATGATAATACCACAAACTCGTAATGTCCATATCTGGTATGGAAAGCAGTCTTGTAGATATCCTTGTCTTTAATCTGGATCTGGTGATATCAAAATCTTAAGTTTATCTTCGAGAACACAGTTTCCCCCTTCACCTAGTCAAACAGGTCATCAATTTGTGGCAACGAATACTTATTTTTGACTGTCAATTTATTGAGTTGTCTATAGTCCATTCACATTCGCATGGTTCCATCCTTTTTCTTTAAAAACAACACCGGTGCTCCCCAAGGAGACACGCTTGGTCGAATGTACCCTTTGTCCAACAACTCTTGTAGTTGCATTTTCAATTCAGTTAGCTTTGGTACACTCATTCAATATGGGGCCCTTGAAATTGGTGATGTTCATAACATCAACTCAATAGTGAAATCAATGTCTCTCCTTGGAGGTAAGCTTGCTACATCGTTGGAAACACGTCCATGAAATCCTGTACTACTGGTATGATTTTTAGCATAGGGTTCTTTTCCTTAGAATTAGAAAAACCCACCTAAATGGCGTAAATGTGACATCCCTTTCTAATACACTTACTCATTTGAGAGGCTGTGATGGGACATAACTGAAAGGGTTTATTGATTCCCTATAATTATTGGCATGTTCCATCTTGCATTAATAGTATATGATCTTCTCTTTACAGTCTACCAGCGTCCAGTGTCTCTCTAACCAATACATGCCCAATAATACATCATAGGATCCCAAAGGCAGTATATTCAGATCCACATTTAGCTATTGGTTTCCAATTTCTAGTGTATAGTTTGGAATATTGGCACGAAATTTTCTTTTTTCCCCAGTAGCTAGCTGTACCAGCCAGGGATATTTGAATTTATGACTTTTTAACTTACATATTTATACTATTATGTTTTTTACATAATTTAAACTAGCACCTCGGTCAACCAAAATAGAAATAGGTTGCAAAAGTAACTTACCTTCTAGCTCTATCATCGTTTGTTGATAATCTGCCTGTCGATCCTCCAAGGCTGCATTAATTCTGGGTATGTTCCAGGCCACATCACCCACTATAGAGGCTTCTTGTAGATTGGCTACTGTATCATTTCTTCCTCTCTATGGGAATATCTATTAATAGTGAGCCTCACCACACCCCCAGCACTGTAGAGGTGGTTTCTAGTTTTGTCCTTTTTCAGGTTTGCTTTAAGCCTCTATGGGCTTCTCTTCCGTAGGCCAACAAGTTCTTTGATGGTTTCTCATGAACTGTTTGCTCACTGAATTCCTTGTAGAATTCTTAAAGTTATTAGTCCTAGTATTTTTTAAATTTGAAATGATTTTCTTCCCTTTTCTTGGCTACCAGTTTTTGCCCAGTTCACCTTTTTCCTTGGACTGCTAGTAACACATTCTCTCTTTTCAAATTTCCTTGTCCATGATCCTTGGATTCACGAACTCAATTAATTATTTCATGTGGGTTGGAAAACTACTCAAGAATCCATAAAACTTATCTTTTTCATACCTTAAATAAGGAATGTATCTTTACAGGGAAGTGAACTTGGTTATGTACTCATCCATTTTCATTTGACCCAACCTCAAATCATGGAATTCTCTAGACTTTTCATCATAGAAATTTTTTTTAGATACTTGTCCTTGAAGTAATGCTTAAATGTATCCCATTTCATGTCTTGATCTTCAATGCTGCGGAAATTCTTGACTTCCTCCCACCAGAGGGTGGCCTTTTCTTTGAACTGATAGATGGCTAGCCTATCTTTAAGATTGTTGTTTTACTCATAATCTTGAAAGTATTTGCATATTAATAAACCAAGCTTCAACCACCTCCTCCTCCTCTCCATCAAAAATAGGTGGTTTTATCTTTCAGAACTCACCTTGTAGTTCCACTTTTTGTTTCTTAATTTCACGTTGTTCTGACACATTACCAGAATCAACCTCATTATAGTTTCTATTTTTTTTACTCCGTTGTGAATTGCTTCTTTCCACTCTGTCATGGGTTTGGTCCTTAGCTTGTCGTTCATTTTATTCCTTTGCATCTCTATCAGGACTGGGTTGTAATACTCCTTGATTATGTTTATTAGAAAGGCTTTTGAGTATCCTTTCCTACTCTTGCATCAAACGCTCATTGTCACTCCTAACCCGAACCATTTCTTCCTGTAACATCTACACAGTGCTTAGAGGAATATTAGTTTTGTCCTACTATTCTTCTAGAAATATATTGGTTTTTTGGTGTTGGTCCACACTCAGCTGAATCCACATTTCCGGATTCATTTTCGATTGGGATTGGGGTGTAGGTTCCCCAGGGTTCTGGGATGTTTTCTGTGTCGATCCCCTCCTCATTTTTATTTCTCTATCTTATTTTTTTTATGTGCATTATTTACACATACAACAATAATTTATCACGTTAGGTGACCCTTTGGGTACCAGTGTATAAACATTGTTCTGATACCACTTGTAGCATTCATAACGTTTCAACCAATTTTTATTTTATTTTTTACTTTTGCATTATTTAGTTGGAAATGAATATAGTTCTAAGGATCTGAACTCCACAATTGGATTTGGAACCATAGTGAATTTTCCATATATTATTCTATTCAAATCTCCAAACATTTAATCAACATAGTCATATCTATATAATTACCAATCCTTAACTCTCATTGGCATCTGTGCATAAAATTGATGGGCACAAATTCCTTTTTACATAATAACATTGTTGCCCATAAATGTTGTACCTATGGCAAGAAAAATTAACAGTTTCGCAGATCTTTATGTTTGATTTGTATTTATCATATGATCAATTATAATTATGTCATGGATTCAATATTTAATGTTGGATTTATTATATGGTACCATTTCATGTGACTTACGTTTGAGTGGGGGACAGTTGCCCTCTTGACCACCATTGGATCTACGGTTGTGATCTTCGAGCTTTGGCTTAGGGTGATGACCCCTCCCAAATCCTAATTGAATATTTCATTGTGAGTTGGGCTCCGCGTCATTTCCTCTCTACAACCACACCGCAACCCTAACTTGCTCGGCCTTTAAAACTCCCCACTCGACATTGGAAATTGAGGTGCCTCTACACGTATGAGCTTACACCCCCATAGTCTTGCAACAAAAGATTTTATTACCTTCTCGAGACATTTGCAAACCGGTTCTTGAATCTTATGAAGTATGCTTCATTGTTATTTCACAGTTTAATCAGGTATTCTAGCAAGTGATGAGACTTTTATCCACGACTATAGCCTATCTTATGGTTATGGTTTAGGTATTCAAATATTATTCCTCTGTTATTTGGATAGAGATGCCCACGTCTCTGTTCCTTGGTTATAACCACCCACATGCCTTGGATGGTAAGATTTTCTAAAACCCAGTTCCCATATTGACTTCTTACTCATTTACGTTTTATTTGATAGTTTATTTTTATGATTCCTCTGCCATTGTTCCTGTGCAGGTATTGTTGTTGTAGCCCACAGAGCAAGTTCACTCAGGCAAACGTAATTTCTAACCCTGTTCCTTTAGTTTCACAATTTGTTCAACTGTCAGAGGTTTAACATTCTAATAGTGATGTGTTGTATTGGAGCAGTAATCTCGTGGTTCAAAAGTAAGGATTCTTGAATGTGTGTGCCTTTCTTTTGGAGGGCTTAGAAATTACATTCTAACATTTGACTAGTTTCCCTTAACAGGTATTGGGATCTCACTGATAGTCTTTTAATGTTCCGGGCTTAAGCCTTCAGGGCTTGGCGTCGTGACTGTTACAACTTAATGAATTTTATAAACTGTTTTAGTGGCCTTGCACTACAATAAATTTTGTCTTCCATGTAATGTCGAGGGCTCCGCCTATGTAGTAGTTGCAGGCTATATTTTTCTTGGAATTATTGTTTGTAATTTTAAGGGTTTTAATCCTAGCTTTCAATCGAATATTTGGCTCGACTAAGAGGAAAGATTCCTCTGAGAAATAGTATTCATGGTATATCCTTTACTGTGGACAGTACTTGACTCATGTAATTTCCAGTGATAATATTTTGATTTTTATTTAAGTTTCAACTTCTTCTTGTAAATTGGAAATTCCGCTTTTATCGTTCGTTTTCATATACATATGGAAATGTACAACATTATTTCCTTTCTTGCTGGATTAATTCCTCAGTCGAAATGATGGTTTTAATGGCTTGCCTTTACTCTCACTTGTAGCAAAGTTTAGCCCTTTTTTTTCCTGCAATAGTTTCTGCGGAAGCAAGTTTTCTATATTGAATATATGTATTTCACTCTAGTTATTGAATTTCCTAGAGCTTTATATTTACATTCCCTTAACACAAATATTTTTCCTTTACTATTTTGTTTTTTCCATTTCCTCATTTATTTAGATGTGTCTAGACCATCTAAGTGTGGAGTTATTACCCTACAACCGGCTATCTGTGTATATCATAGATTACTATTCAACAACCAGTTCTGGGGTCTGGGGTTTCGACCCTAGGCCCTAAGTTAATGGTTCACCTGGTTCATACTTCTTGGTTATTTATTTATGTCTGTGTTTAGCTCAGTATTTTAGTTACTGTTCACATTGATTTTCTTGAATATCAGACTATAACTTCAATATAAGATTTTGTTACACAACCCACACACACACAAACACACACACATATATTTTAGTTCTATAGTAAGTTTGGAATATTTTACAAGAAATACAGATATAATTTATCCACAACATTCACAGTATAAAATTATTCACTCCATAATTTCAATAAAAATTTCCTATGTTAAAAGAAATATGTCTAACTATTTCCAAAATAAAGAAGTATGTCTAAACATTTATATATTAAAGAAATATGTCTAAACGGAAAATTTCCGGTTCTTCTATTTTCTGTAGTCTACATACTTATCCTGTTTCCAGACTTGCTGATGATATCCTCCCTACCATGAGAGAGGTGATTATGCCATCTTCTCCCCCCGTGCTCCACACCTAAGATGAGTAGGTTGACAGATAACCCAGAAGAGACCTTAGGACCCTTAGTCCAGTACCCTCCCTATT
Source organism: Pinus albicaulis (assembly GCA_034641835.2). Taxonomy (NCBI): domain Eukaryota; kingdom Viridiplantae; phylum Streptophyta; class Pinopsida; order Pinales; family Pinaceae; genus Pinus; species Pinus albicaulis. The sequence goes on from CM076583.1 coordinate 604,390,329, forward strand.
TAGGGTTTAGGAACGTTGATTGTTTTCCACTAGTCTTCATCAGCTCTGGAACTTGCAATCTCTTCCTCTTATCTTTTTTCACATATAAAAACCCCTTTTCCTCATTGGGATGTACTTTTATACCTAGAGGAAAGGTTACTGTCTTTAACTATTTTCTATTCAACCACTCTCAGTTCTTGGAATACTTTTATCGTCAGTCTTTTAACTTTTTATGGAACCAATATTCCATAATTAAATTTTATTTCAAAAAAGCATAATTAATTTATGTTCATCAAATAATCCTTTTCTCAAAAGAAAAAAATGTTTTAGTCTCTTTTAAAAATAAATAACATAACAACTAGTTAGCAATTAAGCCAGCTATCACAACAAGTGTTGTTGGTTTCATTCGAATTTGCGTAAGGATGAAACTAGATGTATTGGGTCTTTTTACAATTTTGTTGTAAAGGGAAGAAGATTAACCTATTCACTCATTAAGACACTATCTCATTCTTCATGCCGATGGGAACAAATCATTCCCTTTATGGATTCAACAACAAGGAGTTTTGCGGCCTTATTAGACTACTGGAGGGGTGAAAACCAACTAGGATTGCACAATAGTAACATAGATAAAGAACAAATCAATTTTTTTTTAATGAGGTGTAATATTGCGGTATATAGGCTTCCTTAGAAAATAAATCCCATCATTAGAAAAGAAATATCCTCGCTACCACTTCAACAAATGAGTGTGGAGTACTTCTTCTTATGTTTTTATTTTATTTGGGAACTTGGTTCTAAAAATCTTGTAGGGGCTCTTTAATGTAACCTAAGTGGAGGTGTTTGAAGGATTATATTCTTCATTTTACTTTAACAAAGCACAACACACTCTTACTCTAGAATATTATAACTACCAAAGGTAAGATCACTCACTAAATTGAGTGCTTATTCCCCTATACCAATATTTCCTTCCCTTCCCCACAACAAAGCTTATATGATTGGCTTTCTGAAATAAGTTTGTAACCATGGGCATGCTTTTTCATTTTTGAAGAGAAGGTTTGTGAAGTGGAGTTGTATGGATAACTAGAGACACTGAAGATGATAATGGGTCTAATTATGGCATGCACAAAACCTGAAGTCACTCAATATCCTCAGTCTCAAGTTGTGAATGTTGTAGGGGAGTGAGGGATGTTGTAGGCAAAAATGAGCACTCGAAGAGGCCATTACCTTAGAAAATCAATGGAGCAACGGGTCATCATTCCATGGGACATCATTTAATGATAAATAAATATAGTACTAGCCCTAATTTTACTTCTACTCCTCTTCCTTCCTCCTCCCTTTCATCCTCATTCCTTAGAAGGTTTCAAGGGAAGGATGTGTTGTTGTATGCCAAAAACTACAATCGAGGAATTCATTGTTAGTCAGGAAACCATAATGTAGGAATGGAACTACAACGTCATTTACTTATTCATTTTATTTTCATTGCAGTCTTCCTCACTGTCCTAGAGGGTTTGATACTTTTAATTTTGGTTAACTTTGGAATCTGGACATTAGTCTAAATTTTGTCACCATTTCAGAAATATTTTTCCAGTAAATGTGAATCTTTTTATTCACAATGATATTGTAGTAGCCCTAGCAAGTGGAACAACAAGGAAGCTTCATGGTTGTGTGTTTATTTTTGGGACTAGAACGATAATGTATGAATTTATAGAAGATGGCAGAGAAGCCAGAGCTACTAGTGTAGGACCAATCTTGGGTGATTCGGGCAAGTGGTTTTTAGCATTGTTGATATTTAAATAGCACAAATATTGTAGCTTTATGGTTTACCTGAATTCACAAAAGAAAATTGAAAATGTTGAATTTAGATATGTATATAATTGTTCATTTTTTTAATGCAACTTACAAGTGTGAATGTTGTCTCAATTTAGAATCCTTTGAAGTTAGTTCCATTTAATGATTTGGTGTTTTTGTAAAATGTGAGGAATGAGTTTGGGTCATGTTATAACCAGAAGTGTGTTTTACCCTATTTTTACTTTCAATCCATGAAAATATGTATGTATCTTTTTTTGAAGAAGTGAAAACATTAATGCAGATCACTAGAACATTCTTATTCAACCATGGCATGTAAGATTTGAGATGTCATCCATTATATATGAAACTACAAGGCTTCTGCCTTTGGGAGAACACTAATATTTTTCTATATATTCCTAACATTGGTTTATGAGAATTTTATTTAACTTGAACATAAAATAACTCAAGTAACTACCAACTGATGAATTGAAATTTTTAAACAACTAGGAGTTGCACTATGAATGCAGAAATTAAAATAAAGTGAATCATTGAAGAAACAATGTCACAAAATATTAATCAAATGATTGTTGCTAAAGAAAGTGGAAATACACACACCAAATCCATACATCTCCTTATTTTTCTTCTATGCAATGTGAGGGATCAAATGATCGTCACTGAATCAAGAATAATTATCTTTGTTCCGACCTTCTTCTTAATGTAATTGGTTAATTGCGCAAGATGAGTAAATGTAGTGATATCTTTAATAATATATTGGTCCAAAAACTTATCCTCAGTGATAAACATTTCGAGAATTTATTCTACAACCGTCTTTAATCATTATTTGTAAGGAATTCCATGACATGTGTTAATTATACACAAAATGTTGATGAACATTGGTAACTTTCAACATATCATAATTGGCAAGAACTAAGACATTTCATTCAAAATAATCATATATACTATCAAACACATTAATTTGCAATGAATTACTTATTTAAAGCCAAGTTTCTTAGAGCACGGGTTGCAAGAGTTTTAAGAACACCAAATTTTTGTGCTGGAAAATGATGAGAACTTGCATGAAGATATTTTTCCATGTGAGTTTTTTTCGAAAGACTTGGAGAGAAATGGGACCATCATTCATTCTAGAAATGATAATTTCAAGGAAGGGAAGACACCTATTCACCTCAACCTCCATCATGAATTTCATGGAGTCTGATTAGGAATTAAGATAGCTAAGAAAAAAATATAATTTCTCATGTCCATGGGGCCAAAACACTGTTACCGATGAAACAGGTAACCTGACCTCAAAACGGGAACTCTAGCCCAAAAAGACTCAAAAAAACATGAAAAAACACCCCAAAAATAGAAAAAGTATATTCCAGAACGCACTTGGTTTTTTTTGAAGGTCAAATTTCAACATTTTATAAAATTATGCTAAAAACAAAATTGTTTCTTGAAAAAAGGATTGAAAAAACACCCTCAAAACAAAACCAGTTGATGCTGGAATAACAAAAAAAAAAAAATGTGTCATATTTTTGACATTTTTAAAAATAGAAATAACATTTTTTAATTTTTAAAATTCAAACATTAAAAAAACCTAAAATTTAAGAAAAAAAATAAATTTAAAAAATAAAAACATTTTAAAGCTTAAAATTTAAAAATATATAGGAATAAAAAAATAAAAATAAAAACGAAATAAAAAATTTAATTCAAACATTAAAAAAAAAACCTAAAATTTAAGAAAAAAATAAAAAATAAAAATAAACAAAATTTAAAGATTAAAATTTCAAAATATATAGAAATTAAAAAATAAAAATATTAAATTGAAAAGAAAAACAATTTAAAAAAAAGAAAGAAATTATAAAATATAAAATATAGAAATTAAATTTAAAAAAGAAAACGAAAATGTTTATTAAATTTTAAAAAAAAATTAAATTTAAATTTTAAAATAAAAAATTAAATTTAAAGAAATATATTAAATTTTAATAAATTTAAAATTTAAAAAAAAAAAAAAAAACAGGATTGAAATTAAAAGTAAAAAAATGAAAAATTAATTAAAAATAAAAAATGAAAAATAAAATACAATAAAAATATTAAATTTAAAAAATATATATATTCAAAAAAATAGATTTTAAAAAATAATATATATATATATATATATATGAACTTAAATTAAAAATATATATATTAGATTTTATTAAAATTAAAAAAAATGGTAATATTAAAATAACAAATAAAATTTAAAGAAAAAATATTAAATTTTAATAAATAAATGAATAAACAAATAAATTTTGAAATAAAAAATAAATTTTAAATATAAAGAAAAAAAAAACATTGTTAAAATAAAAAGTTAAAAAACTTTAAAAATCAATTAAAATTGAAAAATTGAAAAAAATATATTAAAAATAAAATAAAATAAAAAACAAATTAATTTGAAAATACTAAGTTTATATCTATATATATATATATATATATATATATATATATATATATATATATATATATATATATATATATATATATATATAATTTTAAATACACCATTTTAATTTAAATAAAAAAAAAATATATATATATATAAATTTTATGTAATTAAAAAAATAATAATAAAAAATACAAAATTCACTAAATTTTGAAAAATTAAATGAAAAAACTAAACATAAAATTTAATAATAAAACAAAAATATGAAAAAAAAAATCAATTAAATTTAAAAAAAAAATACAAATTTTAATAAAAATTATTAAGAAAATTTAGAAAAAAAAAAAATTAAAAAAAAAAAATGAATAAAATTAAAAAGTTTAAATTTAAAAAAAAAAAAATTAAACAAATTAAATTTCAAATATAAAAATTAAATTAAAAAAAAAAAAAAATTTAAAATTTTTTTGAATTAAAAAAAAATTAAAAATTAAAAAAATAAAAAAAAAAGAATTTTTTGATCGTGGTGGCGCCGCCAGTCAGCCTCCCACCCAGGTGGCAGTGGAGGCCGGCCGCTCGGCGGGAGGGGGATTCCTGGAATTGGCCTCCCGCGGCCGGAGGGTGATACCCGAAATTGGCCTCAGGGCGATTCCTGGAATCGACCTCCCGCGGCGGGAGGGCGATTCCCGGAATCGGCCTCCCGTCGCAAAAGGGTGATTCCCAGAATCAGCCTTAGGGCGATTCCCAGAATCGACCTCCCGCCCAGGTAGCGGCGGAGGCCGGCCTCCGCTGCCACTTGGGCGGGAGGCCGATTGGCGGCACCACCACGATCAAAAAAATTTTCTTTTTATTTTCTTTTTATTTTTAATATTTTTTTTAATTTGATTTTTATTTTTTATTTTTTTTTAAATTCAAAAAATTCAAAATTATTTTTTTTAATTCAAATTTTTTATTTTAAATTTAATTTGTTTTAATTTTTTTTGTATTTTTTTTTTAATTTGGTTTTTAAATTTAATATTTTAGATTAATTATTTTTTAAAATTTAAAATTTATTTACTAAATTTATTAAATTTTAATTTAATTTAATTTAATTTTTTTTAATCTTTTAGTTTATTCAATTTTTTATTTTTAAAATTTATAAATTGTTTCATTTAAAAAAAAACAGTAAATTTCTGGATATTTGTTTTTTAATTATTTGCACTTGGTTTTTTTCAATTTTTTTGTTTTTTAATGATAGTTTTTTTATTTTAATTCTTTTATTTTAATTTTCTTTTTCAATTTTCAATTTTGTTTTTTCTTTTTAATTTGTTTTTTTTTTGTTAATTTTAAAATTTGTATTTTTGTTTTCTTCTTCTTATTATTTTTTTAATTTAAATTTTTAAATTGAATTTTTTCTTATTTGTATTTTAATTTTTTTATCCAAATTTTAATTTTGTAATTTAAATTATTTTTAAATTTTCTATTTTTTTTTTTAATTATATGAGTTTTTTTCAATAACTTAGAAAAAAATTTTTTTTTTTTTTTTTTTTTTTTGGTTAATTTTTTTTTCTTTAAATTATGTGTTTTTTTTTCAAATTTTGTCATTTCTTTTGATATAATTTTCGAATATTTTTTCTTTTTTTTTTGTTTAAATTTTTTATTTTTACGAGTTAATTTTGTTTTTTTTTTACATTTTTATTGGTTTTTTTTATTGTTTATATATATATATATCTAAGTTTTGTGTTTTATTACCAACATGAAAATCACCTCTAAAAAAAAAAGTTGATGCTGCATCAAGACGTTTCAAAACTAGCATGAAAATCAGCACTCTAAAAAAGAAAAAAGTTGATGTTGCATCAATACGTTTCAAAATTAGCATGAAAATCACTAACATTTTAAAACAAATATTCATACTTCATAAATAAAAATATTAGAGCATCAAAAATGTGCTAAAAAAAAAAAAATTGATTCTGCATCACCACTTTTCAAAATCGGGTGCTTTTTATGCTACAAAAAAAAAGTAGGTAACAATGCGGTTACCTATTTCATCGGTAACAGTGTTCCAATTGATGCAAGTATCATCAACAAAATTATTTCATATTTTAGGGTGAAATTGGGCTAAGTCTAAGTTCTTGATCTCGAAATCCTCTATGAATAAATTAGCATCTATAGGAGAAACATGGGAACCCATCACAACCCCACAATTTTGTTCATAGAACTCACCTTGGAAACAAAAGAAAGTCAAGGTTAGGCAGAGGCCAACTAATTTGGTAGTGTCCTTGTCAGTGATCGTATTTATGACATCAATGGTCTCTTAAATATAGATTTAGGTATAAGTGGAAACAACGTCAAAACTTACTAACAAATCCCCAGGGTGGAGCATGATATATTTCCTTTCCTTAAGAAAGGAAGTAGAGTCCTTAATATAAGAATCATTGCAACCAACAAGAGGTTTAAGCTTTTGAGCCAAGAATTTTTCAAGAAGATAAGTAGGCCCACCTATTGTGTTAACAGTAGGTCTCAAGGGAAGTTTGGCTTTGTGGAAAAAAGGGTTTCATGAACTAATCACGAGCTAGGGTTTCTAACCTTCTCTGAACCCTTTGGATTCACTGCCCATTGATACAAGGGATCAGGCGGATCTCTGCAAGCATGGCCTCGGAAGGTGCAAACCCCCCTCTTGTCCCCCCTCCTCCAATAGACGACGCCGAATTTGAAGTACTGGTCCAAGTGGCTACAGAAGAAAACCAAGAAAAGGAATGGAAGCTCCAAATTCTTCAAACACATGGAGAATGCTCCAAAGGTTTAGTTTCCCTCTTCCTCATTCAAAATGAAGTCAAAAATATTCTCAGAATTAGGATTGATGGGGTAATTTACCAGAAGGTGGTCGTCCCCAACCTCAATGGAAGAGTGGGTTGCAAAAAACTGGAGAACGCTCAACAAAGGGGACATCTCAGTCTTCGAGGTAGGTAAGGGCTTCTTTGCTTTTGTTTTTAAACTTCTAGAAGACAAATACTTAATATTCTGAAGCGGGCCTTACTTCTTTAGCCCAAGGGGAATATACTTAAAAAAATGGACACTTGATTTTGATCCAGAGGACGACATCCCCACCTGCGTCCCAGTCTGGGTAAAAATTCCCCACCTTCCCTTATCCTGCTGGTATGATGGTTGTTTAAGAGCCATCGGAAATAGTCTTGGGTGCTACATGGACAGATTTGAACCAAAAGGCAAGATGTTTTCATGTGCCAGAATATGTGTAGAAGTGTATTTGGAAAAAGGGTTACCATTAGAAATAGTCCTAGAAAATGGAGGATGGTCACATATTCAACAACTAGATTATGACTAGCTCCCTTTCAAGTCAAAAAAATGCCATGAATATGGGCATTTCTCTAGAGACTTCCCTAAAGGAGAGCCCCAGGAGAGTCCAGAAACCCCAGATCAAGAACAATGGAAAACACAGAAGAAGAAGCCAACAAAGGGGGCGACACAGACAAAGAAAAATCCAGCCACTACAGGAGGGGAAACATGATCCTCTAAACAAACCCCATCCAAAAATAAGAGTAACTTGACCACCACACCCAAGGGAAACATGTAGAACCAAGCACCCAATCCAAAGGGAGGAAATAGCTTTGCAGTGTTGGGTCATCTAGGAGACAAAGAAGGACAAAACGGGGCTATAGACACCCCACTAATTGCTCCAGATTTGCAACAACAGGAAATGGAAGGAGTAGTGGAAGAACCATGTGTAATGTCATGGTCCATGGTAGTCTACCCAGATTTTCTCCCCACCAATGTTACCCTATTCTAGGAAATAGGTAAGCAAGGAGAGGGAAGCAAGAGAAGCAGAGATAGTCCTATAGTAACAAAGGAAAAAGACAATCAATCAGAAATAGACTCCGGCTCAAATAAGGGAATAATTTCAAATAGAGAGGCATGAGAGAAGGCCACCGAAAGGGACAAAAATCTCGGACATCAGCCACGAATCGACACCTTGAAGGGGTATTCGCCAAAAGAGATACAACATCGTAAGCAACTCCTAGAGGAGGTAGGCAGGGCCTTACAAAAAAAAATTCAATAATGAAGATCATCTCTTAGAACTACAAATGCCCGGGAAGTTCGAAAAAATTAAAAAGTATGAAAGACATCATAATGGATCTCCATCTAGCCATTCTCTGTACCTAAGAGACAAAACTCAGCAAGCCAAAAATTCTCTAAATAGCCCCTCAAATCTGGAACCATGGCACAGTAGTGGAATTTACCTCTAGAGGAGCCTCTGGAGGAATATGCACCATCTAGAATAGTAGGATCTTTATCCTTTTAAGCCATGTCAAGTCTCAAAATGTCATAGTGACACTCTTGGAGAATAAAGAGACGAAAAAGAGGATAAACTTGTACAACATTTATGCTCTGGTTCTGTACTCAGAAAAAATCCAGTTCTGGAACTATTTAAATGGAATCAAATCAGTATAGAACCATAACAGCTCGATTCTAATGGGATACTTCAACACCACCCATATACCAAGCGAAAAGAAGGGAGGGAACCTGGTGAGAGACCCGTTAAGAGAAAATCTGGACGATTTAATCACTAACTGGGACCTAAAAGACATCAAACCCAAATCAAAAAAGTTCACCTGGACCAATAGAAGAGTTGGTGTGACACACATAGTAACTTGTCTAGACATGATTCTAATACAAAGTGAATGGCTTCTAGAAAATTATGATTACAAAGGGGAAGATATCAGTAATCCCATCTCAGATCACCATTTTCTCTTCCTGGAAATAATGGAAAAGGTGGATTGGGGACTAATCCCCTTTTGCTTCAATTAGCACTAGATCCAAGAAAGAAAAGTTCATCAAATAGTTACAGAAGAATGGAGCAACTACATAGACGGATCCCCGACATATGTCTGGGAAGAGAAGCTCATAAGAATCAAAAGGGCCTTGAATCTTTGGGCAAAAATTGAATACATCTCCCTAGGGAGGCAGAGTGCTCTCATTTAGCAGGAGTTAGAAGAGCTAACTCAAAAAATGGAAGAAGAGGAAGTGACCCAAGATCATTTAAACTGAGAGGACCTGGGGTGAGACCTCTACAACCGGAAAATAAAGGAGGAGGAAGAGTGGAGGATTAAATCAAGGATCTTATGGATTCGGAACACCTTGGGCATAAGAATAACCAAATGTTGGTCGAGCATAATATTTTTTTGGTTCCAGAAGGGAAAGGCAAGAGAGCAACAACTACTTTTAGGGCCTTCAAAAGCCTGGTGCATCAACAAGAGAGTGAAGTTAGATAGTTCCCACCATCCATATAGCTTTCATCTATCTAAATCTTTCTGTTCCACTCTCGATCACTTCCAAGGTCTCTACACCGAAAGAGGAATATATACAAAGGAAAGGCCCAAAGATCTGCTAGATAACATTCCCAATCTCATAATCTGGGGGGACAATGCAAATCTAGAGGCTCATATACAAGAGTCTGAAATAATAGAAGCCATATGGTCGATGGAACCGGACAAAACCCTAGGGCTAGACGGCTTCACGGTTCACTTCTATAGAGCTTTCTGGACCTTGATCAAAGGAGAACTTCAATGGATGTTGAACTAGACCCTCTAGAAAGACAAGATAAGTGGAGGGACCAACTCCTTTCTGGCCCTGATCCCTAAAGAGTCCAAACCTGTAAGTTTCTCTCGATTCCACCCTATTTCTCTCTGCAATGTCTCATATAATATCCTAAAAAAAATCTTGGCAAGCCGCTTAAAACCTCTTTTGGACAAAATCATATTGCCAAATCAAGGTGGGTTCATCAAAGGCAGACAAATTTTGGATAATATCATTCTGGTCCAAGAAGCCATCCACTCCAGTAAAAATGTGGGAGATAGTGGTATGGAAATAAAGCTTGATATGGCCAACACCTTTGACAAATTCAGACACACCTTCTTGTTTCAAACAATGCAAAATTTCAGGTTCATTCAAACCTTCATTAGAAGAATCAAAGCTTGCATAAGCCAACCTTGGATATCCCCTCTGTTGAATGGATGTCTAGTGGGATTATTCAAGGCCACTAGGGGGCTGAGGCAAGGGTTCTCACTCTCCCCTCTTCTGTATATCATAATGGCTAACTCCCTCAGTAGAACCTTAACTTTAGAGCTAAACGTAGGAACTCTAGGAGGAATTCTTATAACTAGGGGAGTCAGGCACATCAATCACTCGCAATTTGCAAATGACATGATCCTATTAGGGGGTGCTTCTAGAACCATAGCTAGAATATTCAAAGCCGCCTTATCCTAATATCTAGAGGCCTCTGGTGGGGAGGTCAACAAGTGCAAGAGCCAAATCTATGGATGGAACTACCCAAATTCAGTCATGGAAGATATTTCCACCATTCTGGAATGTCCTAGTGGTTTAAATTGGAAAGCCTTCACCTACCTAGGAATGCCTATTGCAGAAGAAAGAACCCTGAGATCTGCCTCGGAAAATTTCTTCAATAAAATAAAACAGAAATTTAAAAATTGGGGCACAAAATGATTAAACCCAGTACGCAAGATGGTCTTCATAAAATCAGTTTTATCTTTTTCTCGCTCTACTATTTCCCCGCTCTTCTAGCTCCGATTGGTGTGGTGAATCAGATTAGAAAACTAATTAAAAAATTCCTATGGCAAGGTGGGAAAGGTAACGAGCAAAAATTTCATATGGTAAACTGGAAAATAGTCCAAGCCCCAAAGGCTGAGGGATGCCTCGATATAAGAGATCCAGCTCTGTCAAACAAAGCTATGGGACAAAAATTTGACTGGAAGCTACCTCAAAAATTGACGGGCTGGTGGAAATCAGTGATCATCAAGAAATACCTCCCACATAACCCCTTCAACAATCTCAACTCTCGAAACTGGCTTGGTAGAGGATCTCCGATCTGGAAGCTGTGTATAGAAATAACTCCTCTCATTCTTTCCAAGATTGGATGGCACACAGGAAATGACCAGGACATTAAGATATGGGAAGGCTCCTCCATCCCAGGAGTTCCCCTCAGGCTTAGAGATGATCTCCAGCAACTATACAACTGGTACAGAACTTAGCAGATTAACACTATATCGGAACTTTACTCGACACCTTCTTCCCCCAAACCTTTGGGATCAACAAAGCACCCTTATCGGTTAGCTTCAGGGTCTAGTGCCAATTAATAAAGAAGATCCTGACACCCGTACCAAGCTCTCTGATCCACTGGTCTTGCCACTCATGAGGCAAAGCTATGGAAAGCAGTGTGGCATACTGACAGTCTCCCAAAGGTCAACTTCTTCTCTTGGTAGCTCTCCCATAAAAAAACTCTCACAGCATAGAACCTAAGGAAAAGAGGCATCAATGGCCCTTCCAAATGCGTGTTATGTAAAGTCGACAAAGAAACCATAGAGAACCTCTTCTTTCATTGTGACTATACCCTGAAAACTTGGAAAAATGCCTATTCAGAAATGAAATAGCTCAGGAGCATCCCTCAGAACTTTCAAGGAATTTTCCACTCCTAGACAAGATCCTATCCAAGAAATCTCAAAACCAAAGCCCTAGTGAGGTAATTATGGAAATATCTCCCAAAATATCTGTGTTGGGAAATCTAGCTCACAAGAAATAAAGAAATCTTCAAAAATAATCTCAAGTTGGCAATCCACACCAGCAACATTGCCCACAATCTCCTCTCGAAAACACTGACCAACAGAAGATGGAAGTAGGAAGACAAGGAAGTTCTAACGGAAAAGGAAATGAATTAGATCCTATTCAAAGACTTGTCTCCCTCTATAAACCACAGTCAGAGGTGGCCGAAGCGAATAGATCATTACAAGTTATGCAAGACTAAGGAAGAAGTGACAACTTGGATCCATGAAACAACTAAACCAATTCTTTTCTTTGATGGCGCCTCGAAAGGAAACCCCAAGATGGCAAGAGCGGGAGGGGTAATCATAAACCCCGATGAATCAATAAGGATTGACTTCGCTTGGGGCCTCGGTATCAAAACTAACAACTAGAGGGAACCTCTGGCACTTTGGAAATGCCTAGAAATTTCCATACAACATAACATAAACTCTCTCCATGTTATTGGAGACTATTCTTGGGCTATGATCAACCTTTTACGTATCTAGAACAGAAATGGTAGAAACACTTCTCCAATTTGTAATATAATAAAATATACTCTTACACACTTTAATTCTCTCACTGTGTGGCATGTAAACAGATACCTAAATGGAAAAGAAGATAACAAAGAAAATCAGGGCACCCACCTTCATCCAAACCAAATTAAGATGGGGGCCAATCTAGAGACCCACCACCTTCCATAACTGTTTTAATGGGTGATCAAATCCCCATGTCAATGCATCAAGGGTGTATATGCAAGGGGGAGAAAAAAAATCCTTGAAATTCAAATGGGAGAATGGAGAAGAAGGATGACATGATTCACCTCTACTACAACAGCAAGACATGCAGTAGTACAGAGCTACATGTGTCGTACCCCTCTCATCTGCAAATAAATGTACATGCCGGTAAGAATTACTACAACCTGCTTAACTCGCGCAAGAACAAGAATTGGGAAATGATGGATGCTGCGGAGGATGAGAAGTACACCTACCCATGTCAGACGAAGCATGGGAATATGAATAACCACATCATTCATCCAAGAGACGCCAATGTGCTTATAATCACCATCACAGTTGGTGTTGAAGTTGTTAGCCATCAATAAAAAGATTTCATAACTGATGACGCCTAAAAAATGTCTTTAGTCTTCAAGAAAAAATTTCATGCGAAATATGTGACTTCTTGAAGCCTGTCTATGTTCTTTATCCTCAAATAAATCCATTCCATTGATATCTTCACTTCAAAACCTTCAAAGAAAAGTCCTGCTACTTTTAAAAAGAACTATTTTAAGCCTTTTATTCCTCCATTTTCACTCATTTTACCACTTCATCAAAAATCCCCTTTCCTCTTGTCAAATCCCTCTTTTTATTCCCTCTTATACTCCATTTCAAGAAAAATCCCCTTCAAACCCATAAAAACCCCTTTTTTATGGTTTAAACTATCCTTTTTACCTTATCGGAAACTTTGAAAAAAGTCAAAAAACCCACATTTTTGGCTTTTTTCTGACATTTTTTATATGTGGGTTTTAAGCCCCCTTGGCTTAAACCCCCTTACTTCTTTCCACCATAAAACCTTGCACTCATGACCAGGCATTAGCCCCCATCACCATCACGCATCGACGTTCTCAATTCCTCTTTCCCTTCACCTTTTTTTATGCCGATTGGCCAATCTCCCGATGCAATCACAATCATCAATCATGTTTGATCTGACGACCAAGTGCTTAACTCTCTGGGCTAGGCTTTCAAACCCTTTTTGCTGGATTCCCATCACCTTATCTCTCCATGGGACTATGCCCCAGCACTTACCCTTAGCCGCCATTGGCATTGGCAACTCGCGTCTTTTTTCTTCATTACACTTTCCCTTTCCTCTGCCGATGTTTCAACATCTGATGTGATCCACACCATTGATCTACCAAGATCAATAGCTATCGGTGTTCCTTCCCATTACCCATCCTCCCAAAGTCTCTTATCCTTCACCTCCTCGACAAAAGATCTCCACCGTTGATCTAGGAGATACAACAGTCATCAAGCCCCTTTCCTTCGTGAATTCCCACTATCCCTAGCCCTTTATTTCTCCACTCCTGTTTCCTATTTCTTTTCCATGAGACCACATCCTTCACCCCTCCTCCTAGCCCTTTTCCCCTTTCTCTTCATACCCCTCTCCTGGTCCTACTTTCTCCCTGTTGAGGAGGTAAATCCCCTCTGCGGACAGAGGCGATCCCTACTAGCCCAGCAGGGGTCTAGCAACAAACAAGCAATGCTATGACGCAAGCTCCTAGTTACGAAATGAAAGACTTGGGAGAAGAGCCTACCTGGATTCCAACGCTAGATCTGAAGAAGAAGATGCCCCCGTCCTTCAGCCCTGGCAGATCACAATCCTTCCACGATCTTCGTGGACGAACACCTGCACATAGAAGAGACGAACAGATACATGCATAGGAACCAGCATACGTAACTAAATATCGGTCAGAAAAGATATTACTCGCATTAACATGATTGCAAAAGGAGTGGAACCATAATCATAGTCATCTATTAAAGTGATAAACGAATAGAAGTTACAACCGAGTTCTGACGTCGCAACCTCCTTCGTACGGGTCCCCAGTTGTCCACGTCTCGTAAAGCTCGCCAAGGAAAGGGAAACCTCTCCAGAGTCTCATAACAATGGTCTCCTTGCTTAATGGGCCTTAAGGGAAAGAAGGGATTCTTTTCAGCACAAAGGCACTTGGGAATAGGGAGATGCAAAGCTTCAACACTTCAAGACTAGCTTGCCATGGATCTGAGCAAGCTTTTATAGATGGGGAAGGAGGGAGTTGGGATCCCCTATTATTATGGGATTGGCCCTATCAACAAGGAAGGTTCCATAGAAGGTGGCAAAACTACTTCTTCCATAGAACTCCCGCAGCCAAACCTCCCAACTCAAGATAGGCAATGGTTGTGAGTTTGTTTGAACTCAACTTCCGCCATCCATATTTAAAAAACAGTCCCTAAAATGGGTGGCGTGATTTCTGCTCTATGACAGAGCGCCAAGTGGCGCGACCTCTTTACAGGATTTCCCTGATTGGCGCGAGCAGTGAACTGTCTACCCGCGCCAATGCAAAAAGAGTTGTTTTTCATGGATTTTGCAAGGAGATGTCTCAAGGGGAAATGAAGCTCATACTCAGAGGGATGCAATGATGATGTTTTCAGTGCATGACAGTGTTCACAGGTCACGTTATGGGTCCTCCATTGTGTGGGACGGGGAATGGTAGGGACGGTGACAAATTACTGTGTAACAGATGCCCCCTAAAGCATGAGGCCCGAGAGAGAGAGGGGTGAAATGCTTTACGAGAACATGTCTGACTGAAGGCCCGCCGTCGGAAAACCTGCATAGACAGATACAACTGATATCTTAAGTACACGATGTATATATATGGTATGGACGTAGCCATCCGAACAGAGTATGCTATAATCCGGATCCAGGGTATGGGCACAGCCATCCAGCTAAGATCAAACAAATAGACTCAGGTATGGTCGCAGCCATCCAATCATTGAGTCATGTACATAATGACAATAATCCACAATCGCAGCCTGGATTACAACAGACACAATCCAGGGTCTTGCGCTCCATCTCGACCCAAACAAGTACGAGTTCTAGCATGCGAATGTGTGAGCTGATGTCGAACATGCAAGAACATCGTCTGATTACCAGCCAATGATGAAAGCCGTTAACAGACGCGGGAGAAACCACCAATAATGACGATGGTTCTCAAGGTACTACAGGTACAATCCACGGCGTGTGAATAAATGAGTTGATGTCGAACACCCGCAGAATCATTCGATCGGAAGTCAATAATGTAAACTTCACGTCGAATGCGACGAACCTGCCATTGAGGCATGCAGGCTCCAAGGTACCATCAGGAGTCTCTAGACCAACTTCCTGGATAATGAGTTGAAGTCGACGGGAAGTGACCTTGATCGAAGGTGGGCCATAATGATTCCCACATCATCGACACGAGACAGAGGAACATAATGTTTTGTTGTGAATCGGGGCCATATGAGAAACAGAGGAAGGTTGATATTCGCAGAGGCCAACTTCTCTTGAACATATAAACGGCACGACAATGGACTTGGCAGTATTTGACGTCAACAGATTAAAGGTCATGGCGACGAGGCAGTGAACAGATGAGAAGTCTAAAGAGATTACCCAAACCCATGGAAGCAAAGTGAAGCAACGAGATGAGATGTCCCCAACCCGACACGAATGCAGGCAAGCGCCATGTTCAAGAGCGACATACTGCCAATGACAATGACGATGGTTCCATTTTTCCCCACCATCTTGGTGAGTACCTCTTTATTTTTACACAAGCTTGAAGAGGATACCATATGCTTGTCATATAAGTCAGCCCTTCGGGCGAATCCATCCTAGTACATTTAACGAGCCCTAGGAAGGAGCGACTCGAATAACGTCATTTCGACTGGATCCGATGTCATCAGGGTTTAACGAGTCTGACAAAGGAAGAACTCGGCGTCTTTTCATGTTTAGAGAGTTTGAAAAGACGGCGGAAAAGAAAACTCCACAGGTCCCTTTTCGTAAATAGTTCCCCAGATCCGAAAAGGTAGAAAACAATATCCGGGAAAACCTCCTAGTCGCGATAGGCTAGGGTATTCCTTTTTCGTAATCGATCCAGCCCAGCCCGAAAAAGGGTTAAACTTATATTGGGTGAATGTCGATTCGTGTCCATTTTAACGAGATCGAAACGACAAGGGCCTCGGCAATCTTTTCATGTTTAGAGAGTCAGAAAAGAGCTGAAAGATGACTCCTCCCGGAGGAACGAGTGGTATAAAGGGTAGCAACTGGTTCCGGTAATGGTGGAACTACTCTGAACAAATAAAGGTCGAGAGGCTGGCTAACAAGACCACTCATAGCAGCGGTTCCTCGGGAACGGGTAAAACAACCAAGTGAAGCCATATGATCGGCCAAGCAGATAGTGACAATGGAGTGAGAAAACCAAGGCTCATCTGGCAGAAATAGGCTGATAAAATGGCAATCACAAGAGGTAAAATAAGAATGGTTTCATTTTTACACAAGCTTGAAACAAAGATAAACTATGCTTGGAACCGGTTTCATTTTTACACAAGCTTGAAACAGAAACAAACTATGCTTGAAAAAGTAAGCATGCCCCCAGCATGGTGACTCAATTCGAGGTACATGCCCCCCAAGCTTCATTCCATATGAAAGGCAGATGGAGTGAAGGTTCAAATTACGAGATCAAGAGAAAGATTCGACTGGGATTTTACGAGATCTAAACAAAGACTCGAATTGAACGGGAACGTGTTTCATTATTTTAACGAGGTTGACACATTAAAAGAACTATCCTCAAACACCTTGTTTCATGGTTTAAGGAGCTTGACACAAGACCAGGAACTGTGCTCCGAGACATCCTTGTTTCATTTTTTAAGGAGCTTGACACAAGACAAGGAACTCTGCTCCGACAACCTTGTTTCATTTTTTAAGGAGCTTGACACAAGACAAGGAACTGTGCTCTGACAACCTTGTTTCATTTTTTAAGGAGCTTGACACAAGACAAGGAACTGTGCTCCGAGATCCTGGTTTCATTTTTTAAGGAGCTTGACCCAGGGAGGAAACTGTGCTCCAACCGACTTACATCAAAATGAACAAGAAGGCGGTGCTTCCAAGAGTTCTACTCCTGATGGAAGGGAAACATCCTGGAAGTCAGGACCCAATGCCCCCAGCACATTATGCACAACGGCATCATCACTGAGCACAGGCACGAGGTAAGTAGACACATAGTTGACCTGCGGTGGAGCAGATACAACGGGTGGATAAAAACTCGGAGGGGGTGATGGTGGACCAGTTGCCACGTTAGGACCAAAGAACGAAAGCTGATCAATGGTCATGATCTGTCCTTCATGTGGGAAGCACATCACGCGAAAGAGGGAGGAGACGAGCGCTCCCATGGCATAAGTGTAATCTCGCCCCAGGAGTAGATTGAAATCCAAGGGGCCTGGAACGACCATCACGTCCATATGGACGGTTTTACCTCCCAAAGTAGCAGGTAACCTTGGAAGGATCCCCAACGGTTGACTCGTTCTTTTGTTGAACGTCAACAGATTCTGCGTAACAGGCGCAAGCGGTGGCGAACCGAAAGCTTGCCAGGTAGTTGAAGACAGAATACTAACAGACGCACCTTCGTCTATAATGGTGCTGGGTACAACCAGACCAAGAGCCTGTATTGTGATCTCGAAAGGCACATAAGACGGAAGGCGAAATCCTGCAAATCGATTCCAATCAAAGGAAGCGACCAAACTACTCGGAGGGGCTACCATCGAAATGCGAAGGTCTTCCCCTGATGTTACGGAAGCAGAAGCCTCCTCCATGACCTCCATCTCGAAGGCGGGAGGAATATCCTCTGGAGCCTCCATCATGGGAGGTGGAGGAGCGGCTTTTTGAAGCACAGGGACAGGAGAATCTTTTTCCAAGTCTGACGAATCTGAAGAAACCAGAAGGACATGAGGAGTGTGAGATCCACTCTCGACAGAAAAGACCTGGTGCACCGCGGACGGGGCCAGTTCAACCGATCCTACGACCAATGGTTGGTCAGGGCCGGATTCGTGAATTTGAATTTCTGGGGGAGTGGGATCAACCAAGGATGACTCTTGACCAACCATAGGATCGGCTGGTAGAGGACTCACAGAAAGCCGATTATAACCAGGTGGAAGGCGTGGTGTAGAACCGACTGGGTTGCCCAAGACTCGCTTGGCTTCATCCATATAAGGACAAAGGTGAATGGCATGGTGCCCTTCACACAATTTACAGGGATTGGTGATCTTACCCTGCTTCTTAGAGTCCTTATCAACAGCAGCTGAAAACGTGCCCCCAACTTGACTCCCGGAAGCCAAAGGCAATGGTGGGTGGCCGTTGGACCATATTTCGAGCACCTTGGGAATGCCAGGGCAGTCTCGAAGCAAATGGTCTCCCGTGCAGAACATGCACGGGAACTTGACTTTCCGAGGGGGGTTGGAAGGACTATCAAGAGGAGATTCCTTAGGGACAGCAGCTGTGCATTTAGCCTCTCGCTTATCAGACTTCTTCTTCTTTGTCTTCTTCTTCTTCTTCTTAGCCACCTGGTTACTCGAATCCAGACTTTCACCGGGCGAAGTAGAAGAGGAGGACGCAGAAACAGGCGAAGAAGGGGAGAGGTCCACCTTGGAATCAACATGAGGTTGTTCAGGTGGAGGAACTGATTGAACAGTAGTGGAGACATTCGGGACAACAGAGGTTGAGAACAACCAAACGGGCAACCCAACAGTTAACCCAGGAAGGGACAACGTCGCCATGTAAGGAGCACCAACATTTCCAAAAGGAGAAAAATGACCAGGATTCCCTTCTGAGGGGATTCCTTGGTTGGTGAACTCTGAAAAAGTTGCCATCAAACTCAAAACCACACACGGGCTGAAAACGAGTTAAGACACACGATCAAACGGTCAACAAGCAATGTCTAAGCAGGCGTGTAATCGTGGGCGATTAATTTTACCACATTGGAAAGTAAGAAATCCTACCGTTTCATGTTTCAAGAGTCGAGAAACGATAAAAAGATGACTCTATCTCTTTCAGAGTTGACACAAGCGTGAAAGGACAAGCGCTTGACGGTCTTTTCAAGTTTAGGGAGTCAGAAAAGACCAAATGACTGCTCAAGAAAAACTAGGCACAAAGGGTGTACCAAATATCCGTGAACTGCAATATACACCTTGGTTTCAAAAAATGAAACAGAAATCGACCAAGGACTTTCCGTACGTGCAGGTAGTCTCCCCGAATGCTGTGTTCGGTGTATCACGGGTATAGGGCGGCAGACTCGGCTTCCTGTGGATAAAGGGTTGAAAACCTATAGGGGTCTCCCTTTATATACGCGACGGTACGGGGAGCGCAAGTCCGTACTAGCGCTGTCTAAAGCCAACAGGCGAACGACAGCTGCTAGGTTTAACGACGCCGGAACACGTCTCTAGCCTAGACCTTCTAAATATGTTGCGTTAAGTTCCAATGTTGCCTTAGGTTAATTGAATAAATTTTACAATTGATTTTCAATTAAGTTTCAATTTCCAGGCCCTATCGTATGTAGTGTCTCCTAAATACAAGCTATATGCCACGGTGCAACATTTCGTTCGATGAAAACTAGTTAAATGAGAGTTGAGAGCTTTTATACAAACGAAATGAACGGAATACAAACAAGAATGTCTCTAATGCAACTAATGCAATTGCACACTTTTCACTCAAACACTAATTACTAGCAATATGGAAAAGATCACAATTTGCACTAATTTAACAAAAGCAAAAGAGATTATTTTTTTTTTTGATTTTCAATGTTTAATGGCTAATGTGCACTGAAAACAAAAGGAACAATTTGAGAAATGATATCTAAGAGAGCGAAGCAAACAACATTCACTCAACAAAGCAAGCAACCAAATCTCTAAATCGACCCAAAGTCTCTCAAATCGAAGAAAGACTCGAAAACACCCAATGGACCGTGTGATCTGGGTCCAAAGCAAGGGCAAACGAATTCTGAATGAAAGAATGAACAATCACTCAAAAGACGCAACAAAACAATCAAAGACTGCTAAGAGGGCATGGAGAATCAATCAACAAGTCGACGGGACAATCAAGACACCAAAACTCCCAAGGAGGGCTCGATTCACTATGCCACTAGATGCCCTAGGGCTCGAATCGTGAAACCGATAGATAGAGGCAAACAACCAAAGGATAGCGGTGAATTCCAGTCAAACCAGACTCCAATACACTCAAACAATCAGGAAATCAAGAAGAAAAGCACTGGTCAAGCTCAGAAAGCCAAAAATTGAAGAAACTCAAAAAAAGTCACAGGGGTGGCGCGACTGTGGCCTTGAAACTAGCGCCAGAGGCCGAGTGGCGCGAGACAGACAAATGCAACACGCGCCAAGTGGCGCGACTGTCAGTTAAAAACCCGCGCCAGTCGAGTTCTTCAATGAAAATTAAAAAACAAGCTAATCTGAAAAGAGACCAACACAAGCTAAGCAAACCAAGAGGCTAAAATAATGAAAGAATCCAACCCGGAAGGTTCATCAAGCAAGGAGAAACAATCAAAGCGAACCAATCATAAACGGGACAAGGAAAACCGGACGATCCCCAGCGGAGTCGCCAATTTGTTGAGAAGGTAAATCCCCTCTGCGGACAGAGGCGATCCCTACTAGCCCAGCAGGGGTCTAGCAACAAACAAACAATGCTATGACGCAAGCTCCTAGTTACGAATGAAAGACTTGGGATAAGAGCCTACCTGAATTCCAACGCTAGATCTGAAGAAGAAGATGTCCCCGTCCTTCAGCCCTGGCAGATCACGATCCTTCCACGATCTCCGTGGATGAACACCTGCACACAGAAGAAACGAACAGATACATGCATAGGAACCAGCATACGTAACTAAACATCGGTCAGAAAAGATATTACTCGCATTAACATGATAGGAAAAAGAGTGGAACCATAATCATAGTCATCTATTAAAGTGATAAACGAATAGAAGTTACAACCAAGTTCTGACGTCGCAGCTTCCTTCGAACGGGTCTCCGGTTGTCCACGTCTCGTAAAGCTCGCCAAGGAAAGGGAAACCTCTCCAGAGTCTCGTAACAATGGTCTCCTTGCTTAATGGGCCTTAAGGGAAAGAAGGGATTCTTTACAGCACAAAGGCACTTGGGAAATAGGGAGATGCAAAGCTTCAACACTTCAAGACTAGCTTGCCCATGGATCTGAGCAAGCTTTTATAGATGGGGAAGGAGGGAGTTGGGATCCCTATTATTATGGGATTGGCCCTATCAACAAGGAAGGTTCCATAGAGGGTGGCAAAACTACTTCCCTTCCATAGAACTCCCGTAGCCAAACCTCCCAACTCAAGATAGGCAGTGGTTGTGAGTTTGTTTGAACTCAACTTCCGCCATCCATATATAAAAAAGTCCCTAAAATGGGTGGCGCGATTGCTGCTCTATGACAGAGCGCCAAGTGGCGCGACCTCTTTACAGGATTTCCCTGAGTG
This sequence comes from Pinus albicaulis, assembly GCA_034641835.2. Taxonomy (NCBI): domain Eukaryota; kingdom Viridiplantae; phylum Streptophyta; class Pinopsida; order Pinales; family Pinaceae; genus Pinus; species Pinus albicaulis. The sequence continues at coordinate 604,412,147 of CM076583.1, forward strand.
GCGCGAGTACTGAACTGTCTACCCGCGCCAATGCAAAAGAGTCAAGCCATGATTCGTGCGAGATGTTCTGCTGGGAAATGGAGCTCATACTCGCATTTTACCAGACATAAGCTTTTCGTGCATGACAAGAACGTTAAGGTCACATTATGGGTCCTCCATTGTGCGGGACGGGGAATGGTAGGGACGGTGACAAATTACTGTGTAACACTCCCACAAAGCCTTCCCCCTTCTTTGTTTAGCCCCCTTCCTTCGTTATTCCCATCCTCCGCACTATGCATTCCCCTTGGTTGGTCCCCATTGTTGATCTACCAAGATCAAAGGTGTTCAGGCTTTACCCCCACCATCCTCCTTTGAACATTTCTTATCTGCACGAACCAGAGAGTGGATCTCCATCATTGATCTACCAAGATCAATGGTTTGCGCTCACTCTCACCTTTTGACCCTGCACATAACACTACCGCTACGCGACAAAGTAGGCCCACATCACCTGCCGGCCCCACCATATGTTCTACCGCACAACTTCCAACCTTCGTGCTCATCCGCGACCGTAGATCTTCGGCCCAAAGATCTAACGGTCCCAAATATGTTTCGCGCCCATTTCACCAATGAAACCAATCGCGCATTTTCAACGCGAAAATGGGGGTTTTCGCCTGGACATGTGTCGCCTGATGGGAGATATTGAGTTTGTTTCGTGCTAAACCACTTACCACTCTTGGCGTGTGTGAAAAGCATTTGTGGTAATTTTCCAGAACCACTTTCCTCATTTTCACGCCAAAACTAAAAATTAAAACATGTTTCTGCGTTTTTTTCCATGGAACCTCCTCCTGCATGCATTTTTCCCTCCTCACTACTCCTCCCTCCCTCACCGAGCCTCTATAAAGTAGTTAATCCCAATATGCATAGATTTTTATAACAGTTTTGTGGTTCGATGCAGGTTTCATGGCGGTAGTCATAAAAATCCATCCCACAATCAAAGAAAGTGACAGAGGCCATGCATGACGATCCAAAAAGGCCCAAAAGTGAAGAAAAGGGATAGAAAGGGTTGAAGTTCAAATTTCAATCAGTGTTTCATGGACACTGATTACACAGTAAAACCTCCAATGTAGCAAAATAAAGCAACCTGTACACAAAGGAAAATAATGAATATCAGCGAAGAAACAGTGAAGACAAAAGATCAAAGGATAAAGGTTAAAGACACAATTTTAAGAATAAAGATGATTAAAGGAGGCCTAAAGCCAAATCAGAGGCCTAATCATTGTTTAAAGCCACAAATTAGACAGATCAGTAGAAATATGGATTGTAGAAAGATGGATTCAAATTCCAAATCATCGAAGCCTTTACACCTTCGAAGACTAAAAGTGCCACTTATCGGCCTGTTTTCCTCAAAAGAATACAAATTCAATGCACAATCAGAGATATTTGCCAAAGACAGCTCATAAAGTAATTACAAGCTGAACAAAGCCTCAAAATTTAGCAAAAGTGACTGAAGTTGATGAAACTTAATGAAAAAATCAATTAACAAAGTTAAAACATCTGAAATCTTCTCCATAAGGCTTCCCAAAGGCTGAGAAGCATTTACTCTGTATTAATTGAACAAATAACCCTTTCTTTCACTCTACCTCCTCAATTCATATATAAATACCGTAAGAGGAGTCTATTGTAAATGTTGGTTGAATACTTATTGAATGTAAATATTTTCTGAGGCTTCTAAAGCTTTATTTTGTAATTGAAGAAAGATAAGCTGAAAAGAGAAGTTTGAAGCTGTAAAGACCTACTAGACTTGAAGATTGCAGCTGGTTTGAACATCAAATATACAAGCTGATTTATGGGATCTTGGTCTATGTCAATGGTCATGTTTTTCTTACTGTAACTATTGTTTTTCTTATGTTTCCATATTGTCCACCTTCTTTGATAAAGAACTGCAAATATAGATTAGGATTTACTGCAAAGTACCCTATTTCTCACTGATAATATTTATCTCTATGTTTTCTTCTAATTGTGTTTTGAGGATAATTCAATAGAGTATAACCAGTGAAGTGTTGTTGAGCCCATGTTTGCTGAGTACAACTTGAGATATTGTCTTTAAAAGTTTCCCTAAGAGTATGCCAAAAGCAAGATAGGTTAAAATTCCTTACCTGATCTTAGGCCACTTTTTATGTTTATCTTAAATGTTTTCCTTAAGAATATGCTGAAAGTAAGCTAGGTTAAAATTCCTTACTGGATATTAAGCTATTATTTGTTTATCTTGAATGTTTTCCTTTGAGAGTATGTTAAAATCAGGATAGGTTCAAAGTCCTTACCTGATCTTAGGTTTCCCTTTGTTTTCTCATATGTTTACTTCTTTTCACCACACTTTTAATGTTCCGCACCATAAATAAACTTAAAGAGATCCTTTGATACAGATGACGTGCCCCATAGACCACACTTGAAACTTGTTGTGCAATTAAATCCTTTTGTGACTCCATATCCCAATGGATTGATACTGTTTCTTACCTATCCTATCAGCTGAACCATTCTTTCAACCTGCTCACACCTTTACCCTTCAAAAGACTTCTACCATTTTGATGATATCCATGCCAAGCAAAAAAAAAAAACCCTTGTACTTCATAACTAGCCTAATATCATATCTTTGAAAACACTTATATAGAGAGATCCCTCTCTGAATCTAGGAGGGATAGATCCTAGGATTCCAAAGTGGTTCTGATGCAAGCTCTGCAACGTTTGTTCTTGCCAATCTTGCAAACTATGAAGTCCTAACATAGTGGCGACCATACTGGGGATAATATTGAGTAATATATAACTTCACAACTCAACGAACCCCTATTCCTAAATGAGACAAGTGTCACCAAGAATGGTTATTATTGTTTGTTGATGGTGAACAACAAACAAACCTTCAAAACAAGTAAAAATCCTTTAGCTGGTGACTCCATTGGTATTCAGTAGGCCTGCTGACCCCACTAGTTTTTCCTAAGACTCCACTGGGAAATTCTTTTATCATTCAAACCCAGTTAAGAAAACTTTGGGGATTGAGTTTTCTTTGAAAAATATTAGTTAGCCTTTAAAATACTGTCATACTTGGCTATAATTTTCTCATCATTGGGTCGAAAAACACCACATAGCGGCTTTTAGAAGAATTTATACTAGAGCCTATCCTGACCCAAATCCTCTTGAGATAGTTGATAATATATAAATTATCCTTAGGAAATCTCCTAAACCCAAGAATTCAACTGTTGTCAGACCAATTCATAGAGCAAATTCTGTCCCTGAAGATCTCTCAGCTTTGCAAAATACACAAGTTGACTTAAGAAACCTATCCAAAACTAAGTCACTTAGTGATATAGATCAGATAGACTTTGAGCCTCCAAGTTCACCACAACATAGTGGCCAACATATTAGCAGCAGAGAAACCACCCCACCTGATCTTCATTTCATTTATAACTTTGGCTTCTCTCATCCTAGATCTGCTCATCAGTCTCTTGTTGGTCCAAGTACTTTTGTTATCCATCCACCCACTATTAAAACTACTCCATTTCATCCTCCCCCTCCTTTCATAAACCCTCCACTTGCAAACCCCTTATTTTTTCCACAACCTCCTATCATGGCAACATGGTATGCTCCCCTACTGTTACCACAACCTCTGGCTCCTTTGCCACTAGACTATCAGTCCAAAATTCCCCATTTCACTGGAAATGAACCCACTACTGCCCAACATCACGTAGATAAGGTGAATGATGCCTTTGATTATATGGAAATAGAAGATGAGACCATTGAGATGAGAATATTTTCCCAAAGTTTAGGAGGAGAAGCCAAGAAATGGTTTAAGGGTTTAACTCCTAATAGTATAAATGATCTCCCTTCTTTATATCAAAAATTCATAAACAAATGGGAAATTAGGAAGAACCCTCTCCAAATACTTTCATATTACAACAACCTCAAGAGAAACACTAGGGAAAGTGTTCAAAATTATTGCACTAGATTCAATATTGTTTATAACGCACTACCCCCATATTTGAAACCTCCACAAGGCTCAGGTTTGGCCAAATTCCCTGAAGGGTTTGATCTCGAAATGGCCTACCAGCTAAGAGAAAGGGATCCCTTAACTTTAGAAGACATGCAGAAGGGAGCTCTTAGTGTGGAAGCAAATCTGATTGAGAAGAGAGCTAGAATGAAGACTGAGAAGAGGGAATCATATAGGGATGAAGCTGCACCTTCCACATCTGACTCAAAAATGGAAAGGATGATGGAGAAGATAATGGAGAGGATGAGCATATATGAAAAAGCTCAATCTAGAGAAAATCAATCAGCTTCTCAAAACATAAATCAATCCCAAAACCAAAATCAGAACTTTCAAAGAAATCAACCTCATAACAGACAAAGAGATGTTGATCAATAGATCAGACCTCCTTTCCAAGAAAATTATGCTAATGAGGATGAAGAAACAATTGAATAAACAGAGGATGATAACATAAAAATGTTAGGAGTAAGAAATGAGGATTCTGATTTCTTCCATGAAATAAAACAAGGTATATATACACCCTATGATGACAGAAGACCAGAAATTGAATACTGTGAACAAGATTTTGAAAATTCCATCATAGGAGTGCCCAAACAATATGACCTGAGAAGTAAAAAGAACCTAGAAACTCCCACAAAGAAAACTTCTGATAATTCTGCCAAAAACAGCCCTGTAAATACTTCCAAAAAGACAGTAGAAAATCATAAAATAGTGGCCGCAAATTCTGATCCAAACAAGGGAAAAAACACCCAAATAAATGAAAAACAGAGTGGTGAGCCTAGTAGCACTAGAATTTCAGCTAATGCCCCTGAGAAAACCATTTTGACTATTGTAAATAGTAGAAATCAGCAAGTTGATTTTGCTGATAAAGGAGTGACTAGCAAGGCTGAATCAAACATTTCAAAAAACCATATTCCCTTTAGCCTAGAGAATGGAATTGCTAAAATCAAAATATTTGTTCCTCTCACTGAATTAGTCACTCCAAATGTATATAGATGTCAAGTTTTGAAATCCTTTAACATAGAGAATGTTCATGACACTGTTAACTTAAGTGATGATAAACCAGAGCTCCTATTTGGTCAAAATATTGAAGGAAAATTTCAAGAAGGAAAAACCCCTCCATTCTATGTCAGTTTGAATATCCATGATAATATTTTACACAATGCTATGCATGATTTAGGGGCTTCTCATAACCTCATGCGCAAAGTAATCATGGAGAGATTAGGCCTTGAGATTACCAAACCATATAAAGATTTGTATTCTTTTGACTCTAGTAGAGTAAAATGCTTAGGCCTCATCAAAGATATTTGTGTAAACTTGACCCAAATCCTAGCCAAATGCATAGTTATGGATGTTGTAGTGGTTGATGTACCCCCCAAATATGGCATGCTTATTTCAAGATCATGGGGCGCTAAGTTGCAAGGTATTATGCAGATGGATATGACTTATGCCACCATCCCTATCTTCAGTCAACCCAGAAGACGCTATAGGGAAAAACACATGAAATATATGGTCAGTAGTCAGGAAAGACCAGAAAAATATCCCCTCTATTCTATACATTCTAACCTTGACTCATTCATTCTTTATAAGGATGAAATTTCTAATGAGCAAGGATTAATCAATGAAACATCAGCTAATATAGTGGTCACTCCACATCCTAACATAGTGGCAGCCATAGATGAAGGGGAAAACAAGGAGAAAACTAAAAAATAGTTTGCTAATTCAGAAAATCATAGAAAATAGATCTCAGGTCTTGAGCATCAAAAAAATAGTAAGCATAGTTCCAATCAAGGAAATCAAAGAATAAGCCCACAAAACATTGAAAATCCTGAGGAACAAAATAAAGACAAACACAGTGCAGTCCTACAGGAACAACACAGTCACAAATTAGGAAAACAAAATAGAGAGGACAACAATGAAACAAATGACAAATCTAAAAACAATCCTCTTTGGAGTATGAGTTTTGATGGGTCTTGCTCTAAAATTGGTGCAGGAGCAGGCATATGGGTACACAACACTGAAAACAATCATGTTGAGGGTCATTCTTATAGATTAAACTTCCAATGCACAAATAACATAGTAGAGTATGAGGCTTTCCTTTTAGGCTTGCATTTATTGAAAAAATTAGGGGCCAAAAGAATAACAATTCATGGGGATTCAGAATTGATAATTAGGCAAGTAAATGGGGAATATACTGCTAAACATCCCAGACTTAGAGCCTAGAGAGATGATGCCATGGACTCGTTCAAAACATTTGCTAAATTCCAACTTAATTTTGTCCTAAGGAACCAAAACATTCTTGCCAATGGATTAGCCTTTGCTGCTAGTACTTGTTTAAGACCTTATGAAAGCAACCAATACACCATCCAAGTCAAATATAGACCAAATATCCCAAATAATGAAAAATACTGGCAAGTGTTTGAAGGAGATAAACAAATAGAAGACTTCCTACAATCCAGGAATGAATTTGAAGTGCAAAACTTAGATTCAGAGTATGAACAAGACTGTCCTATTGAAGAAAACCCACTTTTTGAAGAAGAAAAGTCTCTTGAGATTGCTAAAATAAATATGTTAACTAATAGACCCAAACACACAACAGAAAAAATCACAGATTTAGAAAATGAAGACTTAGAAGTATTGCAATCTAAATATCAAAGCTTGCCAAAAGGACTGGTCCCATTAGAAGAATTATTTGACTTGAATGATGTTGCCAAAAAACCAAAATTGGAACCTGTTGAAGCTAAAGTGGAAGAATGCAACATAGGCAATGAGGAAAAGCCCAAAATGATCAAATTGTCTAAAACACTACCAGCTCACGTTAAACTAAAATACATTGAGCTGTTTAAAGATTTTTCTAATGTATTTGCATGGAGTTATGAAGATCTAAAATCATATGATACAAAAGTAGTCTAGCATAAGATACCCCTGAAATAAAACCAGAAGCCTTTTAAACAAAAATTGTGCAGAATCAACCTTGTTCAATTACCTCTAGTAGAGAAAGAAATTAGAAAAATGTATGATGCTAGAATTATAGTCCCAGTTAGATATTCAGAGTGGGTGTCTAATCTTTTACTTGTTAGGAAGAAAACAGGAGAAATAAGGCTTTGCATCGACTTTAGAAACTTAAACAAAGCCTCATTAAAGGACAACTATCCCTTAACCAAAATGGATCATATATTACAAAGGGTAGTTGGTTCTAAAATAATTTCTTTGCTATATGGCTTCTCAGGTTACAATCAAATATTGGTACATCTTGATGATCAACTTAAAAAAAACATTTACTACTCCTTGGGGTACTTTTATGTATTTGAAAATTCCCTTTGGTTTAATGAATGTTGGTGCCACATTTCAGAGAGCCATGGATATTGCATTCTCAAAAGAAATAGGTTACTTCATAGTGATTTACTTAGATTAAATCACTGTCTATTCTAAAACAGATGAAGAACACCTAATAGACTTGAGAAAAGTCTTTGAGAAATGCAAAAAATATGGGTTGTCCTTAAATCCAAAGAAGACATTGTTTGGTCTCCAAGAAGGTAAACTTCTTGGACATATCATATTTGAAGAAGGAATAAGGATAGACCCAAAGAGGATCGATGGTATATTGAAAATTAACCATCCTATAAACATCAAGGAACTTCAATCTTTCATTGGGAAGATTAATTTCTTGAGAAGGTTCATACTCAATCTAGCTGAACTCCTTAGAATCATGACAAATATGCTTAAGAGAGAAGAAGGATTTAAATGGATCTTAGAAGCAAAGAAATCATTTGAGCTGGTAAAACAATAACTCACCAAAACACAAGTTCTTATCAGTCCTGATTTTACAAAGGATTTCTTCATTTTTTCATTTGCATCAGAACACACAATAGTTGTTGTCCTATTACAAAAAAACTTGAAGGGACAAGAGCAGCCAATTGAATTTTTTAGCAAGGCACTAAGAGATGCACCTCTTTAGTACAACATAATGGAAAACCAAGCCCTTGCCTTGGTCAAAGCCTTAAAAGACTTCAGAGTTTACATTTTACATTCCCACATTATAGCATTTGTGCCTCATTCAGTTGTAAAAGACATTTTGACACAAGATCCAGATGGAAAAAGAGGAAAGTGGATGCTGTAATTTTAGAATATGACTTAGAAATCAAGCCCACTAAGCTCATAAAGGGTCAAGGACTAGCAAAAATTATGGCTGAATCCAACTTTCAAGCTCTTGATATAAACATGTTTAATGCATTAGATGAACAGGAGGAGTTGACAACTCCAATTATTGAAGATCATTTCCTGAATTCATCTTGGTATGCTAATATTTTGTATGTGTTGCTCAACCTAAATGTCCCTCCTAGTTTTTCTAAACAAAGGCAAGATTCTTAAAGTTGAAAGCTATAAATTACTGCATTTTGGATAAATGTTTATATTGGAAAAATGCTAGTGGATTATTGCTTAAATTTTTTCCTGAGAATGATGTAGATAAGATCAAGAATGAGTTTCATTAAGGAGAATGTCGAGGCCACCTCTACTGGAATTCAAACACTAAAAAAATCCTTAGAGATGGTTATTACTGGCCCACCCTCTTTCAAGATATCCACAAAATGATTATTTCCTGTCACAAGTGCCAAATCTTTGAAGGAAAAATAAAATTGCTTCCCTTACCTCTGCAACCAATCATTGTTGAAACTCCTTTTCAGTAGTGGGGTCTAGACTTTATTGGGAAAATCCATCCTGCCTCATCTGCCCAACATAGATGGATCCTCACATCAGCAGACTATTTTACCAAATGGATAGAAGTCATCCCTTCTAGGAATGCAATAGACTCGGTTATCATTTCATTCCTTAAAAACCATATATTGTCTAGATTTGGTTGTTCTAGAAAGATCATAACTAACAATGCTACTGCATTTGGGTCTAAAAATATGGTATAATTATGTCATAAATATCAGATTATATTGGGTCATTTTACAGCTTATTACCCTCAAGGTAATGGGTTGGAAGAATCCTCAAATAAAAGTTTTGTGAACATAATCAAGAAATTTCTGGAAGATAACAAAAAATCACGGCACAATAAGCTAATACATGCATTATGGGCAGATAGATTGACAGTTAAAAATTCAATTGGGATGTCTCCTTACTAGCTAGTTTATGGAACAGATACAATATTTCCAACCAGTTTAGGAGTGCCAGTCATGAAGCTGATCCAAGAAGTACAATATGAAGATGATGATATGACAAGAAGAATACACTAGACTATACATCTACAACATGTTGGCAATATGACGCAGAATGTTGTCCTTGATGGAAACCCACTTAATGAAGATGAAGACATGAGATTGTTGGCATTTGTTGTCCTTGATGGCAATACACTTGATGAAGTTATTCTTGACTTGATGGACTTGGTAAATGATGTAAATTTGATGTGATATGATGTTTGTTGGCAATATGATGTAGAGTGCTGTCCTTGAATGACAACCCACTTGATAGAGAGTTGTTCTTGAATGGCAACCCACCTGATGAAGATGATGGCAAATTACTTGATGAAGTTGTGATTGATAGAATATGTCTTGATGAACCTGTTTAAAGATGAAAATATGATGTATCCACAGTGAGTACAGAAGGAAATGAAGAAAGGAATTCAGTATGTGCTAGATCTATTATGAAAAGAGTATGTCTCAAGGCATACGCGGATTTGTCTAGAAGAAGTCGCGTATGCACGCGGTAAATAACGTGCCAAGTCGCGTATGAGAAAAAACGCTCATAAAGTGCAAAACCAGGGGTAACCACCATGGTATTGACCCATTGTATTGGGTAATGATTCGTCTAAATGACCCCGTCCAGGAATACCATCGGATGTAATGTGGTTTTGGCTCATGGTATTGAAAAAGGGTAAACCTATATAAAGAGAAGAAATTCATTGTGCAAAGGATGAGTGTGGATGCAAGATGTCTGAGCTTGAATGAATAATTCTCTCTGAAGTATATCTGAATGGAAAGGGTTATAGTTGAATGATAGATCTGATTGCATGATGCACCAATGAAGAAAATGATGAATAAGGGTATCTAGATCTGAAATGTATTTGTACTTGCTAGATCTGTTTATGGAATGATTAGATCTGAGATGAGGCGAACATCTATCTGAAGTAAAGGGTAAAATCTGTGTGATGTGTCTATTCTGAAGAATTGCAATGAATTAAATGTCTAAAGAACCATACGCTAGTTTTCCACAGAAGAAGCACGTATATACGCGGCTTCGCTGAAGAGAAAGCGCATATGCACAGTGAAATTAACTCTGTAATATGTACAGAAGTATACGCGGGTTTGTATGGTAGAAGGCGCGTATATACGCGATATCAGTGAAAGGAAAGCGCATATTCAAACTAGGGTTTGCTGAAGCATGGGGTATGAAATGTCTGATATGTTCTGCTGTGTTACTGCTATCTGTATTCTACAGTTCTGAGGTGTCTGTTTCAGTTTGGTTGTATGATTGAGCTTAAATGTGTGGAGTGGGTCCAGTCTGAAAATATGATGAAACGTGGCCTGCAAGTGGTGTCCTAAAGGAAGCTTTGGATCCAGTGTGAAAATTGATGAAACGTGGTCCATAGAGGTGCTGAGGGTTGTAACCTTCAGTCAGGGGGTTGTAGCTCCCTTCCAGGAGAGGCTGGTAAACGAGATCAGGGGGTCGTAGCTCCCTTCCAGGAGAGGCTGGTAAACGAGTCAGGGGGTTGGAGCTCCAGAGAGGCCGGTAAATGAGCGTGTGGGTGCCCAGGAGTATGCGGCCGCACATATGTTGTAAGATGTTTTCTCTATAATAAAATATTGAAGGCTGAGCAACTACAGCGGTGGTTTTCTCCCGACTTGGGTTTCCACCTAAAATCCTGGTGTTCATGTGTGATGCTTATGTGTGATGGTTTATTCTATTCTTACTGCACATGTTTACTGTTTATAAAACATCTAATGAATAAATGATGGAATGATATAAGTGAAGAATTAATGGAATAATTAGATCTCTGTGTATACGCAAGTTTTATGAAGGATATCCGCGTGTATACACTAGTTGGCTTCAGCAAAGTAGCATATGGGTTTTAGAGCATGAAAAAGTAAAAAAAGTTGAATTTTGCCCTAAATACTAATTCACCCCCCCCTCTCAGTATTTTTTCCCAACAATTGGTATCAGAGGAGGTTCTTCTGCAGAAGCTTGATCGCTTGAAGGAGATCTGTCGCAATGGGAAGTCTTGAAGGAGTAATGTCTATAAAGCCACCTCTATTCAATGGAAGCAATCTAATATTTTGGAAGGTACGAACAAAAGCATATCTACAAAGTCTTGGTGCAGATGTATGGGCAATCGTGGAAGAAGGTTATCAGTATCCGGCAAGTATTCCTATTGATGCAGCAGAAAGGAAGAAGTATGAAATCAATGCCAAAGCAGTAAATGTCTTATTAGGTAGCATGTCTGAACCAAAATTCACCAAAGTGATGCAGCTACATTCAACAAAAGAAATATGGGACAAAATCATTTTGAGTTATGAAGGAGACACAAAGGTAAAAAGTGCAAAACTCCAAACTCTTAGAATTGAATATGAAAACTTGAAGATGCATAGTGATGAGAGTATTTCCCATTTCTTCTTATGTCTAGATGATATTGTAAATCGAATGAGAAATTTGGGTGAAACCATAACTGATACTACTCTGGTGGAAAAAGTCTTAAGATCCTTGACTTCAAAATTTGACTCTAAAGTTTCAGCTATTGAAGAAAGGCAAGATTTGCAAACTCTTACTGTTGTTCAATTACATGGTATTCTGACTGCTTTTGAAATGAGACAAGGAGGTCCTTCTCAAATCAAAGAAGCTGCTTTTAAGGCATCTACAAAAGGAAAAGAAAAGGAAGTTGTCAGAGAATCCAGCTATATATCCGAAGAAGAAGAAGCGAATTTTGTGAGAAAACTCCAACTAGGTACTGGAAGATTCAAAGGTAAGCTTCCCTTCAAATGTTTTGATTGTGGAAGAGTTGGTCACTATGCTGCTAAATGTCCTTATAGAGAAAAATGTGGTAAAGGGAAACAATTTGAAAAGAGGAAGAGTTATTATGCAAATGAAGATGATGATGAAGTGTCCAGTGAAGATGAAGAAGATTTTGACCATGATCTGAAAGTGCTCATGGCAAAGAAACAAAAGAAGAAGGCTACTCGAAGCAAGGAGACATCTCAGAAAACATGTATAGCAGAAATTGAAGAAGATGAATCAGGTAGTGATTGGGGTCCTTGTAATAATCTTCTTTGTGCAAACAATAGTGAAGATAGTAAAAATAAAGTTGTGGATCTAGAAGAAGCTCTCAAGATTAAAGTTGAAGAACTACAAAGTTCATCTAATAAGCAAGAAACAATCTACAAAGAGATGATCTCTCAAATGGAAAAATAAATAGAAATGCTGAACGGACAGGTGGACAAGTATCAAATGTTTCATACTTATGCATCCAATCGAATTAAAGGACTAGAAGCAGAAATCAACGATCTAAATGCAGATCTCGAAAAATCAAGCAAGAAGAATGAAGGACTTGAAGCTACAATCATCTCTCTGCAAGAAGATCTTGAAGCATCAAGTAAGAAGAATGAGGAACCTCTACAACCATTTGAAAAGGAATGCCTTGAAGCAGAAATCATCTCTCTCAAAGAAGATCTGGAAAAATCAAATAAGAAGAATGAAGAGCTGCAACAAACATGTGAAGAAAATTAAAATTGGTTGAAAGAAGAGATTCTAAATCTAAAGGATCAAGTAGAAGATAGAAGAAGGAAAGAAGAAAGCATGACAAAGCAATGTCAAGCCTTGGAGGTTGAGGTAAACATTCTCAAAGGTAAATTAGAAGAAAAGGTTAAACTTTTGAGGTTTCAAGATAGTACTAATATTTTGGACAATATTCTGAGTAATCAAAGGTCTCCTGCTATCAAACTTGGTCTTGGTTTCCATGAAACTGTTAAAGGAGAATCTAGCTCACAAGAAGTGCTAAAAATTCAGAGGATGTCAATGCAAAACCTGAAGTGTTGAAAGAAACAAAAGGTCAACCAACAATGATGAAATCTCAAAGGAAATCAGTCAATAATGTTGAATTCTTTAAATGTCTTAATTATGGGCATGTTGTAGCAAATTGCAGGAGCAGATCATTTCAGCCTCAAACAAATAGATCCTACATAGAAAGGTACTCTGGTTTCTTCAAGGGATATTGTTTTTCATGCAACAAGTATGGACATAAAGCAGCTGATTGTAAAAGGAGGAAGATTAGAAATACTCATTATGATTCTTATGCTTATTTCTTTGGACACATGAGATGTTATTCTTGTAACAAGTATGGACATGTAGAAAAGGAATGCAGGTTGAAAAGATATGAGAAATTGGATAACTTCCAGCACACAAATAGAAAGTTCAAACAAATCTGGAAAAATATGGAGGACCGATCAGAAACGTAGGGAATATTGACCCTACTGCAGTCAACCGCTTCTAAAGCTTACTTCTCTGATTGACTGTAGGAATGATGTGGGATACATTATGAGATTTAGTAATGTATCATCACAGGGGGAGCAATGTATGAAGACTCTCATGGTTGACTTGATTATTCTGGTTATATGTATTTCTGACAGAGCATCTGATATGAAGAAGACAGGTACAGGAAGTACAAGTTCAGGGGGAGATGAAGGAATGTGAAAATTTCTATGCTTCACTTTCCATACGCGGGTTAGATGAACAAAAGTCGCATATACATGCGAGTTCCAGCAGACACAATTGCGTATGCATTGATGATAAGAGAATTTATATGATAGCTGAAGATCTGGAGCAGAGGTTCAGGGGGAGCATCAGTCTGATTGTTAATAACTATATTATTGACTCTGTATCAACTTAGTTTCTCAGTTCTAAATAATGATGATATGATAATTGGTTTCTTATTTTGAAGATTATGGATGAGTCTTGTTTGCTTTTTGATGAAGAGTATTCATTGCTAAGATGAAAGTCTTATAATTCGGAGATAAGGACAGTTCATGCAGAGATTGTTGCTGATGACTTGCTGATGAACATATTCAGGTTGCATAAGTTAAGGAGGAGCATTCAGGGGGAGCAGCAGGTTGAATACTAATGATTGCATTGTTGGCACTATGACTGCTTATTCTTTGGTTATTGTGATACTCATGCTCAAATGATGATGACTTGGTATATGGTTTATTATGATGAGTTTTTGAGCCCTGTTTGCTGAAAAGTATATTTGGTGCTCACACATGGATGAGTTGGAAGTCATTTGATTTAGAAATAAGAATAGATCATGCAGATTTTGTTACTATGGTTGAGATATTTTCCCTACATATGTTACTTCATGTTAAATCTTAAAGATCATGGTGATATTGGACTACATGGATGATTGACACATATTTGAAGATGTTGTTCTGGTATGATAATTTCTCTTGGAAAGATGGTATTGATGCTGCAAAGAATCTGAAGGATTGATTACTAATGTGCTTATGCTACAACCATTGGATGACGCTTGAAGACACAACTACACTGTTCTATCTATCTAGGGAAGCATTCAAATATCTCAGAAAGAAGCTGAACACTGTCTTTTCCTCACAAAGGATCAGATCTGGTTAAAATATAGAAGATGGTATTGGATACGCAGATTTCCTGAAACATAGTCGCGTATATACGCTAGTTCATGCACATAAAACCACGTATGTATGATTGCTGACAAATTTCTGTTTGGGGTCAGCTTTCTTCAGCACAGCTGCAGTGATGTTTGGTATCTCTGATATTGATTGGTATCTCTGGTGGTGTCCCAGTTCTCATAATTCTATTTCTAATGTTTTGATAAAGATGCCTTGATGATTTGTTGGTGAAAGTGTTCAGGATGCACAAACTAAGGGGGAGCCTTAGTCATATGGAAAGGATGCTTGGATGCACAGATTTAGGGGGAGCATTAGCTTTGCTGATTATAATGAATTATTGGCATTATGATGGTTCTGAAATATGTTCTCTTTCTTGAGGTCCTTCTGGTATTGGTCATGTAAAGTTATGTTTGTAGTTTGATGAAAAGGTCATTTTGAGACCCATGATGTAAAATTGTAATATTCAGACATGTAAGGACTTGTCAAAATTTGTAAACCCACTTGGTTGGGTACTTGAGTCTCATATGTAAATCCACTTGGTTGGATATTTGATGTAAGTATGAGTCTTTGGTGATAGGAAGTTCATAGAGTCATGTACTTCATTGAAAAATATGTTTGAAGATTTAGCATGAACTCAGGGGGAGCTTGGTCACTTCAGTATACATCAGATCTGCAGAACGCTTCTTCTACATGAGGAGAAAAGGGGGAGAGTGTGTTGTTTTTGATCCGCCCTTTGCCCTTGATGTCAAAGGGGGAGAGTGACATGGTGTTTGAATGAAGATAATGGTGTCAAAGAATGGGGAGAGTGACATGGTGTCATTGTATTCTTAATGTACCTATCTGTTGTGATGATCAAACATCATCGTGGTTGCCATCAAGTCCAAAGGGGGAGATTGTTGGCAATATGATGCAGAGTGTTGTCCTTGATGGCAACCCACTGAATGAAGATGAAGACATGAGATTGTTGGCATGTGTTGTCCTTGATGGCAATACACCCGATGAAGTTATTCTTGACTTGATGGACTTGGTAAATGATGTAAATCTGATGTGATATGATGTTTGTTGACAATATGATGTAGAGAGTTGTCCTTGAATGACAACCCACTTGATGAAGATGATGACAACTTACTTGATGAAGTTGTGCTTGATAGAATATGTCTTGATGATCTAAATCTGATGTATCTACAGTGAGTACAGAAGGCAATGAAGAAAGGATTTCAAGATGCTAGATCTATGATGAAAAAGTATGTATCAAGGCATACGTGGATATTTCTAGGAGAAGTCGCGTATGCACGCGGGAAATAACGTGCCAAGTCGCGTATGGGCAAAAGCGCTCATAAAGTGCAAAACCAGGGGTAACCACCATGGTATTGACCCATTATATTGAGTAATGATTCGTCTATGTGACCCCGTCCAGGAATACCATCGGAAGTAATGTGGTTTTGGCTCATGGTATTGAAAAAGGGTAAACCTATATAAAGAGAAGAAATTCATTGTGCAAATGATGAGTGTGGGTGCAAGAAGTCTGAGCTTGAATGAATACTTTCCCGTTTACATTCCGAATGGAAGTTATAGTTGAAACGAGATAGATCTGAACGCATGATGCACCAATGAAGAAAATTGCGAAGAAGGGTATCTAGATCTGAAATGTACTTGTATTTGCTAGATCTGTTTATGGAATGATTAGATCTGAGATGAGGCGAACATCTGTCTGAAGTAAAGGGTAAAATCTGTGTGATGTGTCTGTTCTGAAGAATTGCAATAACCTAAATGTCTGAAGAACCATACGCTAGTTTGCCGCAGAAGAAGTGCGTATATACGCGGCTTCGCTGAAGAGAAAGCGCGTATGCGCAGTGAAATTAGCTCTGTAATATGTACAGAAGTATACGCGGGTTTGTATGGTAGAAGGCGCGTATATACGCGGGATCAGTGAAAGGAAAGCGCGTATGCAAACTAGGGTTTGCTGAAGCATGGGGTATGAAATGTCTGATCTGTTCTGTTGTGTTGCTGCTATCTGTATTCTACAGTTCTAAGTTGTTTGTTTCAGTTTGGTTGCATGATTGAGCTTAAATGTGTGGAGTGGGTCCAATCTGAAAATATGATGAAACGTGGCCTGCAAGTGGTATCCTAAAGGAAGTTTTGGATCCAGTGTGAAAATTTATGAAACGTGGTCCATAGAGGTGCTGAGGGTTGTATCCTTTAGTCAGGGGGTTGTAGCTCCCTTCCAGGTGAGGCTGGTAAACGAGATCAGGGGGTCGTAGCTCCCTTCCAGGAGAGGCTGGTAAACGAGTCAGGGGGTTGGAGCTCCCCTCCAGGAGAGGCTGGTAAACGAGCGCAGGTGGGTGCCTGCGTGCTGGTCAAGTCTGCGCCAGCACATATGTTGTAAGATGTTTTCTCTATAATAAAATATTGAAGGCTGAGCAACTGCAGCGGTGGTTTTCTCCCGACTTGGGTTTCCACCTAAAATCCTAGTGCTCATGTGTGATGCTTATGTGTGATGGTTTATTCTGTTCTTACTGCACATGTTTACTGTTTATAGAAAATCTAATGAATAAATGATGGAATGATATAAGTGAAGAATTAATGGCATAATTATATCTCTGTGTATACGCGATTTTTATGAAGGATATCTGTGTGTATACGCTAGTTGGCTTCAACAAAGTAGTGTATGGGTTTTAGAGCATGAAAAAGTAAAAAAGTTGAAGTTTTCCCTAAATACTGATTCACCCCGCCCTCTTAGTATTTTTTCCCAACACAACAAACCAGGGAGGAAGTCTACATCAGAGCACAAAAACTACAAGAAAACATCAAGAAGTTGTTTGACAAAAGAACCAAGGCAAGTGACTTTAAAATTGGTGATAAATTATTGAAATGGGATTCAAGGAGAGAAGATAAGGGAAAACATGGAAAATTTGATAATTTATGGCAAGGCCCTTATCTTATTCAATATTCCATTGGAAACAATGCATTCTTTCTGCAAGAATTGGATGGAGCTGAATATTTAGGAGGTCTTGTCAATGGTAGGACTCTCAAACATTATTTCTGTTAACTGATATTTTAGTTTCAAGGATTTTTTGATTCATTGTATATAACACCGCTTTTGAATTTGAAAAAGTAAAAAATACAAAAATAATAGGAAAAGAGAAGAAGAGGGAAGAAATAAAAGAAGAAAGGTACAACCCCATACCAAAAAGAAAGGAAAAATATAAAAGTGTGCAAGCCTAAATGCCACTACTTAAAAGAGAGCACTGCTATTTAGTCATACAACCTAATCTTGACTAGATAGATTTCAATTTACTGTCGATAGGTTAGTGGATCAGATTAGAAAAATTATTTAATCTTGGCTTATCAGTAGATTAGATTAGGATAGAAAGAAATGGCTATAATTAGACCAAAATCTGAGCCAAAGAAAAAGAAAATAATGGTTCTAATACACTTAAAACTTGAACCAAAGAATCAAAAGAAATAATGACTCTAAACATATCAAGATCTGAGTCATAAAAAGAATGAAGCTGTAATTTTCAGATCTGAAGCCTTCACAGTTTTGTTTTAAATTTATATAAATTTCAATCTGTGTGCAGCTTGTTTTTATGTCATAGTCTTACAGCAAATCAGACAACTTAATCCTGGTTTGTTTGTATTTAAATTTCTATTTTAAAATATAGAGAATAAGATTTGTCAGACAGCTTAATCCTAACAGATAGTAGCTTAGGTAGAGAATTTATGAGTTCAACTATTTAAACTGAACTCATGGAAGAAAAAAGGGTAGATTTAGATTAGTTTTCTTCTTTCAATGAAAGAATAAAATGTTGATGTTAAAAGGTTTGCAAGTCCAAGTGCACCTTATGAAGAAAAATGTTAGGAAAGTAGGTTGTGTAGGTAGTTGTTTGGGGAATGATTTATTCTGTTTGATGTAATACTGATCATCTTCTTAAGCAGCATGATTGATGAATAAAAGGTTGTCAAGGATAAGGCACAATTCTACATTCCAGAGATAAATTTCTGAGGTTCTTGACACCTCCAAGGAGCTGCAATCCCCAAGTGGAGCCACTGTTAGCCTTCAATAAAAAATTTCCATAACTGATGATGGCTAAAATAGGACTTTAGTCTTCAAGAAACAAATTTCATGCAAAATATGTGACTTCTTGAAGCCTCTCTGTGTTCTTTATCCTCAAATAAATCCATTCCATTGATATCTTCACCTCAAAACCTTCAAAGAAAAGTCCTACTGGTTTTAAAAAGAACTCTTTTAAGCCTTTTATTCCTCCATTTTCACTCATTTTACCACTTCATCAAAAAACCTCTTTCCTCCTATCAAATCCCTCTTTTTATTCCCTCTTATACTCCATTTCCATCAAAATCCCCTTTAAACCCATAAAAACCCCTTTTTTTATGGTTTAAAATATCCTTTTTACCTTATCGAAACCTTTGAAAAAAGTCAAAAAACCCACTTTTTTGGCATGTTTCCGACCTTTTTTATATGTGGGTTTTAAGCCCCCTTGGCTTAAACCCCCTTCCTTTTTCCTGCCATAAAACCCTGCGCCCACGACCAGGCGTTAGCCCCAATCACCATCGCACATCGACGTTCCCAATTCCTCTTTCCCTTCCCCTTTTTTTTTCTGTCGATTGGCCGACCTCCCGATGCAATCACAACCATCGATCATGTTTGATCTGATGGCCAAGCGCTTAACTCTCCGCGCCATGCTTTCAACCCCTTTTTTCCTGGCTCCTGGTCACCTTATCTCTCCACGAGACCATGCCCCAGCACTTACCCTTAGCCCCCATCGACATCGGCAACTCGCATCTTTTTTCTTCATTACACTTTCCCTTTCCTCCGCTGATGTTTCAACCTCTGATGTGATCCTCACCATTGATATACCAAGATCAATGGATGTTGGTGTTCCCTCCCATTACCCATCCTATCGACGTCTCTTATCCTTCACCTCCTTGACATCATATCTCCACCGTTGATCTGGGAGATCCAACGGTCATCAAGCCCCTTTCCTTCGTGAATTCTTGCTATCCCTAGCCCCTTATTTCTCCCCTCTTGGTTCCTATTTCTTTTCCACGGGACCACATCCTTCACCCCTCCTCCTAGCCATTTTCCCCTTTCTCTGCATACCCTACTCCCAGTCCTAGTTTCTCCCACAAATCCTTCCCCTTGCTTTGTTTAGCCCCCTTCCTTCGTTATTCCCATCCTCCGCACTATGCATTCCCCTTCGTCGATCCCCACCGTTGATCTACCAAGATCAACGATGTTCGGGCTTTTCCCCCACCATCCTCCTTTGACCATTTCTTATCTGCGCGAACCAGAGAATGGATCTCCACCGTTGATATACCAAGATCAATGGTTCGCGCTCACTCTCACCTTTTGACCCCACACATAACACTACTGCTACGCGAAAAAGTAGGCCCACGTCACCTGCCAGCCCCACCATATATTCCACCACACAACTTCTAACATTCGCGCTCATCCATGACCATAGATCTTTGGCCCAAAGATATAATGGTCCTGAATACATTTCGCGCCCATTTCAGTAATGAAACCAATCGCGCATTTTCAATGCGAAAACAACGGTTTTCACCTGGACACATGTCACCTGATGGGCGATATCGCATTCATTTCGTACTGAAAAACTTACCACTCTTGGCATGCGTGAAAACCATTCATGTTTTTGCAAAACCACTTTCCTTAGTTTCGCACCAAAACTCAAAATTAAACCCTGTTTTTGCGTTTTTTTCCATTGAGCCTCCTCCTGCATGCATTTTTCCCTCCTCACTGCTCCTCCCGCCCTCACCGAGCCTCTGTAAAGAAGTTAATCCCAATACATGCAGGTTTTTATAACATTTTTGTGGTTTGATGCAGGTTTCATGGTGATAGTCATAAAAAGCCGTCCCACAGTCAAAGAAAGTGACAGAGGCCTTGGATGACAATCCAAAAAGGCCCAAAAGCGAAGAAAAGGGACAAAAAGGGTTGAATTTCAAAGTTCAATCAGTGTTTCATGGACACTGGTTACACAGTAAACCCTCCACTGTAGCAAAATAAAGCCACCTGTACACAAAGGAAAATAATGAAGATCAGTGAAGAAACAGTGAAGACAGAAGATCAAAGGATAAAGGTTAAAAACACAATTTGAAGAATAAAGATGATTAAAGGAGGCCTAAAGCCAAATCATAGGCCTAATCAGTGTTTAAAGCCACAAAGCAGATGGATCAGTAGAAATATGGCTTCAAATGCCAAATCACCGAAGCCTTTCCTCCTCTGAAGACTAAAAGTGCCACCTAAAGGCCTATTTTCCTCAAAAGAATACAAATTCAATGCACAGTTAGAGATATTTGCCAAAGATAGCTCAGAAAGTAATTACAAGCCTACCAAAGCCTCAAAAGTTAACAAAAGTGACTGAATTTGATGAAACTTAATGAAAAAAATCAATTAACAGAGTTAAAACATCTGAAATCTTCTCCATAAGGCTTCCCAAAGGCTGAGAAGCATTTACTTTGTATTAATTGGACAAATAACCCTTTCTTTCACTCCACCTCTTCAATTCATCTATAAATAACATAAGAGGAGTCTATTGTAAATGTTGGCTGAATACTTATTGAATGTAAATAGTTGATGAGGCTTCTAAAGCTCTGTTTTGTAATTGAAGAAAGATAAGCTGAGAAGAGAAGTTTGAAGCTGTAAAGATCTACTGGACTTGAGGATTGTAACTGGTTTGAACATCAAATATACAAGCTGATTTATGGGATCGTGGTCTATGTCAATGGTGATGTTTTTCTTACTGTAACTGTTGTTTTTATTATGTTTCCATACTGTCCACTTTCTTTGATAAAGAACAACAAATATAGATTAGGATTTACTACAAAGCACCCTATTTCTCACTAATAATATTTATCTCTATGTTTTCTTCTAATTGTATTTTGAGGATAATTCAATAGAGTATAACCAATGAAGTGTTGGTGAGCCCATGTTTGTTGAGTAAAACTTGAGATATTGTCTTTAAAAGTTTCCCTAAGAGTATGCCAAAAGCAGGATAGGTTAAAAGTACTTACCTGATTTTAGGCTACTTTTTATGTTTATCTTGAATGTTTTCCTTAAGAATATGCTGAAAGCAAGCTAGGTTAAAAGTCCTTACTTGATCTTAAGCTATTCTTTGTTTATCTTAAATGTTTTCCTTTGAGAGTATGTCAAAATCTGGATAGGTTCAAAGTCCTTACCTGGTCTTAGGCTGCCCTTTGTTTTCTCATATGTTTACTTTTTTTCACCACACTTTTAATGTTCTACACCATAAATCAAATTAAATATATCCTCTGATATAGATGACTTTCTCCATAGACCACACCTGAAACTTGTTGTGCAATTAATTCCTTTTGCGACTCCATAGCCGAATGGATTGATACTGTTTCTTACCTATCCTATCAACTGAACCATTATTTCAACCTACTCACACCTTTACCCTTCAAAAGACTTCCTTCATTTTGATGATATCCATCCCAACCAAAAAAAACAAAACCCTTGTACTTCATAACCAGCTTAATATCGTATCTTTGAAAACACTTATATAGAGAGATCCCTCTTTGAATCCAGGAGGGCTAGATCATAGGATTCCAAAGTGGTTCTGATGTATGCTTCGCAGCATTTGTTCTTTCCAATCTTGAAAACTACGGATTCCTAACAGAAGTAAAATATGCCATTGCCATAGATAGAAAGAGAGAAACGAAGAGGAGAAAGGAAGATGATAGCTCTGGGCTCATGAGCATCCTATCTATTTAAGGTCTCCACCTAGTCAAGGAAAAGGAGGTGGAGGTGAACAAGAGTACAACTATTGTCTCTGCAGAGGTGGGAATATGCCTTGCCAGCCTAATGGAGAATCACGATTTGGACATCGGCCCCTCCAACGAGCCACAACTGGCCCCAAATGAGCTGCATAGGAGACAGGTTGCTTAGTTGGAACATCTGCAAGTAAACCTAAATACCCTACTCTTCAATCTGAGGGACAAAGACAAGGTCGTGGTTGAAAGGATGGAAATTCAGGGCAATTGCATCGGAGACTTGGAGAAGCTGGTGGTTTGGCTTCAAAGGGAGGTGGGGCTTCTGCACTAGTAGCAGGACCACAACAGGAAAATGCCTACTACTCAAAATATTCTTGGAACTCTTAGAAATTCTTCTGTAACTACAATAGTGACTCAGCATGGCAACAATGATGGCACTTAGCACATTCCGACTGTCAAGCAGGAAAAGGACCCCTTCAACAATCTGGGTCAAGGATTCAATTTCCCTTAGATTTGCTTTTTAAATGCAATGTTTTAGTGTTTTAATCCTAGGAATTTTCTTTAACGAGTATAGCTTTTTAAGGCCTACTAGAACTATTAAAGATAGCAAAAGTCAATTTTTTGCAAGAAAGTTTTGCATAACTAGTATAGATCCTACAAGAACAATCAAGTTAAAAAATTATGTAGTTGGGCATGAAACCATCAAATTTTGAATTTTAATACAAACCAGTATTCGTTTCTATCAAAAAAAAAAAACAATAGGTCTCAAGGGGACTGTGGTTTTATGAATTTTTGGGAGGCCATAAATTATGCGGAAGAGGGGATTTCTTTCAATAAGATTTTTAAAGAGAGGTTTAAGGGAATGATTTGATTTAATGGAAGTCAATACTTCTTTAGTAACAAAATTAATGGGATTATTATTAATCTTGATGTAACTACCTCTATTAGAAATATGGTCAATCATTTTGTTAATGTAATTCGATTTATTTAAAATGATGAAGGCCCCACCTTTGTCGGCTTTAAGGATGGAAATATTGGGGTTATCCCTAGATGAAGTAGAATAAGGATGAATGATGACATAAAATTATTTACAGGGGCGTGAGGAATTAAGATCTACACAAGCACCAAGAAAAAAAACATCATGGAAATGAGAATTCGAGGAGCCATATCCATGGACCGAGCTCGAGGAGACAAATTCATTTCTTAGATAGGCAATCAAGCAGGAGAATTCAAAGAACGCTTTAGAAAATGGGAAAGATTTCTTGATGGAGCGATCCAAAGAAACCATAGTGCAGCTATAGGATCCTGTGGGAGCGACCTCCATTTTGGAACCTGATTCATACATAATTTTTTTTGAAAGCACAGAAGATTGTTGAAGAGATGTTGATTCTATAATCTTCTTGCAGACCCACCAGATAAGGAATTTTTTTTTTTTTTTTACGATGAAAACTAAAATGTTAGATACGTTTGGAGTCATTTTTTTCCTAGGCTTTAATAATTGTTATTTTTCAATGTGAATCATTCAAAGAACTTGAAAATCTCGTCATGCACTTGAATACAAGATAAGTATCACGTGTCTTGCTTCATGGGGAGGCAAGAATATCTCTGAACAATGCAATTCTCATATTAAATTTAGCGGAGCATGTTATTTTTTGGGATTCTAGTTTGACTTATACTTTTAAGTTGTGTGAAACATTTATGAGCTATACCATACATGATTTCAAAAAAATTTAACCAAATATGGAAATTTTTGTTTAATCGATTGATGGTTAACTCATTGATAATCTAGTATTTATCAGTCACTATTACCATTTTCTGGTTTTATAGACTCCAAATTTACTGTATTCAGATATGTATTGTCAACATTTCATACTTACCTTACACAGTCCATCATCCAAACAAGAAATTAAAATGAACAAAAAAATTCAACACCTTTCAACATTCATTAATAATAATAACAAATTCAAAAAAATTCCATGTACCCATCGGAGCATTCGCCTTTGTTGTGGAGTAAGGGAAGAATAATAGGGCATGTCCCACCACTTAATTCCAGTGTCATTAAGTCCCTCTGATTCTACATTTAGACCATATTCGTTTGCATCAATTTCAAACCTTTTGTAAGTGGAGATGAAAGGAGAATGGCTCTGGTTTGTCTTCACTGCGTTGCCTTGGGTAGCCTAGTTGTTTGCATTCCAAGTTGAAGAGGATACTCTCATGGGAAGATTTTTCAAATATGGGACTCCGAGCTGCTCATTGTTGGGTAGTACCCAAATTGGAATACAATTCCATAGAAAAGAGTAGGAATGGAAATCTGTGCTGGGGTAAAACCAGAGGAAAATGTGTTTTTCCCTGTTGCTAGTGCCATTGGAATAGATATTAGTCTGTACAATGTAAGTGTGAGGAACTAACCTAGATATTTTATCTAAACTTGGAATTATCTTTTAAATTAAACAAAATTTGAAGGAAAATAACATATTTATAGGTCAACATTTATTTGATGATAACATACAAGTAAAATTCACTTGCAACATATTGAACACGTAAGAAATTTCATTGAAACAATTTACATAAGTAATCAACAATCGAAGAATACCTGTATCAATAGCTTAGTTGAGATAGTCTTGATTTTTGTTGAGATCCTCTTGATGTGTTACCTAATTGGATTTACCTCCCAGCCAAGTAGGATTGATTTGCTAGCCCAGGGAACCTCCACAGGCTCCTTAGCCCTTCGAGCCCAAGTCTAACCAATTGTAGTGTGTCCAAGTTAAAACTAGTACTCTATTATAGATCTAAGTTTGATTTCTCTCATTTTCTCTCCATTCTCTCCCTTCTCTTTCTCCACACTCCTCCTCCAAAATACATTCCTCCAATGCCAAACAAAGACAAAGGATATTCCCCTCTCCTCTCATCCTCCTTTTCTTTTATGTCTCTTCCTCTTATCCACCTCAACTACTTACCATTAATTCTATGACTAACCCCTCATCCTTTTAATTCATTAACCTTGAATTTATTATCATGTCTTATCCAAAAGTAGATATGAATATAGATATTTTATGCAGAAATAAATTGGTGAAGACTAGAAAGTAGATTTGAGAAGACATATTGGGAATAAAAATGTTAACTTTGGGCATGTAGTTCCAAAATCCATGTTGTAATGCCCATATGATGATGGAAATATATTTTTTGGATTCCTCTTTTGGAGAGGTGAAAGATTGATCTAAAGATCATCCTTTTCGGATAAGCAGAACATATATTTTAAATTTATTTTCCACAAATGTGCAAGGTCAACTAAATTTGTAATGTAGGCTCGCATGGCTAATAGATGTGTCACGAACCCTCACTGATGGATACAAATTGAAGAGACTTGGAGGACATTTTTATCATCAACTCATCACACATCTCTCATTGTGATCTAATTTGTTCGCTAGCCTTTGGAGGCCTCTTTCCTTCACACGTGCGGAGCTAGAGGAGCTGTTTTTTGCGGATCTGTTTAGGGCTTATTGCTGCAGCGTTGATTGTGGTCAACCCTTGGTCGTTTGACCTCAAAAATATGCCAAAATTCTAATTTTGAGAGGTCATACTGCTGGGCACTAAAATCGAGGAAAACATAGTTGTTTGACCGAATCCGTAATCTGCAGCATTTAATTTTTGTTGATATCATACATTGACTTTCATCCGTTGACATTGGGTTGACCAATGTTGACTTGTGATGAGTTGTCTTTGAGGGATGTGGGTGTGACACTTGGAGGATTCGCTGATCGAGAAAGACTTTTCTGGCTAAAGCATCATGTTGACTGCCGTAACACACAATATCTCATAAGGTTTTGTTGTACAAAAGGAATTGTAAATCTGACCTATATTATTGGCTTGTCCTCTGTTGATCTATTATTTTGTTCTATAAACATTTTACTTTCATGTTTATGTGATTGCTATTTTGTATCGGGCCTAAGAAATATTGAAGTGAAATTGCATCAAGCATAGAACACCATGGTTATCTAAATTTAACATGGTATCAGAGCTAAGGTGAAGACAAAGTCCAAGCTTTTGTTAGAAGCAATCACTGATGGAAGAAATCCTATCAAGGACAAATTGCCTACTCAACCTACAAGGGTTTCAAGGTTGATGATAAATTGACATATAAGTCTAATCATTACGCATGGAAGATGGCCTTGAATTTGGTGCTAGAAGATCAAGATGTCATGGACTATGTGCAGGGGAAGATTCAAGAGCCTCCATCAAATGTAGCTGCTTCCACAAAGACAAAGTATAGAAAGGGGAAACTCAAGGAAAATATAACTATCCAATATTTTATTCATAAGCACTTGGCTTCTTAAATTTCTGAGTTAAACACATCTAAATATATATATGATAAGATGGTGAGCATGTTCAATGCTAGCAATGCTAATTGAATCCTTTTCTTCAAGATTCATTTGAATAATATCAAGAAGGGCAAGGATGAATCTATTCAATACTATTTTATGAGGTTCACTGAAATCAAGAATAACCTCTTAGCTATTGGGGAAGAAATATCTCACCAAGAGATGGTTCTTAATGCACTTGCAGGTCTCCCCCATGATTGTTATGTATTCAATACCACTATTCTTAATAATAACGTGATCCCTTATTTTGATGAAATATTGACAAGATGCACTCAAGAGGAAACAAAAATGATGGAATATGCCTCTAATGGAAATGGAAGTGACCCTGTTGCCTTAACCACTCATGCAAAGAATAAGAACCATGGTAGAGAGGGGCCCAAAGGAAGGAAGGGAAGATGTTACACTTGTAACAAGTTTGGTCACGATGCAAGAGAGTGCCGCAATAGAAGGGTCTCTCCCAGGGATTATAACAACAACAACTTCAGGGGGAGTGGAAATCAAAGGAAAAATAGGTTCAAAGATAAAAGGAAGTCTCCCTCTGATCATAGTGGAAATGGCCAACCTTTCAAGAGGTCAATAAATTCCAGGTACGATGAGTCTAATGTTGTTGATAATAAGAGAAATTTATTTATTCTTGTATCTTCCCTCTCTTCTGCATCTCCACTCGACACCCTAGATGTCTGGTTGATTGATAGTGGTGATTCAAGGCATCTCACTGGTTATAAGGAAAATATCTCTAATTTCGTTGAGAAGGATACTAATTTGGAAATTATCCTTGGAGATAATGCCACCTATCTTGTGAAAGGGACAGGGACCGTGACTCTTCATCTATCTCAAGGTCAAGTCCTCTGATTACAAGATGTGTTTTGCGTACCTGATTTGAAGAAGAACCTTGTGTCCATTTTGGCAATGGAAGACAAAGGGTTCAAGGTGGCATTCATTGATGGAAATTTACTTATCTGGAAGAATAAATTAAAGGAATATATTTCTATTGGTTTTAGAGTTGATACACTCTACCAAGTTGGAGGAAGTCCATTGGGGGCTATGTCATGTGATACAACTCTTCAAAAAGAGTTATGGCACCAGAGGTTTGCACAACTTCATTATAAAGCCCTTCCCAAAGGAAGGAAGGAAGGTGCCCAAATTTAGAGATGATCATGAAGGTATATGTAAGGGTTGTGCTGAAGGGAAGCATACAAGGGGACCATTCCCCTCAAGTGTCACAAAGATAATTGATATCTTGAAGTTGATGCATTCTCATTTATGTGGTATTCTTCCCGTGACATCCTTGGGAAGATGTTACTATTGCATGAATTTTACAGATGAATTCTCCCGCAAGACCTGGATATTTTTTTTTTGAAGAATGATGAATCATTCAAATGGTTTTGTACCTTCAAGGCGTTGGTGGAAAATCAAACTGAGAAGAGAATCAAATTTTTGAGGGCCGACAATGGGACTGAGTATGAGTTAAATGAGTTTAATGACTTCTGTAGAGAAGCTGACATTAAGAGGGAGACCACAACTATGTATACTCCTAAGAAAAATGGTGTTTTTGAAAGAAAGAACGTGATCATTGTGGAAGTTGCCCGCGCCATGCTATGTGACCAAGGTCTTCCGAATTTTCTATGGGGAGAAGCTACAAACACTACTATGTACATTCAAAATAGATGCCTACATTCTTCTTTGGACTCCAAAACCCTTGAAGAAGTATTCTCTAGTAAGAAACCTGATGTTTCTTATTTTAGATTTTTTGGTTGTCTTGTTTACTTTCATGTGTTGAAAGAAAAGAGAAGCAGGATGGTTGCTTCTGGAAAGAAGGTAATGTTTGTGGGGTACATATAAAATTAGAAGGAATATATAATCTATGTTCCTGGTCAAAGAGAAGTGGAGATATGCCACGATGTCACATTCGATGAAGATTCTACCCTCAAGAAAGTGAGAAATCTTCCAAGCTCCAAGGAAGAAAAATAAGATGAAGAATTAGGGAAGCAGGAAGAGCCGAAGGATGACCTGATTCCCACTGTTGAAGGACCTATGGATCCTATTGATTCACATCCTTCAAATAAGAGAAGACCCTCATGGCTCAAGGATACTCTCGTATATGCCAAGAGACATATTTCCCTAAGGGGGACATTTTGTGAATGCAAGAAGCTAAAGAGATACCAAGGGTATCTAGCAGCCATGAGTACGATAGTACAATCTAAGCCTGGATCATTTGAAGAATCTATAAAGAATCAAGTTTTGAAGGATTCTATTCACGAATAATATGAGTCCATTATGAAAATTAATCTCTAGGAATTGGCCCCAAGACTAGAGGAAAAATCTGTTGTCACCTCGAAATGGCTCTGTAAGATCAAGCATGGATCTGATGGAAGTGTTGAAAATTACAAGGCAATGTTTGTTTCCCGAGGCTTCTCTAAAAAATAAGGAATAGATTATGATGATATATTTGCAACTATGGCTTTCTATACCACCATCCGATCTATTATTTCCCTTGTTGTAACGCAAGGATGGAGTCTCCATCAGATGGATGTGAAGACCTCTTTTATGCATGGTTCTATAAAGGAAGAGGTGTATGTGGAGCAACCTCTGGGGTTAGAATTCCAAGATAGAGACACCTATGTACGCAAGTTGCAGAAAACCCTCTATGGGTTGAAGAAAGCCCCTAGGGCTTGGTATGAGAGGATAGATAGATACTTGATGAAGTTGGGCTTCACTCAAAGTAATGTTGATCCAAACATTTATTTTAAGGTTGATAGAGAAAGGCCTCTCATTATAGTTCTATATGTGGAAAATCTCCTCCTAACAGGTGCTGACCCTCTCATCCATTAGCGTAAGAGGGATTTATCTTCCGAGTTTGAGATAAAAGACCTAGGACTAATGCATTACTTCCTAGGCTTGGAGGTTTTGCATAGGCCAAGCGAGATTTTCTTTTCTCAAGGAAAATATGTCGCGAAGATGTTGGAGAGATTTGGTATGGTGGGTTGTAAGTCTGTGTCAACACTAATGGAACTCAAATTTAAGAAGTTGCACAGAAAAATTGTTGGGCTCGTGCTAGAAAATCTTACCGAGTATCAAAAACTCATGGGGGCCCTGACGTTCCTAGTGAACTCCCGTCCGGACATATGTTTTGTAGTGAACACTTTGATTCAACATATAGTTGAGCCTCATCACATTTAGTGGATTGGTGCCAATAACATATTGAGATATCTTCGGGGGAAAATCAACCATGGGCTGAGATACACTTCCGGGAGTTTGAGACTCCATGGATATACTAATGTTGATTGGGTTGGCAGTGTGGTGGATCACAAGAGAACATCTGGATGTTGCTTCACGTTGGGTTATGCTTTGATATCTTGGATGAGAAGGAAGCATAAGTTGGTGGCTTTGAGCACTGCTAAGGCCGAATACATTACAGTGGATATGGCTTGTTGTGAATCTATTTGGTTGCAAAATATCTTAAGTGAGTTGTTTGGGAACGTGCTAGATACCACCGTTATCATTTATGATAACTAGAGTGGAATTTTCCTTTCTGAGAATCCCATGTTCCACGATCGATCCAATCATATTGATATCAGGTACCACTTCCGGGATATGGTACAATGAGGTGATGTAAGGCTTGATCATATAGGAACTGATGAGTAGGCCGTGGATAATCTCACGAAGTCCCTGGGGAAGTTCATGTTCCTAACCTTCCATGAGAAGCTTGGAATCGTGGAAATACCCTATTCTAAGGGTCCTTCTTGAGTTGGAATATGAGCTCTGGGAGCTCTAAGGGGTTTGGGGATAACTTCTTGGAGCTATAAGCACAAACAGGGCTAGGCTTGTCAAACCTTGTTGTGCTTCTACCCCGCCGTTATGATATTGAGTTGGTTCACCTCTCTTTGATCTGTGCCCTGCATGCATCCTACCCAAGGAGTTTTAGACTCATGGGAAGTACCTCTAATTTTGCAAATAAGGTGGGAAATTTGGATAGAGACCAATAGCAAGACTGATGGATGCATCAAATATTGTCGCACTCTCTATGTCTAGGATGGCACGTGTCCAACACCTTGATATGGGATCAACCATGATGAGATTTTTACTTCTAAACTGACTTCGGGTTAGTAAAATAACTTCAGGTTAGTATGAGACTCTTTTTGGAGTCCAAGAGAGGTTTTTACCTCTAAGCTAACTTCGGGTCAATTGAGTGTGACATCTTTTTGACTCACCTTTTCTTCTATCTGAGAAAGATCCATCAAAGAAAATTACGACAGGATGATGCACGATGTTTGGTAAAAGTACATGATGGTATTGATGGATGGCACTTGTGGACATATGGAGTTCTCCCTAGTTGAGAGGGAGTGTTAATTTTTGGCATGTAGGTCAAAACTCAATGTTGAATTTCTCATATGACTATGGTCATATTTTTTTGGATTCCTCTTTTGGAGAGGTTCAATATTGATGTAAATATCATCTTGTTTGGATGAGTAGAACTTATATTTTGAATTTATTTTCCACACATGTGCAAGGTGAGCCAGATTTGTAATGTGTCACACACCCTCACTGATGGATATAAATTGGAGAGAATTGGAGGACATATTCATCATCAATTCATCACACATATCTCATTGTGATCTGATTTGTCTGCTGGCCTTTAGATACATCTTCCCTTCACATGTGCAGAGGTAGAGAAGTTTTTTTTTTGTGGATCTATTTAGGGCTTGTTGCTGCAACATTGACTAGCGTTGACCGTAGTCAAACCTTAGTCATTTGACCTCAAAACTTTGCCAAAATTTCAATTTTGAGAGGCCTTATTGATCGTCACTAAAATCAAGGAAAATAGAGTTGTTTGACTGAAGCACTAATCTGCAGTGTTGATTTTTTGTTGTTATCCTGCATTGAATTTTCTGCATTGACTTTGGGTTGACCTACGTTGAGTTTGGGTTGACCAACGTTGACTTGTGATGAGCTGTCTTTGAGGGTTGTGGGTGTGACACTTAGAGGATTTAATGACCGAGAAATATTTTGTTGGCTGAAGCATCATGTTGACTGCTGTAACACACAATATCTCATATCTTTTCTGGACAAAAGGAATTGTAAATCTGATCTATATTATTGGCTTGTCTTCTGTTGATATATTATTGTGTTCTATCAGTATTTTAATTTCATGTTTATGTGATTTATATTTTGTATTGGTCCTAAGAAATATTGAAGTAAAATTTCATCAAGCATAGAACACCATGGTTATTTAAATTTAACTCTAGATATTTGATTTAGAAATAAATGGGAGAAGATCATACCTTATCTAAAAGTATATTTGAGAAGACACATTGGGAATACAAATGTAGATATTTTATATATAAATAAATGTGAGAAGACCATACCTTATCTAAAAATATATTTGAGAAGACACATTAGAAATGAAATAATAACAAATAATAAAAGTCATATCAGTAAAAAAAATAAAATTACAAATTCACAAGTGTAGATATTACTCAAAAATTATAAGTCAATATTTATAGATTAATTAAACACTAATCAAAATTTATCCTGATAGGATCAAGTGGGACATTACATACACCCCTCCTTCAGAAAACTTCGACCCAAAGTTAGAGTGAAAATGACACAAGGAGTTTAAAATAAGTTTGACAATAAACCATATCAAAATAGAGAGAGATATAGTAGTCAAATTAAGTAAATAAATGATACCACCTCCCATCAAGAGTATCCAACTAACTTATAACCTCCTATCATTCCTAACCTACTTCTACTCCCATCCTATTTGTCCTCTGTTGCAATATACTATGGCATTGACTACACCAATCTAGCCACTGATAAAACCAATATGGTGGAAGCGTTGACTATATTGACCTAAATTCCCCAGCAGACAAATAGAAATCATCATCACAAGTCTAGGGGAGTGTTTCCATCACTGACCTCCCATGATTCTAGGCTTGCAGGTTACATGGTGGGAAATTCCTCCATCCCTCCTCAAAACTAGGATCAACACCCTAACATGGACCACACTACAATGCTAGTTGGATACTTGTCATCGAATAATATAGTCAGTTAATATTGTCACATATCACTTACACTTTACCCATGTCATAATAGTGCATATCAAGTAGATACAAAATGTAATAAAACAATGTACATCATACCATTCATCGTCAGATATGTCAACATTTCCCATCAAAAGAGTAGATCTTGGTTATCATATAGTTTTTTCCAATCTGTAGGTTAGTTCTCATTCATGCATATACATAACAACCAAAACATATATAGATAATTGATCTTAATCCTCAATTTATTAAGTCCAAAATCCATGTCTCAATTTTTTACTTCATAAAAACATACTGGAAATAAATCTTACATTATATAAATCACAATTTTGATAAGTAATTCATTAGATATGATATCCCATTAAGCCATACATCAAACAAAAATAACTTTGATACGTCATACACTAGATAAATCATAACCAGGTAAGTCATTCATGAGTTAAATCACACACTTAAGTCATACATCAAATATTTTAATCAACAATACCTAATATATCTAATGATTTATATAAGTAGTTTCATCTGTCCAACCAAAATGAATCAAAATTACATAGAATTCATAAATAAAATAACATGGAACTACAAATAGATCCTTTGCATAGGTAGCTATCTAAGTCAAAATGGGCATCACAGATGCTCGAAAAGTGAGGGGTAGTCACAATGTAGAGTTTTTACATCCTTCCAGGTAGAAGACCTTGAGCTATACTTTTCCCACTATACCTTAACCTAGTCCACCATGCGACGTATGAGATGTCAAACCGTACAATCCAAAATCTGCATAATGGTTTAACGGTTACAGTTCCCACGTATGAAACCTTCAATTACCTCCTATCCAATTTGTGAGATTCATCAGAAACATAATGTCATAAAATAGATACATGAAAAGCATCATGAGTTTTATGCAAATGGGGTGGAAGTACAAGATGGTAGGAAATTGGTCCAATCTTCTACTTAATTCTAAAGGGTCCTATTAACCGAGGTGACAACCTTTTCCCTTTCCCAAATCGAATGGTACTTTTGTTGGGTCAAAAAAGAATAAAAATTTGTTCTCCTACCTCATAACTACGATTAGTCCTATGTGCATTGGCATAAATATTTTGTCTATCTTGTGCTTCCTTTAACCTTTGTCGAATTTTTCTTAAACGTTCCTCCATTTCTTGCACCAATTCTAGCCCAACTATTACTTGGTCCTCCAAATTTTCCCAACTCAATGGAATCCTACATGGCCTCCCATATAGAGCTTGATAAGGAGGCATCCCAATCGAATTGTGGTAACTATTATTATAGGAAAACTCTACCAACGGTAAGTACCTTTCCCACTGAGTGATTATCCATGACGTACATTCTGAGAATGTTTTCCATAAACTGATTTACTCTTTCAGTCTGCTCGTCCGTTTCTGGATGATATGAAGTGATTAGGTTCAACTGATTCCCCAATGCTAACTGCAAACTTGTCCAAAACTTAGATGTAAAGTGAGAGTCTCTATTATAAATGATCTTTGTGGGTAACCCATATAGTCGAATAACTTCGCTTATAAAAACTCATGCCACATCAGTAACATCATAAGTGTTTCTCACTAGGATGAAATGGGAACATTTTGTCAATTTATCAACTACAACAAATATAGAATTGTTCCTATGTGAAGTGAGTGGAAAAACCACAACAGAATCCATAGAAATGGCCTCCCATTTAGACATAGGTATGTCATGCGGTTGTAGGAGTCTTACTGGATGGAGATGATCAACCTTCACTTGTTGACATTCAAGACATTTTACGAAAAAATGAACCAAGTTGTGCTTCATGCCTACCCAAAAGAAGAGTTTCTTCATGTTTGCATACATCTTCTTCACTCTAGGATGTGCACAATAGAGTGCTTTATGTGACTCTTCAAGGATGGTTCTTCTTATACTTCCTTCCATAGGGATGTACATTCTAATTGAAATCTCAATAGTCCATCTAGTTCAAGGATATAGCCCTCAAACTTTGGTTCTATCTGTTTTCCGCTCTAGAGTGCTGATATAACCTTCAGATACCAACTATCTTCAAAGAGTTTTTCCAACACACGTTCCCTCAAATTAACCTTCAAGGGTACTAAGGAGAAGGTTTGTGGCCTCCTTCTTAGTGCATCAACCAACAAATTCTCCTTTCCCTTAATGTATAAGATCCCAAAATCATACTCCCTCATTAATTCACTCCATCGCCTCTACCTACCATTCAAATATCTCCGAGTGAAAAGGTACTTCAAGCTCCAATGATCAGTTTTTAACTCAAATATTCTCCCAACGAGGTAGTGTCTCCAGAGTTTTAAAGCTACCATCATTGATGATAATTCTAATTCATGGGTAGCACACATTTATTCATGCTTCTTCAAATTTCTAGATGCATAATCTATTACTCCACCTTCTTGCATCAACATTTCTCCCAATCCTTTCTTTGAAACTCATGTGCAGACAATGAAGTTATTTTTCATGTTAGGAACTCAAAGTATCGGTGCTCTAGTTAGTAACCTTTCTAGTTCATTGAATGCAGTGTCACATTCATATGTCCATTCATACCTAACGCCTTTTTGTTTTAATGTAGTTATGCATTTTGCAATATTTGAAAAACCTTCCACAAATATATGATAGTAACCTACTAGCCCCATGAAGCTACGCACGTCATGATCATTTTTCGATATTGGCCAATCCATTATGGCCTTTACCTTTTTTGGGTCAACTGAAATCCCTTCTCCTGAAATGATGCACCCAAGGTAACGAATTTTCTTTTGAAATAAAGAACATTTTGACAATTTTCCATACAACTAATTTTCCCATAAGTAGGTTAGCACAACCCTTTGGTGCTCTTCATGCTCCTTTTCATTCTTCGAATACACCAGAAAATCATCCAGAAAGACTTGCACAAATTAGTCCAAATATTTCCTGAACACACCATTCATGAGACTCATGAATATTTCTGGTGCATTGGTCAAACCAAATGGCACAACTACAAACTAGTATTTCCCAAAATGTGTCCAAAATGTAGTTTTTGGGATGTCACCTTCCTTAATCCTCAATTTTTGGTATCCAGATCGTAGATTGATCTTTGAGAAAACTATTGTTCCATTCATTTGGTCAAATAGGTCATCTATTCTAGGTATTGGGTACCTATTATTTATTGTGTCTTGATTCATGTCCCTATAATTTATGCATAGCTTTAAGGAACCATCCTTCTTCTTCAAGAAAATCACTAGTGCACCCGAAGGTGAAATACTAGGTCTAATAAATCCCAAGTCTAAAAGATCTTTTAACTGCATCTGCAACTCACAAATTTCTAGGGCTATCACCCTGTAGGGTGTCTTGGAGATTGGTTCTAGACCATATTTTAGGTCGATTGTGAAATTGAACTCCCTCACAGGTGGTAATCTAGGAAATTCCTTAGGGGAAACATCCTCAAATTTTAAAAAAAATTGGTACTGATCTATGGAGGGTCCTTTTTGGTCACTTACACCCTTGGCCATATATAGCTTACAACCTTGCCAGAAACAATGTTTTACCTTCATTGTGGAGATGAATGGTAGGGATAATCCTCTCTTAATACCACAAATCTCAATTGACCTACCTTCATATTCTAAACAAATTACCTTCTTTTTGAAACATTATACCAAAGCTCGATGAGCTTCTAGCTAGTCCATTCTGATGATTGCATCACATGTCCCCAATGTTATGATATATGCCTTCAACTTAGTTGTACACACCTCAAGGTTCACTTGGCATTGGTCAACACTAGGTCCTACTCCTTGTTTTATCCTAGAATCCATTTCAACTTGTTTAAATTCATCGTGCTCATAGGCTGCCAACCCACATTTTTCTAATGCAATTGGTGAAATGAAACTATATGTAGCACGAGAATGATTTTTTTATTTTACTTTTACATTGTTTATCATACCAATGTTTCTACCATGGAAGATTGGTGTTCAAATTTTTGGTTATAAAGTGTTGCATAAATTCAATGGTGGTTGCTATCTTCCCCCATTGGTGCTTTTCCTTCTCTACCATTTTTACTAGTTTGTAACTCAAGACAGTCACATTGGTAATGAGGTCCCCCACATCCCCAAAAAGTGATGCGATGTAGACTCCAAACATAATGTTTTGGAGTTATTTAGAAATGGATCCTTCACCTCAGACCCCTACCCCTGCTTGTGGCTCCTCATATCTAACTGTGATTTGAATGAGTCCTTGATGTTGCCAGTGAAGCTGCACTGGCAACCATTGAAATCCCCACTATTGGTGCTTTGGGTACAACCATGTCTCCATATGGTAGTGGCCTCAAACTTCCTCACCTGGAG
Organism: Pinus albicaulis; assembly: GCA_034641835.2. Taxonomy (NCBI): domain Eukaryota; kingdom Viridiplantae; phylum Streptophyta; class Pinopsida; order Pinales; family Pinaceae; genus Pinus; species Pinus albicaulis. Next base: position 604,449,314 of record CM076583.1, read on the forward strand.
AAGATACGAGGGGCCTTCCCCATAAACCTTGGTTTTGGTGGAAAAATGGTTTTGTTTCCACCTTGTAAGTCTAATTTATCTTCAACATAATGAGCATGTTCCACAGATTCTGCACTTGAGGATGGTTTCCACATCCGCGCCATTTCCCTAATATTAGGGTTCGAGCCAGCAATGAAATAATCTTCTTGGCTCTGATAAGTTTCCATGTAAGAGACATACTTGAACAATTCCATGAATCTAATCTCATATTCCTCTACTGTGTGGTTTTCATGTACCAAAGCATGGAAGGCTCCTACCTATTGTTCTTCATAATATGATGGTAGGTAATTTTTCTTGCATATCTCCTCAAATAAATCCTAGGTATTTGTGTTAGGAGTGAGGTGTAGTTGATGCTCTAAGTTCCCTATCAGTTCATGGAAATATCTCTTAGTTGAAATATCTATATTTTAGCTTTTGAACTGGAAGTATAACCTCTTAGTACAAAACACCTCCTCATTCCCTCTAACCAAGCTTCTACTCGTTCACTAGCACAACCTCCAGCAAATTCTGGGATCTTAATTTTTTGGAGCTACCTAGTAATGTCCTCGATTTGAGGTACTCTATATGAGTCTCTTAATCCCTCGAGATTTCCTAACCCTGATGGAGGGTGCTCCACTTCCACCTCAGCTGTTTGACACCCTCTTAAAGTCTCATTAATTACTTCTAGGGATTGCAATATGAGAGCTAACTCCGGCGATGGCAATGGGTTATTTGTAGGAGGCCCTTGTGATGATCCTCCTTGATCTCAGTTTCCTCATTTCCTCACCATTTTTAACTGTTCCAATATACGTAACACAAGACTTATTAACGCAACTTATGACCTTGTCAATGCTTACTCAGCTCACGCATGTTTTTGGAAAATGATAGGTGCAAGTTTTCCTTTTGATATTCTCGTAAATGACCGTTAATCATATTGAGAAGATCTTCATGGATCTACTAAATCCTCTCCCATCACTGGTTAAGAATGTGTCACGAGGCCCTAATAGTCACCCTCAATATCTTTAAATATGCATAAAAAATGATCCTAAATCCCTCTTATATATTTCAAACATTCACATAAACATTAAATTACCCTTTTTAATCACTTTATTATAATTAGGTGTCCTATTGAAATCCCATAAAAAATGCTAGATATTAATTTTTTTTTTGGTAAGTATCCTTGTGTTTTCAAAGTAGGTGCCTAACGATACCAATCAACTCAATACTATCCTTATTATTAGATATTTACTATCCAATTGACGTATATAGAATGGCTAGCACTACATGTTTTAAGATAACAATATTGTATATTGTCTTAAAAGTGGTTCTAACATGCTAGTCAATTGTTGTTCACCTTTCACAACGTTAATGTATTAACACGTTTTATTTCTCTTTTATAAACATATGCATTTAAAAAAAAGTAAAATCTAGTTAAAAAAAAATGTTTTGTGCAATGCCATGGAGCTTGGATCTTAAAGGTTTAGAAGATAGGCTTTTCAAGATACATATCTTTTGTGCAATGCAATGGAGCTTGGATCTTAACGATTTAGAAGATAGGCTTTTCAAGAGAAAAAAAATTTGTGCAATGTAATGGAGCTTGGATCTTAAAGATTTAGAATATAGGCTTTTCCGTTCAAAAATATTGTGTTTTCCGTTCACAAATATTTCGTTTTTGTAAGGAATATATAAAAACTTATATTTTACTTCTATGCATTAAGTATTATCTTGAGCGATATGTTTTTCTTTTGTAGGTTGTGTAGGTTGTGTCCTTATTAGGGCGCAGAAAAATAAAAATTAGAACAACTTTATTTTTAGATGAAAGGAAATCCTAATACATATCACATTAAATTATATAACATATAGGTAGTAGATATAAATTAATATACATTTTACTATATAAATTAAAATAATAATTCCCTAACTATATTTAAATTTAATTAAAAAGCACATAAATTTTTGTATGAATATTCACCCCCATTTTAAGATGGGTATTATAAACTTCTAGATAAGCTTACTTACAATACCATGGGTGAATTCCATGGCTTATCAATACCACATAGCCAAAACCATAATAAATAAAAATAAAAATAAAAATTATGTATATTTTCATTTAATTTAATTTTATAACAATTTTTTCAAAGTAAAACATAATATTTATAATAAATATACAATATACCAAGTTCGTCAATGATGGATATTCACCATTATTTTATCGTGGATATTATTAACTTGTAAATAGGCTTTGTTACAGTACCACATGACCAATACCATAGGCTCTCATAAACATGGAGCCCAAAAAAACTAATAACTTCACCAAATCAAATTTATTTTATTATTTTAATTTAAAATTTTAATTTTAATTTTTTTATTATTTTAATTCAAAATTTTTATTTTTTTGAAAAATTATTTTCAAGTAAAAAAAAAAAAGTTTAAAGTATAGTTCTCCTTATCAATTTTTTATTTTTATTTTACTTGCCACGATCGGAAGAAAGACCTATCCTTGCAATAGATATTGTTTGGCATAACAAACGAACAAATTATGGAGATGTAAATTTATGATAAAAAAAAATGGCCAATCCCAAATATATGTAACATTTGTTTTTTTTTAATATATATAATAAAACTACAGAAACTAAACTTCCACTACAATTAAAAATCCTTAAAATATATATATATATAGATCGATTTCGAAGCACAAAATATTTTTGAAACACATAATCATCCTTTGATATATTATTTTCCTTCGACATATCCAAGAATATATGTAACATTTTTTTATAAAAATAAAGAAACTTTTAAGTGGATTTAAATTTTTTATAGAAACAAATAAAGATAGCAGTTTTTTTTGTTTGCACAAATCATGTGAACATCATCGACAATTCATATTCTTGCACAATGAGAATTCACAATGTATTACCACTTTCTTGACTAACACTAAATGTCAATCAAAGTTCTTACAATTTCTTTTATGAATGCTGGTTTTGTAGATTAAAAAATAGTATTGTTTTAGAAAATGTTGTTGAATAAAGTGTTCTCCACTAGTATGTTGTGGTCCACTGACTATTTCAACAACACTCTATATCTTGGGTTTGTCATGTATCTTTTCCTTCTATGCATTTTTATAAACCTATCTCAAAAATCAATCAAATCTGTTACGGCATTGATGGGAATAGTTCGATTATAACCAGCATAGATCCATCTAACTCCGGATCTATCATGCGCCGAGAGGGATCAAATCTCTCGAGGTGCAAACCTATTTTTGAGTGCAAAACTTGAGGAAAGGTTTGCACCTCGAGAGATTTGATCCCTCTCGGCGCATGATAGATCCGAAGTTAGATGGATCTATGCTGGTTCCAGTCGGTGGCATCAACGTCACATTTTTCAGATTATTAAATTTTCTGTATATTTTTGAGATGTACATCATACTTTGAAATTTTTAAGATTAGAAATACAAATTCTAACAAATGTTATTAATATAAATATGTTTTGTGATCTTAAAAATGAACTAATTAATATATTAAATAACAAATACACCTATCATATCATTGAAATATCAAATACACCTATATTAAGCCGACATTTATTAAACCTGCAATATTGTAAATTTACAATTAACTGCACCTAGTAACTGACCATCCTAACTGCAAATTAATTGTCAGTTCAAGGGATCCCACTGCATTGTCCAAAATAGGATTTCCAGATGACCGCACAATAAAAATGAAGGGCTTGACGGAACCTGAAAGTCGGAAGTTTTTGTCATCAATTTCCAAATAATAATGAAAATCTGCATTCAAACATTGAGAAGGATGAGGTAAAGCTGTTTCTGCGTAAAGGGTTTCCGCTTGCAATAAAAGTAGTGGGGAGGGCAATGGCGCGCAGTCCTCAGCCAGAGCAGTGGAAGTGGGCTCTTGACAGGCTGGAAAAGGCAGAGAGGCTCGATGATTTCCCAAGGTTGGGTTTAGACGCAGTGGGCAACGAGGACGCTAATATGCAATTGTGCTTTCTACACCTAGCTGCTGCCTTCTTCGAAAATGAAGTCATTGATGTCCAGGACGTGATTCCCTTGTGGATGGGAGAAGGCCTCCTCGCAATGAAAATGCTTCAAAATGGACCTGCACATGTTTTAACAGATCGGTCTTTTATTGAACCGATGATAATAAACACAGAAGGGTTCCCAGTTTGCCTTAGGATGCACGACCCGTTTGAGATAGGGAGGATTTATGTTGACCAGCTAGCAGAACGTTTTTTGATAGAACCGATGGTGAGAGACGCAGATGGGCACGTGGTTTGCTTCGGGGTGCTCAACGTCCTGCGTGATTTGGCAATTCGAATTGCAGAGAAAGAAGAAAATTTCTACTGTCGTGTGGGTAACGGTTTGAAAGATTTGCCAAAAGAAAGCACAAGGATTTTCTTGAACCGCAGCGAATTCAGTTCTCTTCCGCTATTTTCTTCATCTTCAGAAGTGTGCTCATTGTCAATTTCTCAAAACACACAAATAACAAAAATTCCAAATAAGTTGATGCCCAAATATTTAAGATTTCTCAAGTGTTCCTGACGGAGGGAACGCTGGCCCGCTCATTGCCGCAGGGTGGTCAAGCTGAAGTGGGCGAACATGCCTAAAGTTAAAAAGATGTCGCAACAAAAGACTCCTAGATCTCTTACAGTGTCTTGACACCCTTTGTATCCTTGATGTTACCATCGGCATCAAGGAACCGCTCCGATATTCATGTTGAGATCCTCGTATCTGGGGCCTTAGTGGATGCAAAGATTTGCAAAATCTTCCTTATATATCTCTGCTCTCTTTTTGTTCTGCATGGCTGTAATATAGATGGATGCAAGATGTACTGGACAAAACCTTCACTTAACAAAAAAAAAGTTATGGATGAAGGTAAGAAGTCTTAATAAAACTTTTTATGAGGAATAGGGAACAAGGAAGTGGCTCCATGAGAGTCAAACCACGAACCTCAAGCAAAGTCGGTTTCATGCAAATAATTGGGCATATAAAGCATAGTGAGGGTAAATTAAAGGGTACAATTGGGAGCATGACTGAAATGGACACCCTCCTGTTGATATTTCCCAAGGAGAGACCTTCCGATATGGAAAATTTATCTCTCGACATTAATAACATGTCGAAGTTGAGAAGCCTTTCATTAAAATCCTGCAGTTTTACTAAAATGGAGATCAAAATGAAGAATGATGTATGCCAGTTAAAAAGCCTTACTTATCTGAAGTTCTATGAGTGTCCCATGTTTGAAGAACTTCAAACTTTACATAAGCTTCAAAATTTGAAGCATTTGGAAATTATTCTTTGCGAGAAAGTAAAGGACTTTCCCAAGAGAGACAGGAGCATTTCCTTCGTTGAAAATATTCTCATTGGTTGGACTAGACAATTTAGTGGAATTACCAAAAAGAGAAGAAGGTGCAATGCCTTTCCTTACAATATTTAATATGATCAATTGCTCAAATGTGAAAATGTTGCCGGAAACTTATTTGAAAAAGGGAATTAGAATAACAGTTTAAAAAATTAAATAACGTTTTTTTAATTATGAGTTTTTTTTTGTTTTAAACTCGTTACTTATTTTTAACTATTTCTTTTACTAAAATAGAGATCAAAATGAAGAATGATGTATGCCAGTTAAAAAAACCTTACGTCCTAGGTTGGAAAAACTTCAAAATTTACATAAGCTTCAAAAATTGGTCTCAGTGGACGTTAACCATCATCATCATCATTATCATCATAATTTAATAAAAAAATTAATCATTTTTTCATCATCAATTAAAAATAATACAAATTATATAATAATTTATTCTAAATAATTAATTCTGCTTTTACTCTAGTGTATAAGAATAATAAAATATTAAATTAATTCATAAATTTTTATTTTTATTTTTATTTATTTTAAAATTATACATCTTAAAACCTTTTTTTTTACCAATTTTACATTATTAATGTGAAATAATGTTGTATATATTTTGATGAAAAAGAATTGTAATAAAATTGAATTATCATTTTCAATTATTAATATATTTGATAAATTAATATTATAATTTTGTATAAATATTATATATTTTTAAGTAACCTTTATATGATAATAGTAAAAAAATATGTTATATTTTGCTAATACTCTAATAACCATTATATCATAAATATCTTAATCTTTACAAGTAAATGTCCAATATATATATATATATATATATATATATATATATATATATATATATATTTACGTAAAAAATGATACCATAAATATAATCATAAATCCTTATCAAAATCTAGCCAATCTTTTAAATCTATAAATTCTTTTCACTTCTCTTTTTGAAATAGCATTTTTGTTATTTTGTAAATAAAAATGAAAGCTCTATTCGAGAAATTGGACTTTACGGCACAACTCATTTAGCACCCTTAAATTTTAAATGTTTAGAAGTTGGACTTCCTTTCTAAACTCATTTAGCACCCTTTAATTTTTTTTTAACGGGAAGAACTGAGCTTTTACTGAAATGATATTCATCATAATTTTTTTTCTCCCAATCATTTTCATATATGGCCACTGGTTATTATGTAAATTGCCATCTTAACTTTTCCGCTGTCTTGATCCTCTTTTCCACGACAGGAAAACTCACACAAAACAAGCAAGGGAGATATACTCACACACAAACCGTTATAAATAATTTAATATCCCATTCATTTAAAATTCGACGACTTTTTAGTACCATTTTTGCTTAAAAAAAATTTATAAAGATTTATCTAAACACAGAAATTAGTATATGATTTTTATATTCTCATGAGTTAATAACAATAGTAATGATAGATTCGGAAGGCAGATCAGATGTTTTATTTATCTGTCTAGGCCCTAAAGTATTTTAAATATTCTTATAAATTAATAAATATCAAAATAATGGCAAACCCAAATTGGTGTTCAGATCAAATCTAAGAAACCCAAGGGTAATAAGAAGTCCTACGCTATAAAATAGAATAGTGAAAAATTAATACCTATGATTCGATGAGATATCTCTAAATTTTCCTGTCACTGTGGAATAAACAAGTTGAGAGGGAGATGAAGAAAGCGAGGGGGGAAACCTACCGCGCGGGGCCTGATAACTCGAGAAAGCGAGCGAGACGACATCGGCGAAGACGATCGATGATACGAATTCGGGAGGCGAGGGCCTTGCGGGGTTTGAAGTATATCCACTAGTACCATTAGTATCTCCTCTGGAGCATAAGAAATGTAAATGCTGCCCAGGCATCAACTTGTTTGGAATTTTGTGTGTTTGAGAAATTGACAATGAGCACATTTCTGAAGATGAAGAAAATAGCGGAAGAGAACTCAATTCGTTGCGGCTCAATGCAATTAACCATATACAATATAAATTAAAACTTTGTATTTAAATTGGTTCAAAGTTCAGGCAACGTACCAGTTTTATATGTCTCATTCATATATTTCTTCTAATTTATTTTGCTGTATTTGTATAAAGTAAGTTTAATATATAAATTAAACATGTAGATTTAAGAAAACATGTAGTAAAATAGCTATATGATATTTTTAAAAATTAATAAGTTAAATTTAATAGATAAAAATGATATAACTGTTTTGCAAATAAACATCAACTTTATAACGGCTCTAATTTTGTTGATGAAGTAGTGGCTATGTGGTTTGAATTTCCTGCTGCTTTGTGGAATCAACTGAAAGATTTCAAGTTGGTAGGAGTCTCGAAAGTTTTAGTGGATTTGTTTAATGAGAAGGTTGATCTCTGAATTCTTCATTTGGAGGCATGGAAGACGAAGATTAGCCAGCCGCAACAGTAGTTAATTTGTGGAATCAAATGAAAGATTTCAAGTTGGTAGGAGTCTCGAAAGTTTTAGTGGATTTGTTTAATGAGAAGGTTGATCTCTGAATTCTTCATTTGGAGGCGTGGAAGACGAAGATTAGCCAACTGCTAACAGTAGTTAAATGACATTTAGGTGTTGTATGTCTTCAGACCGTATAATTTCATACCAATGTTGCCAAAGCTGATGGAGTAATTTTTACTTCAAAATTTTGAAATGATGTCTTATTATTTTAATTTTCCTTTAATTTACTTTATTCTAGTCCCCTAGGTTGAAGTGGAAATTTCTATGTAATTAGTTGAACTAAATATATATGTGCTATCCATGCATCTAAGTGAACTGTCAAATAAGAGAATAAACTTTTGGATTTTTGATGAAATAAAAAAAATTAATTTATCTATATTATTAAAAATATTATAAAATATTCTATAAAAATTAACTCCTTACAATCCAACAAATAACTTTAAATAATTAAACTAATTAAAATTCTAAAAATGGAATTCGAGAATAAACATTCCGATAGTCAAAATAAACATTGCTGTTAAAAATTTTCTATATACATAATTGTAAGTTTCAGTACATATCATCTTTAATGCATTTTGTTGCGTCGTAAGTCATCACAAAGTTGCTCCGGTCGGGTGCTTGTGGTCCATGTAAAATTAAAGCTTTGTATTAATTAATTATAGATTTCATTCATGTCGAGTTTTGTAGATGCCATACCGATCTTTATCGAAGTAAGGAGTGGATGAACAAAAAAAAAATGGTTTCGTATTCGTTAATTATTGTTTTTATTTCTGTCGATTTTTTTAGATGCCATATCAATCTTTATCGAAGGAATGATCCCGAGTGTGTGGTCCTCCTCTGTGAATTGGAAAAACAAACCACACAATGTGTTGACTAAACGCAAATTTGTGGAGGACCTTCGGAGTATCATCATTGCCAGAGGGTGTGGGTTGTTTGAAGCAGTTAACATGCTTAAAGTTATAAAGCATGCCGATCAAAAGACTCCCTAGATCTCTTACAGGTCTTGGACACCTCGAGATCCTTGATGTTAGCTTCACTGGCATCAAGTAACTGCCCTCTGACATTCATATGTTGAGATCCCTCAGGTATCTGGGCCTTAGTGGATGCAAAGATTTGCAAAATCTTCCTTATAGCATATCGACCCTCCATCCATAACTTTTTTGCGTTTAGTATCTCCTCCTTAACCTTGAGAAATGTCATGCTGGGCATCAACTTATTTGGAATTTTTGTTATTTGTGTGTTTTGAGAAATTGAGAATGAGCACATTTCTGAAGATGAAGAAAATAGCGGAAGAGAACTCAATTCGTTGCGGCTCAAGAAAATCCTTGTGCTTTCTACAGACTCGAATTTTGGCGAATCTTTCAAACTGTCACCCATACTACAGTGGAATTTTTCTTCTTTCTTAGCATTTCCAATTGCCAAATCACGCAGGACGTTGAGCATCCCGAAGCAAACCACGCGCCCATCTGCGTCTCTCACCATCGGTTCTATCAAACAACGTTCTGCTAGTTGGTCCACATAAATCCTCCCTATCTCATATGCTATTTATATAATTATTAAAACTTATTTGTTAAGCCGACATTTATTTTTTATTTTTATTATTTTAATTTAAAATTTGAGCCGACATTAAGGACGTGACAAACCTGACATCGGGGTCATACTGGGCTGTAGATGCGCCTCTCGGCGCAATAAAAGTATTCCCATTTTTCATTTCATTAAAACCTTGATTTAATCTCTATGGAATATCCACATAATGTTTTTAGTAGTAGTGAGGGTAGAGGGTTTAGATATATCTCAAAATTATAACATTTTTTTATTAAAAAATTTATAAAATAAAATAAAAATAAAATATTTTGATTGTGAAATGAGTTATGGTTTTTGGGCATGAGCCATGGTATTGTATCAAAGTCTATTTACAAGTTAATAACATCCATGGTAAAGTGGGGGTGAATATCCATGGTTAAGAATCTTGTTATATTGTAATATGGTATTGGTCCATGGTATTGTATAAAAGTCTATTTACAAGTTAATAATATCCATGTTAAAGTGGGGGTGAATATCCATGGTCAAGAATCTTGTTATATTGTAATTCTATTGTAAGTATTAAGTTTTTATGTGCTTATTAATTAACTTCAAATATGGTTATAAAATTGATTTTCCCATTGACCATTATTAGTTTAGCATTGACCAATGCAACTTATAATGTTTAACTTTGAAAAATAAATATTTATTTTTCAATATTATTAAAAAAATATTTTTTAAACATTTGATTGGACCATAACTTGAAGGTCATATGGTAGTCTTTGCATATTATAATGTCATGTGGATAACTACGCAACATAATTTATGAGAATGGTTACAACATTCATAACGATTTTTAGATATTTGTGTATTTATTTTTTAATCCAAAAATAAAATCCTTGAAAATAGTTCATATTCACATAAGTAACATACTTACCATGTGTTACTTTCCACCATAATTTAAGCAAGTCTTTACATAAAAAATAGATAAAAAGAATAATAATTAAATGATTAAAGAAGGGATCAACCTAAAAGAGAACCAAGAAAGTAAGAAGAAAACAATAAGATGGGGAGTTAAAAGAAATCAAACCTAAAGAGAAAATAAGAAGCAAGGAAAAAGACAGTGGAATAAGTATTAAAAACAAAAAAACAAAAGAAGGGAAATGAATAAGACAAACAAATGAAAGAGAACAAGGGAACAAAAAGAAGAAAAAAACAACCAAAAGGAGGATAAAGAGAGGACAAAATGGGGAGGAAGAGAAAGAAATACTAAAGAGGATAAAACCAAAAAGAGAGAGAAGAGGAAGGTAGAGATAACAATAGGGGATGAGGATGACAACAAAAATATAATGAAGGCTAAGAGAGGGAGAATGAAAGGGGAGAGGATGTAATGACTCATCTCGAATTATAGGCATAAGGTGATTATTAGCATGCATATGAGACATGCATATGATAGCTACATATGCATGCATCACATGCATTGTATATATATATATATATATATAAAGTGGCTATAATGAATATATAGTTAAATAAACCTATTTAATTCACTAATTAAATAACTCTTTTAACAAATTTGTTGGACAGAATTGTAAATTACGGATAAAACACGCTTCCCTAGATAGGTGCTAATCTAGAACAACAGATTAAAGACTATACAACTACTTTTCCTAACTAAGAACAGACACACAGAATATATTAGATTCTTACTTGGAATCTAAGCGCTTCCAAATGATTCCTTCTGTCGCTTCCGTTGTAGCTTCAACTTCCAATCGGCTATGCAAAATATTTCCTACAAGAATAAACACTAAACAACAGAAGATAGCAATAATATAGATGTCTATTCAAGTTAGTTTGCTAAATCAGTAAAGTATAAACCATATACATCAAATAAGATCTTGCAATATGGAAAATCAAAGCTAATACAGATGCATATAGGGAAAATTAATTTGTATTATTTATTAATGATAGAAGGGGAGGTTATAACCAAATGACTGATTTAGTGTCACCATCTCTAGTAGCATCCCAGCCTCATCATAAAGCAGATATCTCTAGCAAACTGTCACTCAAATCAATCTCCTCAATGAAAATCCCACCAGCATTTCTCTATACAAATTCCTCCTTTTCAAACACTAAGATTTGTGCTCAATTTATAGAGAAGCTGAGGTAGTTTTACAATCAATGACTTTCCAATAATAGGCAAGACATGTTCCCAATCTTGTACATGTCAAATGGACACATGGATTCGAAGTTTGACAAATGTGAACTCTTCTAGAAGGCACTGGCCAAGTGGAGATTCCAGAACAATGATAATTTCTCTCCCAATGTGATCAACAAACCCATAGATGTCGGGAAGTGCTTTGCAGAGCAGCCTTGCATAGGGCTACCTACATATGCAATGCACTTAGTCCCTTTAGAGGCAGCGTTGGTGAGCTCTCATATGATATATAATAAACTTCAAACTTTGGAAACCTTTGCAGATGAAAGTCTTTGATTGATTTGTCTTATTCTTTGTCTTAGGGCATGTAGCAATTGAAATGTTAGGGGATGATAGACCCTATACATTGGTCCTGGAGATGATGCCTAGTTAACCAGGTCATTGGAAATGATGCCCAAATTAACCTATAAAAGTTGCCCCCTAAATCATGAAGTCAGGATAATAAAAACAATATTTTTATTGATATGCTTTACACTGTGATGAGTTGGAGATGAAGCAGAGTGGCAACTTGCATCAATATTACAATACATTACATCATGATATATCCTCTTGATCATAATTGCTGAGGGTAGGCATTACCATGTTCAATACATAAAAAAATCTAATAATATGTACATAATTCAGAAAGTCGTCGACATTGGAATGTTTCCCAATGCAGACATGCCTACATATATAGGACCATGTTCGGATGACGATCTATATGTAAGGTCACCATACAGATGATGTGTACAAAAATCCTGAAATCGCATCCCGAATGGCTGAAACTAGATCCGGGGTCTTCTTATGTCGTTCACTCGATCATTCAGGTACAATTCTAACCATGTGAATATATGATTTGTAGTCAAACATGGAAAGACATCATTTTATTAGCAACCAATTATATGAGATGTTAACAAATGCGAGAGAACCACCATTGATTTCAATGGCCCTCAAAGTACTACAATACATTTCGTAAGGCGTGAGTAGATGATTTGATGTTAAACATCAAACAAAATCTTTTGGTCAAAAGTCCGGAAGCGAGGATCTTGTTGATGCTGTAACAAGCCTCATGGTACTGGAATCTGATGTTTCTAAGTGAACTTCCTGGTTAATGATTTGTCGTCAATAGGAAGCCACCTTATTGCGAAATGGGAGTTACCAATTTCAGAGACAAGGGTATGACTTGATATAGCAATTTTCAGGGATGACGGTCATGAGAATGAAGGTTTACAAGTATTGCAAAAGGATGAGTTATTCACTAGATGACTTCTCTTGAACATATCGGTGATACTGTGATGAGTTGGTAGCATTGACCCAAAACTGAAGTGAAGGTATGATGAACCATAGGTATGAATGAACTGTCAAGATGATTACCCAACCCAAACACTCATGGACATGGAGTGAAATAAGTGTCATGTTCAAGAGAAACTTGCTACCATAAAGAATTTTTGCTCACTTTTCCCAAATTTTCCCCGGTCATTTGTTGACCTGTACCTCTTTATTTTTTAACAAGCTTGAGGAGGATAACATTTTCTTGATCTATAATTCAACCCTTCAAGTGAATAATGTATCGCTATTTAATAATTTAACGAGTCTAGCGATGAATGAAAATCGATTCTTACCATGATCGACAAGCCCGTCGCTATTTTATGTTTTAACGAGCTTAACGACAGTGACAGCCCAATCATTTTTCATATTTAGAGAGTTTGAAAAAGAGGACGAAAGAAAAATCCATACGTACTTTTTCGTAAATTTGTCGCTCAGATCCAAAAAAGTGTAAAATAATATCTGAGAGAACCTCTTTGGTCATGGTTAACCAAGGTATTCCTTTTTTGTAAATAATCTATCTCAGTCTGGAAAAGGGTTAAACTTATACTGAGTAGATATCAATTCATTTACTTTTACGAGCTTGAAAAGACAAGTGCTTGACAATATTTTCACATTATCGCAGTCTGAAAAGAGCTGAAAGAAGACTCCAGGGGTTCCTTTTTCACTGTTATCGAAGCTCGAAAAAGAGATAAAAGTATGCTTCAAATCCTTTTTTGTTTTTAACAAAGCTCGAAAAATAAGGAGAAAAAGTATGCTTTGTGGTCAACTCATTCTTTGAAATAAATCTACAGGACTAATTTGTTCATCAATTGTAAGACATGTTCAGAACAACATCAAATGGATTAAAAATACCTGTTTCATGATAAAAAACATAATAAAACTATTGTCATAGCAATAAATTCAATTTGAAAATAATTAAATTACTATTAAAAGTAGTTTCACTATTCATTTTTACCATTCCATAATTACCGTTTGCATTTTGGAGCTCTGAACTTGATTTTTCCCCCGAACTTCAGCTGTTGATTGTAATCATTTCTGTGGATGGTTTTCATTACCGTTTAATCCAGGTTAGTGATATAAACCTCCTCTTTCCTTTAGTATTCATTTAATTTCCAATTTCTACAAACTTTTAGGGTTTTAAGACCCCTAGGGTAAATTCTGTCCAAAAAGAGGGCAACGCACCCCTGAATATCGAAACCTGTGTTGCATAGCAAGTACAGTGAAGGTTAATTTCATACACAATGCATTGGCTCTTGTTAGGGAGTGTGTTGGGTGCAATATAGATTTTTGTTTCTTACATTATGCCCAAATTTTTCCTAGTTTTTTTACAATGAATGGAACCTAATGGATCTTATGGTTGTATTTTAGGTTTCCATTGGATTACAATGAAGATTACATGTAGGGAAAGAGAAATTGAAGAACGGGATATGATTTCCTTAAATGATCCAGGTACAGTAAGAGCCCTAAGAGATTGTGGACTGCTTAAGTACTTCAAATTGTCTGGGATGAGGCAACAAATATTACTATTGGAGTTCTTAGTTCGAGCATGGGATCCAACTATCGAGGCATTTCATATTAAGATCCAAGTGGTTCCTATAATAGTCAAGGATGTGTACTTTCTTACAGGTTTTTCAAGGAGAGGCTTTCCCATTTCACTCTCAGGGTCTATTGTTGGAGGAGAGATAGTGAGAGATTATGTTTTGCAACATTTTTATCTAGGGGCAGAGCCAAGCAAAGATGGAAAGATAAACATCCAAGATGTTAGATATTTTCCCTTGAGAACTATTCTCTTCATGATCCAAAAATTGCTGGCATCGTTACACTACATGTAGCAAATAGATCATATATGCAGTATGTGCTAGAGTGTATGGAGCCAACAGTCTTCAACTGGTCTGAAGCTATTCTTTCTCAGATAAAGGAACAACTGAATAAAGAAAATGGAGGAAGGAAGAAGGATTTTAGTTATGGTTCTATCCTTATATCCTTTTCCTTAGAATGGATTCCACTGATGCAGCCACAACATGTGACACTGGATTTGTCTAATCCTAGAGATCCGTAGATGCAGAGATGGGTGGAACTCATGGGTAGGCATGCAGGCCAATCTACCATTGTGTTCTCGACTTTTTCCTTCACCTGGTTCCGGAAACAAATTTTCGCCATCGATGAGTATGCATACGCAGGAATTTATTTTCAAGGAGATCCATATTTAGCATTACCAGAAGACGCTCAGTGGGGTACAATAAGTAAGAATGTTTGACCATGTTTTTTATTTTCCTAAGGTTTATACAATGTTTTTGTATTTTGATGTTTTCCCAAGACTAAACTAAATGTTTGATGTAATGCAGATGTTGGTTGTGTTTAACCAGTAGTGGAACCAGAGTGCGAAGAAAATGTGCTAGCAGAGAGGGCTGTTGAGAGAGTAGTCCTTCAGAATCTTGATATGGATGAGACTTTGACTAAGCTTCAGTAGCACATAGAAGGTTTGACCTTCAAGATTCCATATTGCTGGATCGAAGAGCTTCCTATGCGACTGCAGTGACACACTATTGGGGTTCCTAACCGCTTGATGCGGTTACTTCGTAGGATAGCTAGATCTATAACATGTTACCACGAGCACCACTAGTTTACTTGTAACATTTTTCATACATTTTGAGGTCAGATGACCAATGTATCTTGGGCACAAATTTTTGTAAAAACCTATAACTATCTATCTATATGATTTTAGTTTTTTCATATGTTTATTTTGCAATCCTATTCAATGATATGAATTTTTTCCTTACATATGTTGCAAATGTCTGTCTAAAGCTTGATTAGCTAATGAATCAGTCAATGTGTTCAAATTTCTGGAATTTTTTTGATATTGAATAAAAACAAAGTGTCTTTCCAAAAGTCGAACTCTAAGGAACAATCTATGCAATGTTGGATTTCTAACAGTATAAGCACTAATAAGTTGTACTACCACAAGTTGTGAGCCTAACCCTATGATGTTACGGTTAATACCAAATGAAATGGAATCAGAGAGAAGTTTGATCAACGTGCTATACTTAGCGATATTATTCATCAATCTACCAATACAAATCCCTTGAAAACTCACTAACTTTTCATTCGGAGCGAAAATGGCCCTACTGCAGAGGATAGATTTTGCGTACTATGACTAGCACCATCAACATATCCAACAAAGGGTTCCGAAGATTCAGACATCTATGATGAAATGTAAAGCAAATTACTAAAATCAAGAAAACTCTAAAAACAAATTAAGATAGTGAATGCAAATCAACAACATATATATACAATATAATACAAAAAATTACTACGCTCATGATTAAGCATAGTAATGTTTCAAATACAACCCATTTCTAGGTTGCGCCAATGGAATTCCATTGTAATCAACCAACTCATAGGCACCCTTAGCAAGAACTCTTTTGACAATATAGGGGCCATGCCATAATGGCTCAAACTTTCCTATACCTATTACATCAGCTTCTTGATCGTAAAGAGGACCAAGTCGCCCTCTGAGAAAATGTGAGGCTGGACATTTTTTTCGTATTGCGCATTTATACGTCTCTTATGCACTTTGTTGGCCAATTAGGCTTCACAATGCATTTCATCAAGATGGATGAGGTTAAGGAGACGCGCTTCTTCTTCTAAGGTGTCAGGTAACAAGTAAATCATGAGTTTTAATGATGGTATTTCACATTGGAATGGTAAGATAGCTTCCAGACCATACACCAATTGAAAAGGAATAAAGCCAGTTGCATTTCTCACCAAGGTTCGATACGCCCACAAGGCAGAGTATAGGATCAAATGCAAATTTCTTTTATGAACTCCTATCATTTGTTGGAGGATACGTTCAAGAATCTTGTTGATAGCTTCAACTTGTCCATTTGATTGTGGATAATAAGGAGTAGAATTATCATGTGACAATCCTAACTTGGCAATCAATTCAGACAGCATGTGGTTGCAAAAATGATTCCCATGATCTATAACTATAGCCTGTGGGACCCCAAACCGTGCAATAACATGATTAAAGAAAAATAATGCAACTGTCTGTCTCATGTTGTTGAATGTAGACATCTCTTTGGCCCATTTGGTAAAATAGTTGAATGCGACAATAATATAAATGTTCCCCCCAGATGAATGAGAGTTATAGGTCATGAATTCAATACCCCATTTCGAAAATGGTCCCACATAGACAACAGGATGCATTGGCGCTGGTGGTTTGCAGATCTTACTATCAAAAATTTGGTATGCATGACAAATTCTGACCGCGAGGATGCTGTCTTGAAAAATAGTAGGCCAAAAGTAACCTGTGTGGAGTATCTTCTATGTGGTAGCATAAACAGATAAATTTCCACCACAAGCCCCAGCATGACAATCATTTAACACTTTTTCGGCCTCCTCATGGGTGAGGCACCTCATTACAATGGTATTGACACCACGATGATAAAGTGTATCACCGACGATCAGATAATAATTGGCTTGGTACTAAATACATCGCTGTTTAGAGGGAGAGGTATCACGTAGAAAATTTTGGGTTTTGAGACAAATGATGAAATCCCCATACTAAGGATCAAATGATCTTATCAGAAACAGAGACTTATCAGAAATTGATGGTTCTGACCTAGTTGCAATACTATCAGAGGGAAGGTCACAGAGAAGCTTAGCCAGAACTAAAGACTTCTTTGACTTGGATTTGATGAATTCCAAATCAAATTCCTGCAAAATTACAATTCATTTTGAATATTTCCCCCCCAGAAATTGGTGTGATAAGATATAAGTCATGGGGTTGCAATCCGAAACTATAGTGGTTTTTCAAAGCAGGATATAATGGTGAAATATTTGGATAGCTTGAACAGCTGCCAAGGAAAGCTTTTCTTAACATCTGTATCATTGATATTACAACTCAAATAATAGATCGGATGTTCAATTCCATCTTCTACTTGGACTAATACCATAGAAATAGTTGTTTTAGCCATGGCGATATATAGGAAATAATCATTTTGCTAATTAGGGGGATACATTAATAATGCTTGGACAAGAGTGTCCTTGAGAGCATCAAAATAAGCTTGCGCAACTTGGTCCCAATGGAATGGAACCACTTTTTTCAATAGTCGAGTAAATCCTTTAGCCATTTCAGCGTAGTTAGAATTAACCTTCTTAGGAAGTTAGCCTTTCCTTGAATTTTATGTATCTGAAGTAAGTTTGATGGTGCACGAAAATCAAGAATGGCCTGAACCTTCAATGGGTCGATTCAAATTCCTTCTTTTGAGACTATGAATCCAAGCAAATGACCAGAAACAACACAAAACACACATTTATGTGGATTGAGGTGTATTTTGTAGTGTCGACAGTGTAAGAAAATGGCTCTCAAGTGCATTGGGTGATTAGTCTGATTTCGTGAATGTGTTGGTAAATCATCTAGATATGGTTGAACAATGTGCTTGATGTCATTGAAAGCATAATCCATTGCTCTTTGAACGGTTGTCCCAGCGTTCTTTAAACCAAATGGTAGTTTCCTATAAGAGAATGTTCCCTAAGGACAGATGAATGTTGTCTTATGTTGATCCTCTGGGTGGATATTGATTTGATTGTAGTCAGAAAATCCATCCATGAACGAAAAAATTTCACATCCAGCACAATCGTCAATGATCTAGTCGATAAAGGGAGTAGGATAGTTGTATTTTGGACAAGCATGATTAACGTTTTGATAATCGACGCACACTCTAATGGTTCCTTGCTTTTTCATGACAGGAACAATGTTGGAAACCCACTCAGTTAGCGGAACAGGGTATATGAAACCAGCATGCAAAAGTTTTTCAACTTCTACATTGATGGTAGCAGATTTATTTAGATGAATAAGACGAAGCCGATGATGCACTGGTTTGACATCAGGATACATATTAATAGTGTGTTCAACAATACTAGTATCTATGCCTGGAATTTCCTTGTAAGACCAAGAAAATACATCACAGAATTCATGAAATAGAGAGTGATATGATTCGAGTTCAGATGGAGAACAATATACACTGAAATGAATATTTTCTACAATGCCAGGTTTGGTTGAAATATCGATAGAAATGGTTTCTTCAATATTTTATAGATTTCGCTCGGAATCGATTGCATTAATGGGTAAAGAATTTGAAAAGAAATTTTTGATAGATGGGTGATATAGTTCACTAAGATAATTTTATTTATAATCAGGAAGATGGGAACGATGATGATAATCTTCACATGGTTCTCCTTCTGACATCATTGCTTCCACTATATTCTCATTTGTCAAGAAGATTGATGAAAATGGATCAAATGAAGTATCAAAATCTAAGGGACGATCAACCCAAACACTCGGCGACGATGATTTCAGATTTTCCGCCCAAGCCAAATAGATTGATTTCTATGCCAGCTCAATAGGGCTGGGCGGTAAAAATTCATCCAACGTAGAAATATCAGAATCACCAGTACTCTCCCTTAAGCCAGATAGAGTGGAATAGATCATGTAGCAGGTCTCTATAATTGCAATTTCTGCCGACATTGGAGACGGCAATAATGCAAAGGTCCCCATTAAAGTGGAATCCTTTAAGTGTCCTACACCAATTTTATGAACTTCTAGTTGGGGTATGTGAACGAACAAAATGCTTCCAGTTACTTACGAAGCAGAGGCAAAGAAGGATAGTTGATTAATGACTGTCATAGTACCTTTATGTGGAAAGGAAATCATTCTAAAATATGTAGAAACAATTGCAGTCATTTCATATACCCACAGCCTTCCAAGTAAAATATTATAGTCAAGGGGTCCATCAACAACCTCAGCATCAATATTCACTATTTTTCCTCGTAGTTCAATATGCAGGTTATTAATAACACCACAAGTTTTGTATGTATGTCCATCAAATGCCTTCAACGTCGTTGCTGATTGTGATAAGCGCGGTAAGCCAAGTGACTTCCAACAATTTAGAGACATAATGCATGTAGATGCTCCCTCATCAATAATAGTGCAATGAACAAGGTGATTGGGAACATTTACTTGTATGGAGAATGCCAAATCTGCTGGTAGTTGCGGCACATAGCCCGTATGATTAAAGAAAACAAGATTAGAATTAGTTAATCAATTCCACCTATAGCCGACAATAAAGCCTGTTTTTGGGAGGGAAAATTTCGTAATACCTCAAGAGAAGACATAACTGAAGGGGATTGAGCCTGTTAGGGTCCTATAATAATAGGGTTCATAAAATTTTTCATTGACTTTTAAAAGTCTTGTAAATATGTACATACCTTGCATTCTGCAAGTTGTTTTCCCATTTTTGAAAAAATGAAAGATAAAAAATCAAAAAGAGGGTAAAAAGTCCTAAAAGAATGATCAAAGGACTTAGAAAAATATAAAACCTAAAAGAAAAAAGAGAAATAAAAACCTGAAAGTGAGCAAATCCAAATGCCACTACTTTTACTTTTTACTGCAAAAAATAAATGATTATGTGCAGAGTGTCAATAAATGCCAGAATCCATGATCAATTAAATAGCTTTATCTTAACTTTTCATGTTTCGATTTCATGTTTTAGATAGTGAATAAAGATTTGTCAAATAGTTTAAACTTGACAAATCAGTAGATAGGTAGAGAATAATGAGGAGCTCAACAGTTCAATCTGAGCCCTCAGATGAAATAAGGTAGATTTATATTAGTTTTATGATTTGAAATAATTTTTTTTAGGTTGCAAGCCTAAATGCACCTTCAAAATGAAGAAAAAATGTTAGAAATACAAGATTGGGTAGGTAGAAAGCAGTGGAGCAATCATGCAAATAATACATCATTGGGAAAAATAACTAATTTCCCCTCCCCCGTGAGTATTAAGTATTCTAAGCTGTCAGTCAAACAGGCTCAGAGCATTTCTCTGACTTTTGTTGGGACCGGACCCAAGGCTGTATGACTAGTTATTTGAAAATATTGAGTTATTATGTTAAATCCTCATTTATCATCATTTACCCTTCATTCATGTACTAAGACCGCTTTTTACTAAGCAAAAACACACTCTTAATTAGTAAAATTGTAACCCTAGAATAATTAATTTCATCCCTTCATAAACATTCATAAAAACCTACAAAATCACATTTATCCTAAGTATTATTCAAAAAAAATACAAAGATGAGCAAATGCTTGATTATTTAACACTAGAGATAATGTGTATTTTGTTTTTCACTCCCAATGGCCAGGTGCAAACATAGGACAACAATATGCTCAGTCCCAAGCACATAACCCACCAACGCAAAACAATGCACAGGTGAAATTTGTGCAGCCATCCCAAAATCAACCACACCAATATGATCCGGATAATTACCCTCCTAACGTGGTCAAAATAAAGGTAAAAAAAAAAATCAAAAAGAACCCTGGACAAGGGGGCAGCAACCAACAACGCCCACTGCGGCCCCATCTGGGAAATAACTCCAACCGGAACCAGAACCAGGAAACAGGCAATGCCCAAAAGTAAGGCAAGCAGCCACCTCTACGAACAAACCATTCTTGTTCGATATGTGGTGAGTATGGGAACTATACTCACCACTGCCCCGAACTCCTTAAGCTTAAAAAGCTTAAGAGTAACCGAGGACAAGGAGGATCTTCCCAGACAACTGCAGTTATGCAAGAACCCTTCCCCCATCAAGGAACGGTCAGCACTCAGCAGCAAAACCCTAAATATTCCGAGAAAAATAGCCATGAAATTTACATGGCTAGTGAAGAAATGTTTTTCCAAACCCGGAATCGCAGCTACGACACCCCACCAGACACCGGTACGTCAGGGGCTAGTACGAGCGTGCCGACTACACCTTTGACCATTCCAAAGATTCCTTTGGAACCATTGCCAAAAATGGTTAAAGGGCCTAATAGTCGAGCAGGTAACTACTCTAAAGTAGCCCACAATTACAGCATCGTAGACGATTTAGCCTAGTCACCTGCTGCTATTTCCGCTTTGGAGGTACTGCAGTCGTGCTCGAAGCAGCGGAAAGCCCTACTTTCTGCCTTAGGTGTCGTCGACCCTGCCGACACGTGCATGATGGCCTTTGATTTAGACAAAGCCACCCCTAAGCTTCCCTCCATGGTCGCCTTCCAGATACCAGTATTGGTACAGAATATCACTATTCACCGATGTGTCATTGACAAGGGTGCATCCATGTGCATCATGTCAAAGAATGTATGGCAGAAGTTAGGAGCTCCAGAACTCAAACCTTCCGTCATCACACTCAGTGCATACGATGGTCATCCCTCAACCCCTTTCGGTCTCTTCCAAAACGTATTGGTTTGCTTAGCCAGGAAAACGGTCCACATAGACATCGAAGTCTTGGATGCTCACTTAGATTACAATATACTCCTTGGGCAGAGTTACATGTACGCCATGTCTGCCATAACATCCTCCGTTTTCTGCATCATGATGTTCCCCCACGAAGATCGAATCATTACAGTAGACCAGCTGACGCACACTGAAAAGCATCCTTTGACCAACAGATATATGTTTCTACCCTATGTAGACACAACCACTAATGGTCTTGTACGGTATCAAGAATATGGCCCTGGCCAATTCAAACTGTCGTCCGTCCTAGGCTCATTCCTAGGAGATCCTCCTATTATCCCTGAGGTATCGCCTGATGCCACAGGGGCCTCGGTGTGCATGATGTCCACATCAAGCACCAAGGTTGGTCAGGACATGGAATTGAGCAGTAACGACACCGAGGCATCATCTACTGCAGCCTCCATAGCCTATGCCGCCTCCCAAACTCCTTTCCTATACCCACCTCCTAACTTTACCTCCCAGCAGGTCTTGGCAACACTGGTACTACCCAACTTATCATTGGCATTCCCAATGTGGTATCTCGTTCCCCCTCCAGGAATGCCAACTACCAATGTTACTGCATTTGGGTTGCAGCCCCCCAGTCCCGAGGAGCCCCAACTGACCCAGGTAGCAGCCGAAGCCGCCCCTGCAAGAGAAATCCCCATGGCGAAACCGACAAACACGATAAAGAAAATTGTGAATAAAGGAAAGAAAGTGGTGACCCCCACCATACAAAGGGATTCATCATCCTGTGCTATATGTGATGTTACAAGACACCCTACTCACATATGCCCAGAGTTGGATGAGTTAAAACCACTCCTCGGCTGCGAGGCAGGCACCTCAAAATGACATTCCCATAAAAAGGAACTTGCCACCAAAAGTACAGGAAAACCGCTACGTACTAATCACGCATGCACCCTCTATGACACCTATAGGCATTATACCCACCATTGTCCAGAAATACCACAGTATAGGGACACCTTACATGCGATCGAGCGATCCTATCAAGAGGATCCCTCCATCCAGTCTGTTAATGATGAGCCGCGCACCATCTTGTACTTACAAGAGGAGCACCGATACGTAGAGAGCCCCCCAGTAATGCCCATTATACGTTGCACGTTATGCGATGAACATGGCCACTACCTTGAAGAGTGTGCCGCATTGGGACTCATCCATAGATGGCATCCAATCGAAAGGGTCTACTACGTAGGTCTATAGGCAGCGCAATTCACATGCCCGTTATGCGCTGACAATCACTTATTGGAGGATTGTCACTACATACCTCGCTTCCGACTAGCCCTGGCTAGCCTTCGCTCAACCATAGTTCATCTCTCTCAAGAAGATGATATGGATGCCGAATCTATCGGCATCTCCATGACCCAAGCAAAGGAGATGAGCGGGTCTATCATGTTCTTGATAGCCGAAGAATGACCTAGTAGGAAATCCATAGTTACCCCTGTAGGCACTTCACGAAAATCACCCACATGCACGTTGTGCAAGAAGACGGACCATAAAATAGTCCACTACCCTAACTTAGCAGCATACCGACGATGGTACCCCACCCGGCCTCAGACCACGCACGATGGGAGACCCATATCGCAGACATTTTTCCTGATATGTCAGGGTAATCATTATGACCGACATTGTACTTATGTCTCACGGATCCATCCCACTATTGACATGATTAATGCCGTAGAAAAGAGGACGAGTGACCTCCAGGAATGGCATAAAAGATATGTTTCCAGCTCAACGTCCCCACCACATACCACGATGGTGTTATAAGCCAGATAAGGCCGCACACCAACCACGTAAACCCCAGGCCAAGCCCAGGATAACATGTGGCCTATGTGATCTAAACGATCACCTAATCAACCAATGCAGAGAACTCAAACCCCTTGCAAATAGTCTCCGCATAATCTCGTCTCTCCCCCAAAAGACTCTCTCTAATCAAGAGAAGATCACACGCACTTACTGTTGGATTTGCTCACACTTTCATCATACATTTAAGTGCATGCATCTCCCCAAGCTAAGAGCAGCTAAAGCAACATTAAGTCAGCCACCCACCAAAAAAGGAGGCAAGTTTCAACCCACGATGCAAAAATGGAAACAGAAGACAAATTGGTCCGCAACAGACCCTTTCCAAGCGTCCATATATGGAACATCGAGTAGTGTAGATTCTCACACTATCTACTCTGTTAGCGCTGTGATACCCTGCACCATTTGCACAAGTCATAATCACGCACCAAAGGGATGTCTGTTGCTACAAATGTTCAGACATATCTGTGATAAAATCAACTTCCATTTACCGGGAATTGACCATCCTAGCGGGAAGGCCAACTATTGGCTCACTCAGGACTCCATTACAGAGATCCTTCCCCCACCGCATGCCAGCGACACAAATCATCACATACGACTTGTGTCATCACATGCCCAAAACAAGATTTCAACAACCTCCCCGTCATAGGAATTTGGCTTTATTCCTATCACAAAAAACCAAGGCACCTTATGCCTTTGCATCGATTTCCGCGAAATCCCAAACTTGCATACAACCATCGAACTCCTTGATGACACCCAGCCTCTAGAACAACGCCTAGTACAGCTCGAGCTAGTTGATGAAAATAGGCGTCAATCACTGCAGCATAATGAGGCCCATAAGAAAAGGGTAAAGCATCATTCGACTGCCACAATCAGCCCTCGCTCATTTACTGAAGGAGAGCTAGTCCTTCGCTATGATGTCGCAAAAGAAGCATTAGGGCCAGGAAAGTTTGAAACCCTGTGGAAAGGGCCCTATATCATCAAACATTTCCTTCAGCAGGGGACATACATCTTGACGGAACCGGACGGGACCTACCTTACTAACCCCATCAACAGCCTTTACCTCAAGAAGTTCTACCCATAAGGGCCCCTATAACCCTTATCCCCTAGAGCTAGTGTACACAAAAACACCAACACCAAAATTTTTTTGACCAAAAAAGCCTAAATTCACTCAATATATCACCATGGATCACCAACTTGAACCTTATTTCGGATTTGCTGATGGAGCATCACGATGGTCTCAAAACTTAGTTGTAGCCGCCTGGGTCATCTACTACCCTGACCGATCACCACTATGTTCAAACGGCGTGTGCATCGGTTCAACAACCAACATTCAGGTAGAATATGATGTCGTTATCAGACTTATGTGCGAGGCCCTCCACTAAGGCATCCGCCATATGCATGTCTACCTAGATTCCAAGTTAGTAGTCTCGCAGTTAAACCAAACATTTGAAACCAGAGATGCAAACCTATTTAGAAAATATTTGTGTGCCAGAAGATTAAGCATAAAATTTGATTATATTACATTCTCACATGTATCAAGGAATCAAAACCAAATAGATGATCGCATAGCTAACAATATCCTAGACTGGAATGCATCGTGAGCAAACCACCATACATAAAAACAAAAAACATGTATATCCACCAGCATAACACAAATGCATAAACCGAGACAGACATCACACTACGTAGAACTGCAAAAAAGATCTCTCATATATATGTGTGTGTGTGTGTGTGTGTGTGTGTGTGTATCAGAGTACAAAAATAGTATCACTGGCCCATTGGCCAACCAAAAAATACAGAGGTCGTCAAAAATAAGGGAAGCATCCTCATAATGGGTGCTTTCCCTTTATACAAATCTACCCTAGCGGGGTGTCCCCTCAGGAGGAGCACTTGGGCCCACCACTGCTCCTGGTACCACCACTGGAGCTGTTGTCGCCACTGCAATAGCTACTCGTCATAGAGTATGCGGTAGTCCCTCTCGCGGCCATCACTGTCTCTAGCCATATCTCCTCGAAGTCATCCATACGACCTCGAGCAGGCATCCCATGGGTCAAACGGTCCACTCGACCCCGGAAGTCCTCTAGAGCCTCTACTTCAGCTGTAAGTGCTACGATGCACGCCTCAGCCACATCTGCATGAGCTCTCTAAGCCACTACCTCAGCTGCACCCATGTTGCTACTCTCACCGGAAGGACCAGCACCATCCCCGCCAGGTCTACCGGCACCGTCGCCTGGTTCACCTACGACACCAGCCCCCCCCGACCACCAGGCGGTCATGGTAGAGGGTTGTGACCCACCAGTCAGGCCACTGGGTGTCCCACCTCGCCAACATCTGCACAAGTAACCAAAATAATGTCAGTGTCAATGAAAAACACTCAAGTACACAAAAAAATCAAGTAAATGCAGAAATATAACACATACATGCAGGACCCCAAACATAACCAAAAGGGAGACCAATATCTGGATCTCTAAAATTCCATCCCTACATAAGGGTATGGCAAGAACATCTGCAGATTGGCCTCGAACCAGGCCTAGGTCGTGTTGTTCCAATAATGACCCACCCTACCACCACCACCGCGTGGCATCACCGGAGCCCACCTCCTCATACGTGGCTCCTTGGGCCCCCCAATAGGCACAGCCACCATGGGCCTCAGCAGCATGACCCTCTTGTACATAATGCTACACAAAATACTGGCGTACGCAAATGATTTGGATCCACACTGGACCTGGCTCAATTGCGACACCATATCATCAAAGCAGAAACGGGCAAAATCAAAGAAATGCTCATTCCTCAAATGGCGTAAAACCGCCAGCTATGGGCTCGATGCCCGATGAGGTGCAAACAACCCCACCAGTCGCACAATAACGGCCAAATCACACTGCTCAGCCACATCTGTCACTGAGGCAATATTTATGCACCCCTCAGTTAGAGGCGCACCACCGCAATGCCTCCTCCAAAACCTTTCCATGTTCACTCGCCCAACAGGAAGTGAATACCTTAGCGCCTCTCCCTCAGGCATTAATATGGTCACAAAGTAAATATTCGTCTTCGGACAGATAATTAGGTTCACCCCCATCAGGACAAACATGTTGCGCCTCCTGCGCCAATGCCGTATGATATAACGTAGCAGACGGTCCTGCGACCGAAGGAACTCATTTTCGGAAAACTTGAGGAGGCCCCATGCGGCCAACTGACGACGCGCCCCTGCATCAGCAGCGAGAGTAGTCCGGATCTTGGGCCAATATTTTTCTCTCCACACCAGCCTGCCAAGAAACAGGCACCCATCAGTACACAAGAGAAAAATCATAAGGGACAACAAAAAGCCAAGTTTTTTCAATAATACTGCCCTTGTGCGCCTGTCTCTCAAAGAGGCGTGCCCTTGCGCACAAAAAGGTAGGAACACCGCGCCCTCACGTGGCTGTACCTGAGAAATAAGCACAAGGGGGGCACCTATTTTCCCAGATCGCCCGCACAATATAGGGCAAAAATCCCCTTTGAGGCCGTACAAACCTAATTTGTATGGCCCCCGGTGTCACCAAACTGAAAAAATTAAAATGCAGAACGTCATGAGAGTTACCTTGGCATAGTATCACTAATCCCTGGTACATAGGCTGACGCAACGGCAAGAAAGGCTCTGCTATCACCTCTGATCTCCCAAAACTCAACAAGTACAAATGAATAGGATTAGGGCCATAATCCCTTATTTATCGCCCTTCTCCAGAACTTTGGAGGTCCATAACAAGAGATCAGAAGGTCCATTATGCAAACCGTAAGTTGCATCATAATTAGTATACTATGACGAATGGAAGTGATGCCCTACATTCGCTTTTCTAAGAAATATTTTTTCAAGCGCCGACAGGTATGCACCCTCCCATCTTCCTTTCCAAAATTCATGTTTTTCAATACTATTGGATGAAAATAAGATGCTTTCACTTGAGGTAGTTTTTTTTGTAGGAATAACCCGCAAACCATTCACAACACCCACCATCGAAAGTTCCGGAGTAGGTATCATTCTACCCTCAGCATGATAGAGTCCCAGAAAACTTTGCATATCCTGACATCATTTCTCCATCAAAAATAAACCATAGGGTCCTCATACCTGACCATTTTTATCATCACCTCACCCTGCATATGATAAACGTTCGCGATGGTTGGTAGAGCCTCCCCTCCATGGCGATCGTCATCCCAAGTAGACCATACATCACCCCACAAGTGACGCCATGGCCATACCATTTTTAGTCTGAGAAGAACCTCATGCCCATCCACATACCATGCATAAGGTCAAGTTCACCATTTAAACTAACCCCCTTCCTGGACGATCAAGTTGTACAAGCAGAATGAAATCGCACCTCCACGCACCGCATTTGGCCCACCATACCTCCATCAAAATTAACTCATCTACAACATCTTCCACTTCATTAACCCTGCACATGAGACCAACCAATGGGACCCCCACCCCCAGCAAAACACCGTCCTCACACCATCAAGTGAGTGACCCTCTTCCATGTTTTGGGGTACCCGTCTCTGTGTTTTGTACAAACCAAACCCCATTATTTTATTCTTTTGGTAAGTGTACTAAGATCACAAACAATTCCCTTCACCTCTTCACCCTCATATTGCACTTTCTCCTCCCATGGCAGCAGTCCCCCATATTCCTTGGTCGAAGTGTTTCATACCCCCCATGCACGCACCATTACGACAATCATAGTCGGTTCATACCTGCCCTGGAAGTCCTACCAACTCCAGGGACTTTTCCCTTCAGAAATACCTATGACTACCACCAAGCTGCTCAAATATACTTCGACCTCGAGCCACTGAATCCCCATCATCTGTTTTCAGCTACCGCTCACCAACATGCCTATGTTAAACCCATTATGGTTCGATTAAGGCTTCCTTTTTTTCGACATCAACACCTCTTTTCCAAAAAGGAAGCAGTACCTTAGATGACTTCTCCCCATGCAAAGGGGTATCCTTGGGTGGCACTATGGGAGACATCATTGTCCATAGATGTCATCGATCCTCTTGACATTCGACTATAGCAAAAGCTTTCATGTCACGATGGTATTGTACCTTACAACCATTGCACTTTGATCAAGATCCGTCGAAGACCCGTGCCTTTATAAGCGTCTCTAAAAACAATGCTTACACGGGAAGGTCCCAACCAGTACATATTTGCGCAGTGATATGCCATACCAAGATTAAGCATATGGGTACCACATTCCACCTATCGTCAAAGAAAAAATGCCCCTGAGGGCGTCAGCAGTTGTCATCAACAACCACCAACATCACTACCATAGTAGTGACACAGACAACACATGTATCTGTCAATTTTGTTTAACTATCCTAACATCACGAGCATGGGACATGCCTGCCTCGTTGAAATTTTGCAAATATGTTGTATATTTTGTCTGCTTGCAGGGGGTCCCTTAGGCCATGGTTATCTCGGAACCGGTGCAAGGTGTTGTCTCTTCTACATGCAGGCCTTGCTCTCTCTCTCTCTCTCTGCGTACGATACAGAAAAGAAAATATAATGTATTTCAGCTATATAGTTCTTCCTAGACCTCACACATTAGGGGGAATCTGTTAACAATGGAAAATCGTACAGTAGAAAATGAAATAAATTAATGTCGAGCCTAAGGATTTATAGGATTGGGATACATTATGGAATCAAAAAGTATTTAAAATCTCCAAGGTTTTGAGAACATCAAATTTGAACTAGTCATAAATGCTCAAATGCGCGCTTTTTCCTTCGAAAAGTGTGCCTTCTACGCGCACTGGAGCCTGATAAGCGCACATTCTTGGAAGTGGAAAAAAGTCTCTTTCTGGGACCACAAGCAAGAAAAGGACAATTTCTCCTTATGTGAAAGCCGCCTAAGGACAACACCAGAGCCCCCTTAGGCATTGTGTGAGCACACAAAGGCATATTTCAGCACACAATGGAATAATGTCCCTCCCTTGGGTCACCATCCACCATGTATGAAGGGAGGGAGGGATTTTTGAAAGCTCACCTATATAAACCCTCAAAGAGATGAACAATGTGTGACCACAAGGCTATGCTGGCCAAAGTTTCCCAAGCAACACCAGCTGTTTGTGTGAACCAAGGAGAAAGAGCTGAAGAAAAGGACTCGATTTTTGGCCACCCAACAATCTTAGCCCATTGCAGTAGAGAGAGAGAGTTGAATTGCATCAGAAGGCAAAACTTGAAGGACAAACATCCTTGCATTGGGTCCTAGAGCCACAGCCTAGGCCCTTTGGCAAGTGGGTAAGATTTGTTTTCATTCCGAGCATTCAATAAGAAGAAGGCCATCGAGCCATTGTTTACCTTGTTACTGTTTGGAACTCTCTATAGCTTCTTTTTGTGTTTTTAGTTTTAGTTTTTTTAACAAAGCATACTTTAGTATATTACTTCATTTAAGTCTTATACTTATGAGCTCCCCCCAAATACTGCCTGTTACTTATGGTTTAGAGAAAATACCACATTCTCTAAACGCGTGCGATTTCGTACACTCGTGTGTCGAATCCACCACAACAATGATAATGAAAAACAAGAAGAAGAGAAAATACCATATGAGTTTATCTTTAACGCAGAAGGTGGTTTGATGGACTCAAAGTTTCTCTTCTTTGCACAACAGGCACAGAGGCAAAAATGCAAAGTTGGTCATGCCAAAAATGTGATATTTTCATAGGATAGAGGATGATACATTAAGTGCATGCTTCCAAAGGGGCCTGTACGGAGGTTAGCCATTGATGCAACTCTTAGCGCAGTGACACCATATCAAAAATTGTGGACACAGAGATCTTTTAGAAAGAAGAGAAATAAACAGGTTAAAGTTTTTCCATGTCTCATAAGGATCAGATATTTGTATCATTCATATCCATAATTAACGGTAACCCGGAAGCACAAATTGCATGGAACCTATGAGAGAGAGTGCCCCTGTAAACTGGTTTGATATAAACCACTATTCGCAGATCGACGATTATATTTCAATGCGGCATCACCGATCTTCATTTCTTGAAACTACCGAAGGTGCCTCCATAAGCAGTTTACGGTTTTGATAGTTGACATATGCATATTAAAAACCAAAAGGACCCACATGAGTGTTTATATCCATTGAAACATTCATCCTTGCATACATATTTATTATTACTTTAACTTTAAATCCTGACATCCATATATCTATATTGTGAAATGTGTAAAAGGGGATCTTATTTGGGTTTTCTAACTTTCAAAATAATGATGTGTAACTTAGATATTTTAGAAATATTAAAGCTATTGAACGGTTTTATAATTGTTAAAATAATTAGTTTTGCAAGTTACACGGGAAAAGTTAGGTTAGGAAGAGAATAAAAGAGAGAAAGGAAGACATTGGAGGGGTTCTGAGTTTTGGACCTCTGGAGGACTTTAAATTGTACTGAATTTTTTGAAAGTTGAGGAAAGAAGATCAAGTTTCTTACACCTATTGATGTTGATGCGTTTTTTCTAGTTTCATCATATGTTTTTTCTTCTGTGAATGAGGTGAAGTAATGTAGCTGCGGGTCTCTTTTTACATTTTGTAAGAGTTAAATGTCCTTAATGTGCAATCCTTCACTCCAAATATTTTCTCTCTATAAAGTTCTTTGTCAGATTTAAAATGATAGATTATGTTATCCAACATATCATTCTTAGTTTCCATTCCATTTTCTTCCTTCCATTTCAAGTTACATCAGCAGATAATGGCATTGTGAAATCTTTCATTATATCAGATCACTGAGGGTTATAAATAATTAATTTCCAAAGGTGCTTAAAGAAGACCATATGATATCTTAATATTGTGACATACATTTATAAATGTCTCAAGCACTAATTCCTTACCACAACCAAGGGATTGTTTCTTGAGCTACAACATTTTTTGGCACCGTTGTCGGGGAAGAAGAAGCGAAGTTCATTTCCCTAGATTTTCTTTTTATTTCCTCTGGTAGTTCAGTGAGGAGGAAATAATCAGTTGTGCTTATTCCTTTTCAGAATTCTGGATTTCAAAAAGCCTCACATGAGGTCATATACCTCGCAGCAGAAAGTCCCTAATTTGTCAGCTCTGGAAGCAATTGTTTCTTAAAAGGCCCAGAAACCAAAAACCCCTTTGACATTGGTCCTACATTGTCTGATCCTAGAAGCAGGTCTCATAATCCCTTATTCTTGATGGTGAACAAGATTTAGATATAACGTTTGGTTGTTATTTATTCACCTGGTGACTCCACTAATGAAGGTTTCATTAGATGAGGAATTCTGCGGGCAAGAAAATGAGAAAGCACTGTGGAAAACACAGATATCAGAGTTTGAGTTTTTTAAGCGAAGTTCTATTTTTTACTATCAGTTTAGTGGTATATTTTCCCTTACATATCAAAAATATTTTTTCTTGCTTTATATTCTTAGAAGATTATAAGGCCCAAAAAGTGAATTCTTTATTGGGAAAAGATGATTTTTCTTTTGCTCATATCATAGATCTTGACACAACTTTATCTCCTAAATATGAGAGGAGATATGATTGTTGCATTATAATTCCTAAAGACAATCAGTCACAGTCTTAGCATAAAGGTGATGATTCGTCATCTTTGGATGATAATATTTTTCCTCACAAGAAATTGACTTTTTTTCAATTCAAAAACAGAGAAATACTTAAACCCCTAAAGATGCCCACAATTCTTCATCAGTATCCTTCAAAAGGATTCAAATTTTTGCCAAGTTTCTCTGGAAAGGATGAGGATATTTCAGCTGAACAACATATTTTGGAATTTGAGTACTTTTTGGACAAATTTCAAATTATTTATGAAGACGTGGCTTTAAGGATGTTTTGTCATTCATTAAATTTGGGTACTCAACAATGGTTCCGGTGTTTGGAAGCAAGTTCAATTAGTTCATGGCAAAGTTTTCAAGATATCTTTCTTAGATATTGGGGCGAGCGTAAGTCATATGAAAAACACCTTTTGGAATTATATTTTATCAAGCAATGAATCAATCGCTGAGTTTAATAGGAGGTTTCAAAAAATTTATTTTAGCATGCCAAAAGAAATTCGACCTCCTGAAGCAACAACTATGGTTTACTATTTGAGGGCTCTTTCTATTTTCTTGGATTTTTATCTCAAGGAGAGAAATCCTTGCACTTTGAAGCTGATGTTTCTTTATGCACAGGAAATCGAAGATAATGTGTGGACTTGTAGAAATTTTTCCTGTCACGTTGAAAGAACAAGTTTTGTTTAAGACAAGAGGGTTTGTCAGGAAAATATTGG
Source organism: Pinus albicaulis (assembly GCA_034641835.2). Lineage (NCBI taxonomy): Eukaryota > Viridiplantae > Streptophyta > Pinopsida > Pinales > Pinaceae > Pinus > Pinus albicaulis. The sequence continues at coordinate 604,482,621 of CM076583.1, forward strand.
AATTAATTTTCAAGAAAATGCAGATTCAGAGATGAACAAGAATTTTCAAAAGGTGTTAGAGGATTCTTGTATTTCCGAAACACAAGAATCTAAGAATTTTGAAGATTCTGGTCAAAATTTCATTGCAACAACTGAACTACATGGTGAAAGCCTGGAAGATAATTACAATTTTCATAATTTTAATGATTTTGTGAATAGAGGGGAAACTAGTGGAGCTTCTCAGGTATGTTTGCAGGAGGAGGAAGATTTTTGTCAAGAATTGGCATTATACGAAGAACATTAGCATTATAGGGAACAAACCTTGGATTTCTCTTTTCAGCCTAAATGCCTACCTACAAAAAATGGAAATCAAGTTCCTCGCACACAATTCCAAACTGAGGAGTCAAACAGTAAAGGAAGCTGCCATGTTCAAAGAAGTTTACATCAGTAGAATGTTTAAGAAAATGAGGCAACCGAAATTTTGTCTCATCAGTTCTATGATCCAGTGGCTAAGTATATGACAAATTTCTTTGATCAACAAAAATATTTTATGCAAGGGTATGTAAAAATATTTGTTTATGGAAAATTTTCATGGTACATTCCTGTTTTGATTTTTAAATTTCAGCAATATGAAGGTGTTAATTCTAACATACAGATGTTAGGCTGGTGCCAATGGAAGGTTGACTTCACTTGATTAAGTTCAACCCTGCATATCTATATATATATATATATATATATATATATCCCGGATGTGGGTGACGATGAAGAGGTTTAGGGTGATGGGATGGGAGGGTAGCATGCTGGGAAGCCACATGCCTACCTGCCTCGAAGCTGTCATTAGGATCATAAATTGGATTGTTCAGAGTTTAATGCAATTAAATCCTGGCACTCATTACAACCTCGCCTCTGTTTTTCAATACCATTTCGCACGCCGCGACATGGCTTTGTCTTCTGTTCAAATTTATGAAGGTTTATTGCAAAGGACTCACTGCTGCATGGTATATTGGGTTGAAAGAATGGAGTGAGGCTATGGTTCAAAGAGAACTCCCATGCTTGTAAAGCTGTGTTGCACCCCGAATGCTGGGCTTTCTTCTGCGCGCACTGTGACTGGCAAGAGAAGCAGTCTCAATTGTTGTTTGGAGTTGGGAGATAGCCTCCACTACTCTCTAGCAGGCTCTTGCATGCTTGCTACGGTTACTCTGCCTCCTCAAAAGCCCTTTGTCTTCTGTCCATCCTTCGCCTCCTCACACAGCTGTCTCGTCTGCGGATATGCCGTGTCTCAGGCATAGAATACGTTGCAGGAGAGGTTCTACTAGAATCTAGATTCGACGTTCCCCCACCACCTCCAACACCTCCTCTGCGTCTTCATCACACTCCGACAGCCTTTATAGTGCACATAGAGGTCGCCTTCTCCACTCGGGACGCTGCTTTTGTTCCCCCAATCCTTCGATTCCTCCTGCTCATCCCCAAACTATGCATTTTTCATTTAACAGCTCTCTTAATCGTCCCAGAGTGACGGCCTCCATCACGGTCGTCTTTCAGGAAGAACCTCAGGAACTGACTCCCTGCTCTGGCCGGGCAGAATGCAGCAATGCGGGGGCTCAGTCTTCAGGGAAGAATGTTGGCAAGAAGCTCAAAGACAGCATGGACTTGAAAGATATGGAGGGCAAGGCCACTCAGGACAACGCGATCAAGGGCTTGGTTGGATAGCCTAGTGTGCAGCAGGACGTGGTGAAAAATGACATTGGGCAAGCATGTGCAGATCAGACCAATCCTCCATCGCCAAGGAAGGTGATAACATCCATTGATGACCTTCTCAAGGATGACGGGGATCTCTGGTGCAGCTTGGCCCTGCAGGGACAACCGAAGGTGAAAAATGCGCATGAAGGACAAGCGAGAGAGATGCTGAACGCTGGAGGTCAAGCGAGCGAGATGCAGACTGTTGGAGGTCAAATGAGCGAGGCGCAGAATGATGAGGGTCAAGAGAGCGTGGTGCAGGTTCCTTCTACAATCGGGAAGGTGATCCATTCTATTGCGGACCTGTATAAGGACGATGGGGAACCAGATGAATTATGGTGCAGGGTCATTGAAGAAGCTCCTGATGAGTAGCACCACCCTCTCTATCTGTTTTCCGTGCACTGTCTTGGCCCTTACTTCAGGGCTTGTTCCTGTTTATCATGATGTTTATGTTTCAGTGTTTGTCAGCTATGATATCCAAACTCATAACTCCATGTCTCCCTTGTGTGGTATTTTTCTTGAAAACTACTCAACACTGGTTTCCCTCTTGAAGGGCAGTGTTCATCACTGGTTTTTTGTTCAAAATTCCACTACACTGGGCAAGAATCTGGCTTTGGCCTGCTGTAAATAATTTTCTCTATTAATAGATTACTTTTACTTAGAATATATATATATATATATATATATATATATATATATATATATATATATATATATATAGAGGAGTTGTACATAAATAAGCTTAGGAGTTGAATGTTCCCAGTTGCAGTATTTCTAGTTTAGCATTTTTTTTTCAGTTAAAGAATAAAGATCCCGGAAGAGCGAGGTTTCAGAGAAGTTTTAAATTTTGAGAGATTTTGGATTGGGAGAAAATTCAGTTTGACTTGACTCCATGCCCAATAAAGGCTACTGATCTACAAGTTCTCAACACTTTGCTACCAAAGTGTTGTCCCTAGTTGGAGCCAGATGTTGTAGCACAATTTGACTCGGCTAAAATTCAGGAGAATTTCCGAGAAATTCAAGTTTGTTGAGGAACAATTATTAAAAATTTAAGAAGAGCTGCAACATGTTCAAGAAGATAACCACAAGCTCAACATATGTTGCTCAATAATTCTCTTCGTTTCATGTATTGGGCATGTTTCATGGCTCAATGAGCAAGCAAAAAAATATAAGCTTGAAAGTTTGAGTCTTCATGGAGGTGGAAAAGCATGGGAAATCTGATACTACGTTGAAGACATTTTAGTTGCCTAAAACAACATATCAATAAAAGGACGCCTAGAAAGACAGAGGAATTGCTTGAAATAAATGATATTGGAAAGAGTCCTTAAAAGAATGAAAATAAGCTTATCCAATTCTACATACGAAGTCATAGTTGAGATAAACTAAATTTTTTAAAGGCATTTGAAGAACTGTGCCAAGATGAAGAATTAGAAACAAATGACTGCACATCTCAGAAACCATAGACATTCTTGACACTGGATTTTCAATCAAATTGTGGGAAAATGGAGAACAATTTCAAGAATGCGCGACATGGGTTTTTTGCAGAGAGACCCCAATTGAATTTATAGCGGGAAATTTCTAGAAATTTGAAGCGGTTTCAGGGATTTTTTGGGTTCCTTCAAACACTAATTTTATTAAAAAACGTTGTGAAAATTGGGGATGATTCTATTCTGCTGGAATTTGATTTGTCTGATCACAATTTCTGTCTCAGAAGAATATTTGAATGATTAAAATTATTGTTTTTATTGGTTTTTTGACGTAGGCAATTATACTGTGAGTTATACTGTGTCAAAATAATTTGGCAATATGGAAGGTTCTATATGAGAATATCTACGTGATCACATTGCAATCGACCTCAGCGCTAATGTTCCCATGGAATTTGTTGACTGTGTGTTAGCAGTTGATCTTGCAATCCAATTCCAAGAAAAGTACAAGCAAGTATTTCAGTCAATTGAAGAAGGATGATGGTGATAATAAACAGCAATAAGAATAGAAAATACCAGATGAGTTTATCTTTAACGCAGAAGTTGGTTTGACGGACTCAAAGCTGCTCTTCTTTGCGCAGCAGGCACAAAGGCGAAAAGGCAAAGCTGGTCGTTCCAAAAATGTGATATTTTCAGAGGATAGAGGATGACACATCAAGCGCATGCTTCCAAAGGGGCTTATACGGAGGATAGCCATTGATGCAACTCTTAGCGCAGTGACACCATATCAAAAATTGTGGAGACAAAGATCTTTTAGAAAGAAGAGAAATAAACAAGTTAAAGTTTTTCCATGTCTCATAAGGATCAGATATTTGCAGCATTCATATCCATAATTAACGGTAACCCGAAAGCACAAATTGCATGGAAATTATGAGAGAGAGTGCCCCCGTAAAGTGGTTTAATCTAAACCACTATTCGCAGATCAACGATTATATTTCAATGCGGCATCACCAATCTTCATTTCTTGAAACCACCAAAGGCGCCTCCGTAAGCAGTTTACAGTTTTGATAGTTGACATATGCATATTAAAAACCAAAAGGACCCGCACGAGTGTTTATATCCGTTGAAACATTCATCCTTGCCTACGTATTTATTATTACTTTAATTCTAAATCCTGACATCCATATATCTATATTGTGAAATGTGTAAAGGGGGATCTTATTTGGGTTTTGTAACTTTCAAAATAACGATGTGTAACTTAGATATTTCATAAATATTAAAGAGATTTAACGGTTTTATAACTGTTAAAAGAATTAGTTTTGCAAGTTACACGGGGAAATTTAGGTTAGGAAGAGAATAAAAGAGAGAAAGGAAGACATTGGAGGGGTTATGAGTTTTGGACCTCTGGAGGACTTTAAATTGTACTGAATATTTTGAAAGTTGAGGAAAGAAGATCAAGTTTCTTGCACCTGTTGATGTTGATGCATTTTTTCTAGTTTCATCATATGTTTTTTCTTATGTGAATGAGGTGAAGTAATGTAGTTGCGGGTCTCTTTTTACAGTTTGTAAGTAAGAGTTAAATTTCCTTAATGTGCGCTCCTTCACTCCAACTATTTTCTCTCTATAAAGTTCTTTGTGAGATTAAAAATGATAGATTATGTTATCCAGCATATTATTCTTAGTTTCCATTCCATTTTCTTCCTTCCATTTCAAGTTACATCAGCAGATAATCGAATTGTGAAATCTTTCATTATATCAGATCACTGAGGATTATAAATAATTAATTTCCAAAGGTGCTTAACGAAGACCATCTGATATCTTAATATTGTGGTTATAAATAATTAATTTCCAAAGGTGCTTAATGAAGACCATCTGATATCTTAATATTGCGACATACATTTATAAATGTCTCAAGCACTGATTCCTTACCAAAACCAAGGGATTGTTTCTTGAGGTACAACATTCCGTTGCCGAGGAAGAAGAAGTGAAGTTCATTTCCCTAGATTTTATTTCTATTTCCTCTGGTAGTTCAGTGAGGAGGAAATATTCGGCTGTGCTTATTCCTTTTCATAATTCTGGCTTTCAAAAATCCTCACAAGAGGTCATATACCTCACAGCAGAAAGTCTCTAATTTGTCAGCTCCAGAAGCATTGGTTTCTTAAAAGGCTCAGAAACCAAAAACCCCTTCGACACCTGGTCCTGCATTGTCTGCTCCTGGCAGCAGGTCTCATAATCCCTTATTCTTGATGGTGAACAAGATTTAGATATAACGTTTGGTTGTTATTTATTCACCTAGCGACTCCACTGATGAAGGTTTCATTAGATCAAGAATTCCGCGGGCAAGAAAATGAGAAAGCACCGTGGAAAACACAGATATCAGAGTTTTAGTTTTTTAAGCGAAGTTCTATTTTTTACTATCATTTTAGTGGTATATTTTCCCTTACATATAAAAAAGAAATTTTCTTTCTTTATATTCTCAGAAGATTATAAGGCCCAAAAAGTGCATTATTTATTGGGAAAATATGATTTTTCTTTTGCTCATATCATAGATCTTGACACAACTTTATCTCCTAAATATGAGAGGAGATATGATTGTTGCATTATAATTCCTAAAGATAATCAGTCATAGTCTCAGCATAAAGGTGACGATTCGTCATCTTTGGATGATAATATTTTGCCTCACAAGAAATTCACTGTTTTTCAATTCAAAAAAAGAGAAATCTTTAAACCCCTGAAGCTGCCCACAATTCTTCATCAGTATCCTTCAAAAGGATTCAAATTTTTTCCAAGTTTCTCTGGAGAGGATGAGGATATTTCAACTAAAAAACATATCTTGGAATTTGAGTGCTTTTTGGACAAATTTCAAATTATTTATGAAGATGTGGCTTTAAGGATGTTTTTTCATTCATTAAAGTTGGGTACTCAGCAATGGTTCCAGTGTTTGGAAGCAAGTTCAATTAGTTCATGGAAAATTTTTCAAGATATCTTTCTTAGCTATTGGGGTGAGCGTAATTCATATGAAAAATACCTTTTGGAATTATATTTTATCCAGAGGCAGAGCAATGAATCAATCGCTGAGTTTAATAGGAGGTTTCAAAAAATTTATTTCAGCATGCCAAAAGAAATTCGACCTCCTGAAGCAGCAGCTATGGTTTACTATTTGAGGGCTCTTTCTATTGTCTTGGATTTTTATCTCAAGGAGAGAGCCTTGCACTCTGAAGCTGATGTTTCTTTATGCACAGAAAATCAAAGATAATGTTTGTGCTTGTAGAAATTTTCCTATCACGTTTAAAGAACAAGTTTTGTTTAAGACAAGAGGGCTTGTCAAGAAAACATTGGAATTACTTTTCAAGAGAATGCAAATTCAGAGATGAACAAGAATTTTCAAAAGGTGTCAGAGGATTCTTGTATTGCCGAAACACAAGAATCTAAGCATTCTGAAGATTCTGGTCAAAAATTCATTGCAACAACTGAACCACATGGTGAAAGCCTGGAAGATAATTACAATTTTCATAATTTTAATGATTTTGTGAATAAAGGGGAAAATAGTGGAGCTTCTCAGGTATGTTTGCAGGAGGAGGAATATTTTTGTCAAGAATTGGCATTATATGAAGAAAATTAGCATTATAGGGAACAATCCTTGGATTTCTCTTTTCAACCTAAATGCCTGCCTACAGAAAATGACAATCAAGTTCCTCGCACACAATTCCAAACTGAGGAGTCAAACAATGAAGGAAGCTGTCGTGTTCAAAGAAGTTTACATCAGCAGAATGTTCAAGAAAATGAGGCAGCTGAAATTTTGTCTCATTAGTTCTATGATCCAGTGGCTGAGTATATGACAAATTTATTTGATCAACAACAAGATTTTATGCAAGGGTATGTACAAAGATTTGTATATGGAAAATTTTCATGGTACATTCCTGTTTTGATTTTTAAATTTCAGCAATATGAAGGTATTAGTTCTAAAATACAAATGTTAGGCTGGTGCCAATGGAAGGTTGAATTCACCTGATTAAGTTCAGCCCTGTATATATATATAGGAGTTGTACATAAATAAGCTCAGGAGTTGAACGTTCCCAGTTGTAGTATTTCTAGTTTAGCATTTATTTTTTTCAGTTCAAGAATAAAGATCCTGGAAAAGCAAGGTTTCAGAGAAGTTTTAAATTTTGAGAGATTTTGGATTGGGAGAAAATTCCGTTTGACTTGACTCCATGCCCAATAAAGACTATTGATCTACAAGTTATCAGCACTTTGCTACCAAAGTGTTGTCCCTAATTGGAGCCAGATGTTGTAGCACAATTTGACTCAGCTAAATGTCAGGAGAAGTTCTGAGAAATTCAAGTTTGCTAAGGAAAAATTATTAAAAAATTAAGAAGAGCTACAACATGTTCAAGAAGATAACCGCAAGCTCAACATATGTTGCTCAATAATTCTCCTCGTTTCATGTATTGGGTGTGTTTCATGGCTCAATGAGTGCACAAAAAGATATAAGCTTGAAAGTTTGAGTCTTCATGGAGGTGGAAAAGCACGGGAAATCTGATACTATGTTGAAGACATTTTAGTTGCCTAAAACAACATATCAATAAAAGGATTCCTAGAAATACAGAGGAATTTCTTGAAATAAATGATATTGGAAAGATTCCTTAAAAGAATGAAAATAAGCTTATCCAATTCTACATACGAAGTCATAGTTGAGATAAACTAAATGTTTTAAAGGCATTTGAAGAACTGTGCCAAGATGAATAATTGGAAATAGATGATTGCACATCTCAGAAAACGTAGACATTCTCGGCACAGGATTTTCGATTTCAAATTGCGGGAAAACGAAGAACAATTTCAAGAATCCGCGACATGGGTTTTTTGCAGAGTGACCCCAATTGACTTTGTAGCAGGAAATTTATAGAAATTTGAAGCGGTTTCAGGGATTTTTCGGGTTCCTTCAAACACCAATTTTATTAAAAAATGTTGTGCAAATTGGGGATGATTCTGTTCTACTGGAATTCGATTTGTCTGATCACGATTTCCATCTCAGAAGAATATTTGAATGATGAAAATTATTGTTTTTATTGGTTTTTTGATGTAGGCAGTTATACTGTGAGTTATACTGTGTCAAAATAATTTGGCAATATGGAAGGTTCTGTACGAGAATATCTACGTGATCACATTGCAACCAACCTCAGCGCTGATGTTCCCATGGAATTTGTTGACCGTGTGTCAACAGCTGATCTTGCAATCCAATTCCAGGAAAATTCCAAGCAAGTATTTCAGTCAATTGAAGAAGGATGATGGTGATAATGAATAGCAAGAAGAAGAGAAAATACCTAATGAGTTTATCTTTAACGCAGAAGGTGGTTTGATGGACTCAAAGCTACTCTTCTTTGCGCAACAAGCACAAAGGCGAAAAGGAAAAGATGGTCGTCCCAAAAATGTGATATTTTCAGAGGATAGAGGATGATACATCAAGCGCATGCTTCCAAAGGGGCCTGTACGGAGGCTAGCCATTGATGCAACTCTTATCGCAGTGACACCATATCAAAAATTGCGGAGACAAAGATCTTTTAGAAAGAAGATAAATAAACAGGTTAAAGTTTTTCCATGTCTCATAAGGATCAGGTATTTGTATCATTCATATCCATAATTAACGGTAACCCAAAAGCACAAATTTCATGGAACTTATGAGAGAGAGTGCCCCATAAAGTGGTTTGATCTAAACCACTGTTTGTAGTTTGACGGTTATGTTTCAATGCGGCATCAACGATATTCATTTCTTGAAACCACTGAAGGTGCCTCCGTAAGCAGTTTACATTTTTGATAGTTGACATATGAATATTAAAAACCACAAGGAACCACATGAGTATTTATATCCGTTGAAACATTCATCCTTGCCTACATATTTATTATTACTTTAATTTTAAATCCCGACATCCATATATCTATATTGTGAAATGTGTAAAAGGGGATCTTATTTGGGTTCTGTAACTTTCAAAATAACGATATGTAATTTAGATATTTTAGAAATATTAAATATATTTAACGGTTTTATAACTGTTAAAAGAATTGGTTTTGCAAGTTACACGGGAAAAGTTAGGTTAGGAGGAGAATAAAAGAGAGAAAGGAAGACATTGGAGGGGTTTTGAGTTTTGGGCCTCTGGAGGACTTTAAATTGTACTGAATTTTCTGAAATTTGAGGAAAGAAGATCAAGTTTCTTGCACTTGTTGAAGTTGATGCGTTTTTCCCATTTTCATCATATGTTTTTTCTTATGTGAATGAGGTGAAGTAATGTAGCTGCGGGTCTCTTTTTACAGTTTGTAAGTAAGAGTTAAATGTCCTTAATGTGCGCTCCTTCACTCCAACTATTTTATCTCTATAAAGTTCTTTGTGAGATTTAAAATGATAGATTTTGTTATCCAGCATATCATTCTTAGTTTCCATTCCATTTTCTTCCTTCCATTTCAAGTTACATCAGTAGATAATGGCATTGTGAAATATTTCATTATATCAGATCATTGAGGGTTATAAATAATTAATTTCCAAAGGTGCTTAACAATGACCATCTGATATCTTAATATTGTGACATACATTTATAAATGTCTCAAGCACTGATTCCTTACCACAGCCAAGGGATTGTTTCTTGAGGTACAACAGAACATATGAGGATTCTGAAGAGTACAAGGTAGGATTTGAAAATGTCATCATGGAGGTTCATAGGCAGTATGAACTTAGGAGTAAGAAAACTCCAGATGCCTCCAAGAAAAAAAAACTAGAAACTGTTGTTAGTAAAACCCCTAAAAATATTCTCAAAAAGACAACAAAAAACACTAACATAATGGCTAAGACTTCTAATCAAAACAAAGACAAAACCAACCAGCATAATGGTGACCAAAGTTGCCCTAGTACATCAACTAGTGGCCCTAGAAAAATTGCCTTAACTGACATTCCGAATAAAAATTAGAAAACCAAAGTTGTTGAAAAGACCATGTATGATAAAAATGATGTAAATATGCCAAAAAAACCAACACCATTTAGTTTTGAGGGTGAGATTTCCAAGATCAAAATAACCATCCCTCTTACTGAACTAGTAACTTAGGATGTATATAGATCCCAAGTTTTGAAAGCTTTGAACATAGGAAATGACACCAACACTCCAAATTTGATTGATGACAAGCCAGAGTTGTTGTTTGGACCTGAGGTAGAGGGAAAATATCAAGAAGGAGCTATCCCTCCATTCTATGTCAGCTTAAAAATTCAGGAGAAAATCTTACACAATGCTATGCTAGACTCTGGTGCTTCACACAATCTCATGCCAAAGGTAGTTATGGAGAGATTAGGCCTCAAAATAACCAAACCTTACAAAGAATTATACTCTTTCGATTCAAGTAGTGTCAAATTTTTGGGTTTGATCAAAGATCTGTGTGTCAATCCAACACAAATACCAGTTAAAGGCCTAGTAATGGACATTGTAGTGGTTGACATTCCCCCAAAGTATGGCATGCTTTTATCTAAATCATGGGGAGCCAAAATCCAAGGAAACATCCAAATGGACATGAAATACGCTACCTTTCTAGTCTTTAACCAAACAATAAGACTTTACATAGAATCTCACATGAAATATATGGTAAGCAAGATAGGCCAAAAAACACCCCTCTCTATTCTATCCATTTAGACCTTGACTCATTTATCTTGTACAATGAAGATGAAATTAATGAACAAGTAAATGAAAAAGAAGAAGAACAAGGCCTATTAGAATAGTCAAACCAAACACAAAATGAAGAACGTGACAGCAAAAACTCTAGCAGCCATGAACAACAACATAATGGTTAATCTGAACTTGAGACTCTTTGGAACATGAGCTTTGATGGCTCTTGTGGAAAATATGGTTCACAAGTAGGTGTCTGGATACATAGCACCAATGAAGGCCACTCCTACAAACTAGATTTTCAATGCACAAACAATATTGCAGAGTATGAGGCTCTTCTCCTAGGATTACACTTGTTGAAAAACATAGGGGCTAAAAAGATTTCTGTTCTAGGAGATTTCGAGCTAATCATTAGAAAAATAAAAGTAGAATATTTAGCCAAGAATCCTAGGCTAAGAGAATATATGAATGTTGCCTTAGGCCTCCTGAAGACATTTGAGAAATATGAACTTACCTCCATCCCAAGAGCTCAAAACAACCTTGCCAATGAACTAGACTTTGCTGCCAGCACTTTCCAAGTACCCCATGCCAATGAAAAATACATGGTAAAAGTAAAAAATAGACCTACAGTACCTGAAAACATAGATTATTGGAAAGTGTTTGAAGGTGACAAACAAATTGAGGATTTTCTACAATCTAAGAATGAATTTAAAATGCCAAAACTAGACTTAGATCATGAACTAGACTGGCCTAATGAAGAAAAAACACCCAAAACATAGCCATTTCCTACTGCTGATATAAATCTGCTAGAACACCTTCATGAGGCAGAATTTTCTAGGGACCTGGATCAAAAGGACCTTGAGGTATTGCAATGCAAAGATAACTCATTAACAAGAGGTCTTTCTCCCTTATAAGAGTTGTTTGATTTCAATGATGTTGCTAGGAAGCCAAAAATGGAATCCACTAAGACTGATGTAGAAGAATGCAACATAGGCAGTATAGAAGAACCCAAAATGATAAAGTTGTCCAAAACTTTGCCACCTCACATAAAACAGAAATACATTGAGCTGCACAAAGAATTTAAATATGTGCTTGCATGGGGTTATGAGGAATTGAAGTCTTATGAAACAAATATTATCCAATATAAGATTCTTCTCAAGGAAAACCAAAAGCCCTTCAAGCAGAAATTGAGAGGAATAAACCTTGTTCTAGTGCCTCTGGTTGAGAAGGAAATAAAGAATATGTATGATGCTGGAATCATAGTCCCACTTAGGTACTCAGAATGAGTTTCAAACGTTGTCTCGGTAAGAAGGAAAACAAGAGAGATTAGGCTACGCATAGACTTTAGAAACTTAAACAAAGCCTCCCTGAAAGAAAAATAACCTTTACCTAAGATGGATCGTATACTGCAAAGGGTGGTAGCCTCTAAAAGAATATCATTTATTGATGGTTTTTTCGGTTACAATCAGGTGCTATTACTTCTAAGTGATTAGCACAAAGCCACTTTCACAACACCTTGGGGCACCTTCATGTATGTCAAAATTCCTTTTGGGTTAACGAATGTGGGGGCTACTTTACAAAGAGCTATGGACATTTCATTTTCCGAAGAAATCGACTACTTCATTGTGATATACCTTGATGACATCACTGTCTATTCTAAAATTGATGAAGAACACCTAGTTCACCTAAGAAAGGTCTTTGAAAAGTGTAGGAAGTATGGTCTATCCTTAAATCCTAAGAAAACTCTGTTTGGTCTACAAGAAAAAAAACTCTTAGGCCACATCATATCCGAAGGAGGGATTAAGATAGACCCCAAAAGGATTGAGGGTATATTTCATATCAACCACCCTAGAAACATTAAAGAGTTGTAATTTTTCATTGGAAATATTAACTTCCTAAGAAGGTTCATACCAAACCTTGCTAAAATCCTAAGAAACATTAAAAACATGCTTAAAATAGAAATAGGAGTCAAGTGGACCACAGAAGCCAAACAATCCTTTGAATTGGTAAAACAAGCACTCACCCAAACACTAGTTCTAATCTGCCCTGAATTTACCAAGGATTTCTTTATCTTCTCATTTGCATCGGAACACACTATTGTTGTTGTATTGCTACAAAATAACATGATGGGACAAGAACAACCCATATATTTCTTAAGCAAGGCACTGAGAGATGCCCCTCTGAAATATAACATCATGGAGAAACAAGCCTTTTCCTTAATCAAAGCCTTAAAAGATTTTAGAGTTTACATCTTGCATTCACATGTCATTGCTTTTGTTCCACACACAGTTGTCAAGGACATACTGAATCAAGACCCTGATGGTAAAAGAGGCAAGTGGATTGATGTCATCTTAGAATATGATTTAGAAATCAGACCCACTAAACTGATTAAAGGACAAGGACTTGCCAAAACTCATGGCTGAAGCAAACTTTCAATCATTAGACATAAACATCATACATTCTTTGGATGAACAAGAGGAACTGGCAACTCCACCCATTGAAGAAGAATTTTTGAACTCAATCTAGTATGCTGATATATTGTATGTTCTTTTTAATCTTAATGCTCCTCCTGCTTTGTCCAAAACAAAAGCTAGATTCTTGAAACTAAAGGCTGTAAATTTCTGCATTCTAGATAGAGCTTTGTATTGGAAAAATTCTGCTGGTATCTTGCTTAAATGTTTATTTGGAGATGATGCAGATAGAATCATGCATGAGTTTCATGAAGGAGAGTGTGGAGGTCATCTCTATTGGAAAACCATTGCCAACAAAATCCTTAGAGCTGGTTACTATTGGCCTACTCTTTTCCCTGATATCCACAAGCTAGTTGCTACTTTCCATAAATGCCAAATATTTGATGGAAAGAGAAAACTATTGCCTTTACCTTTACATCCTATCAGTGTTGAAACTTTTTTTCAACAGTGGGGTTTAGATTTCATTAGAAAAATTCACCTTGCCTCATCTGCCACACACAAATGGATCCTTACCGCAACTAATTATTTCACAAAATGGATAGAAGCCATCCCTTCAAGGAATGCCACTGACTTAGTCATCATCAAATTCCTTGAAACCAACATCTTTTCCAGATTTGGTTGTCCTAAAAATATCATCATTGATAATGTTGCTGCATTTAAGTCCAATAGAATTGTGGACTTTTGCTACAAGTATCACATCACACTAGGGCATTCTACAACTTATTACCCTCAAGGTAATGGGTTGACTGAGTCCTCTAACAAAAGTTTGGTGAACATCATCAAGAAGTTGTTGGAAGAGAACAAAAATTCATGGCATAACAAACTGGTGCATGCACTATGGGCTGATAGATTAACAAGCAAGAAATCTATTAACATGTCTCCCTATCAACTAGTGTATGGCATGGATGCAGTTTTCCCAACATCCTTGGGAGTTCCAGTAATGAAGCTTCTCCAAGAGGTACAATCAAAGGAGAATGACATACAAACGAGGCTGAACCAAACCATTCATTTGCAGTAGTCAAGGGAAGAATTTTACAAAAGAACACAAGCAGTGCAAGAGAACATCAAGAAGATCTTTGATAAAAGGACCAAGACCAATGATTTCCAGATTGGAGACAAGGTGCTAAAATTGGATTCAAGGATAGAGGACAAAGGCAAGCATGGAAAATTTGAAAATCTATGGAAGGGTCCGTACATCACCCATTCAGTTAGAGGTAACAATGCATTATTCCTACAAGAACTGGATGGAGTAGAGTTGTTTGGAGGTCCTGTCAATGGCAGGGTGCTCAAGCACTATTTTTGTTGAAATTCCTAGTTTGAAGTTTTCATTCATTGTACATAACATTGCTTGATGAAAGATCAGAAAAATAAAAACACAAAAACAAGAAAATAAGAAAAAGAGGGTAGGTAAAAAGAAGAGGTACAACCTCATACCAAAAAGAGTATTGCTGAAAGTGTGCAAGCCTAAATGCCACTGTTTCTAAAGAAAATAAAGTCTTGTTCAGTTATTTAGCCTAATCATGGTTGAAAATGTTTTAAATTTCTGCTGATAGGTTAGTAGAAGAGGATTTTCCAAACCATGTAAACTTGGCTTGTCAATAGATTACATTAGGAAAAGATATTTGGTTTCGATGCTCAAATCTGAACCAAAGGAGAAAGAAATGGATAGGTAACAAATTCTAAATGATTAGCCCTCAAGTTTCTAGTTTCACTTGTACAAAAATAAAGTCTGTGTGCAGCTTGTCCAAAATGCCATAACCCATGACAAATCAGATTGCTTAACCTTGGTTTGGTCATGTTTTCAATTTCATGTTAGTAGGTTAGAGAATGAAAATCTGTCAAACAACTTAACCTTGACAGATAAGTAGAGTAGGTAGAGAATAAATAGTTCATCATCCTAATCTGAACTCTTGGAAGTGATAAGGGTAGAAGTAGATAGTTTTTATGCTTTCAAAAGAAAAATTTATGTCAAGGGTTTGCCAATTCAAATGCACCCAAGTGAAGAAAAAATGTTAGGAAAAGTATGATGAGTAGGTAGAACTGATATTGAAGTAATCATGTATTTTCATATTTTGAGATCATAGCTTCAAAAGAACAGGAGTGAATCAACAAGTGAAGAAAAGAGGTCTGACAAGTACAAGTAAGATACTAGTATTCAAAACTTAGAGATTTAAACTCTGAGGTTTTGGACACCTCTTGAAAAGGAGCTGCCCTCCCCAAGTGGAGCCACTGTTAGTCATCAGTGATTTTCATTATCTGTAGATGACTAAATATTGGTTCTAGATTTTTGAAAACAACATTCCTTGAATATTGTGAGTTTTAGAAATCTCACTGCCTTCATTATCCTTTTCAAACTTTTTCACTATTCTATTAGTTTGGCATTTCATGGTTACCCTATCACTCCTAAAAAAATCTTTATGGGCTTATGCCTCTCATCTCCATCCTTCTTTCCTGACTATGACCTCATTACTCTGTTTTCCCTTGCCCATAACTCTATTTTCCATCTAGGGTTTCATATAAGCCAACTCATTCCCATGTTCCCCAAGTTCATCAAGTATTGATGGTCTCAAAACTATCTTTGTAGGCTCTTTAGATAAATCAAGTACATTGGATTTTGGATCTTCAATACAACACTTTGAACGATACTCTGTTTTTCACTTGAAGACTCCAAGCCAATTTTTAGCCAAAATCAGGTCAAAGCACCATCCCACTAGGTCAATTAGGGTTTCATATGTGCCAAGTTCATCATAGGTGTTTCAGACACTATTTTTCTTTGTTAAAATATGGTTCAGAGGTATTGAAATTTTGAGACATGGTTATTCAAGAAAAATTCTAAAATTTTTCAAAGAAGACTACCTTATCAAATTCAAATTCTGCAAGAGGTAAATGTAAACTTTAACACTTATGCAAGAGTGTTAAAAGGTCTATCAATAGAGATTTGATGAGTTAGGAGGTCTACTCCTGAATGAAGACATCTTGCAGCAAGGAAGACATGACACACTTGGTCTTAAGAAGAGCTAGGGTTTTTGAGCTTGATAGTCTAGCAGAGTACCAAGCAGTGATAAAATGCAGAAATGACCATGGATGAGGTGTACCAAACCAAACATGAAGAAAGTCTGTCAAAAGATTGATGAGATAGGGAAAATGGTGAGGTGAAATGGACATAAATGAATGAACTTGAAAGGACTACAAAGAACTTAGAAGACAACACTGATGATTGTCTTAAAGCACTCCATATGCCTAGGGTTTTGGAAAAGTGACCAGAGAAGGTGAAATGATGATGTTAAACCCTATGGTGAAAGAAAAGGAAGGATTTTGAAGATGTCATTTTCTGATCAAATCCCAAAATTGTCAAAATGAGTTTGCCATGTCTAAATGAGAAAAATATGAGGATCAACTCCAAGGTGGACATGAAGGAGGTTTTTAGGGCTGCTGCTGTGTCAAAACAAACATATCAAAGTCTCCAGGATCAAAAGGAAAGACAAATTTCATGACTCCAACAAACTGCCAACCAAGGTGAAAGAAGATAAGTTGAATATTGTCATGGAAACCACAGAAATTTTTTGAAGATGTTGCCTTGTGTTTGAGTCCCAAAAGTGTCAAAATCAATTTTTCATGCCTCAAGGAGAAAAGGGAAAACTCAAAATCATCATTTTATCAACCTGCATGGAAACAGTGTAAGAGGGTCAGTGACAAAAGATGAAAGGATAAGTTTAGATTCACAATGGAAACCACAGAGGATTTTGAAGCTTGAGGTTGTAGGTAATCATAACAAAGGTGTCAAAATAAGCATGTGAAGGCTCTAGGATCAAAATAAGAGCAAGTTTCATAACTCCAGCAACCTACAAGCAAAAAGTCAAAGAATATCAGTAAAAGAGTGAAAAAGACTTAAACATTAAAGAAGTGGGTTTTCAAAGGTTTAATCAATTTCCCTAGTCTATAAAGGCTCATTTTTCATCTCATATCAATCATTGTTCCCTTTCAAATATTTAGAAGTTTTAAGGAGAGGAATTTTTTCAAGTTTCCAAACAAATTTGAGAAAAATTCTTGTGGCGCTGCGCCCCTGGAATCGAGCGCAGCGCGCTTGGCAGTTGCTCCCTGTGCAAATTAAAAAGGCACTGCACGCCTAGAACTAGGCGTGGCACGCCTAGCAGAGCGTTGCTTTCTTGCCTGACAGTCACCCGGTGAAGAAAATTTGAGCACTACACGTTTAGGACTGAACACTGCGCCCTGAGACTGAGCACTACGCTTTTGGCCAGGAGGGCCTTCTAAGCATTTTGACCATTCAAATCACCTCAAGACTTCTTAAAATCATCACCAAGGCTTCTCCAAGCACTAGCAGAGGTAATTACAGGTCATCCTCCCATTTTCAAGCTTTTTGTCATCATTTAATGGGAAGAAACTAAAGCCCTAAGAGGCTACCCTAAGACTTAAACTTGACATCACTGTTGAACCTCATTTTGTCTGCTTATAAAGAGTATTAGTCAGAACAATGGTGGTTGCATTGGTCTAAGGTTTTTCATCCATCCAAGCTTGAGATAACACTCAGTCCCTACATAAAAAAGGCTGTCACTCCATAATCTCACTTTCATCTCAATTTCACATTTAGCCCTAGTATTTCAAAAAACAGAGTTTGAACATGTTAGCAAAGTGTTATCATTGAATTGTCAGACTATTCCTCATTCTCATATACTTACACCCTCACTCATTCATCCCATTCACTTGTAAAGTCTACCATTCCACCATCCCTTCATCTCATTTCCATTTGCAGTCGTAGGTTTTTCTCAAGGCAAAGTTTTCAAAATGTCAAGAGAGGGAGACAGTGACAGTGGTGGAGAGCCTCAAATGCCAAGGAGGCATGAGCACAAAGGTGGAAAGATAAATAGGTTTGAACCCCCTAACACAAGGGAGCTAATGGCATATCCCCTTACTGTTCAATGTTTCAAGCATGTAGGATGCTTTGATTTTTGTGAGAAGGTACAACAGGTGCAAAACCACCCTGAGCTAACTAGGCTCTTCATACTTAACTTGCATGAAAAATAAGTTAACCTTGCAAGGGTAACCTTTGAGCTATCTGCAGATGCTATTTCCAATGCCACTGGGATACTAAGTGTGGGTGAGAAATGGTTCAAGCAAGCCAATATAGACATGAGCTACTTTGAACCCTACATAAAGCCTAGATACAAAGACCACAATAAATCCATCTGTTCTTTCTCACATTTGCTTGACAGATATTCACCTATGATGAGAATCATTATGAATTATTTTACATGTGAAGGAATATTCTCCCACATTTACTCCTATCACATCAGGTTTCTCATGCACTTTACTAGGGTGAGGATGCTGCACCTACCCTATTACCTCTATAGAAGCATTGACAAAATGTCCTATATTTTACAAAAGAGAGACTATCCTCAGTAGATGCAAAGCCTCTTTCACCACTCTCTTATCAAAATGGTTGTTATGCATCAATTGCAGCAGAAGGGAATTCCTTGGGAAACCTTCATTGCCAATGAGGTGTTTAATTCTCCACAAGCCCAATAGCAGCAAGATGCTCCTTCATCTTCTCATCCTCCCATTCCTCCATCCACTCACATTCCCTCACCTCATGATGACTCTTCCATCTCACCATCCACTCACATTCCTTCACATCCTGATGAGCTTCCTCCTTCATCACCTTTACATAATCCCTCACCCTCATCTCATGGTACTAGTGCATCAAAAGGTAAAGAGAGAAATGAGGAAGAAAATAGTAAGGGAGATGGAAATGAGGAGTCAAGCAATGAGGCAGAAAGCAAAGAGGAAGAGAGTAGTGAAGAAAAGAGCAATGAGGGTAGTGAGACACAAATCAGTGAGGATGATGGCAATGAAGCAAAAATCAGTGAGGATGATGACAGTGGGTCAAAGAGCCATGAAAGCAGTGATGGTACCAAAGTTAATGACAGCCATGATGGCAGCAACAATGGCCGTGAAACAAGTGGCATAGAAATGATGAAAATTGAACCTTTTCCTGTAACCTACCAAAGGGGAAATAGGCATGTGTTTGCTGCCCTTAAGAGGCAAGGGGCCATTCCTTCCACATCAACCAAACAACTTGATAAAGGTAAGGAAAAGGTAATTAATGAAGAAGAAGAAGAGCAACATGAGACTAAACAAGAGTTTCAACTTATTCATGTTGACAGTGATGATGAAAATGAGTAAAGGATCACAAGCATGTTGCTCAAAAGAAAATATGCCCAAATTAAATATTTGCAAAACAACCTAGGTAGGGCCAAGAATGTAATCCACTATTTTGAGGTTGAAAACAAGTAGCTGGAGGCACAGAAGGCCATCTATGAGATCAGAGCTATCAGAGTTTGGAAATAGGCTACAAAGACAAAGGTAAAGCTAGATGAAGTCTTGGGCACTTATGATGACATGGAGGAAGAGGAAGAACAACTTCCTAGGAGGAGGCTAAGAACAATTGGCTTGAAGAAATCTTTAGCCAAGGAGAGAGAGCAAGAGATAGCCTTGGCAGAGCAGCTCACTCCAAGTGAGCTGCTTGCCATGGAAATAGAATATGATCAGGAACCTTGGCTAGAGAGGGAAAACATACACTTAGGGGGTCTGTTGGAGAAGAGCAAGAGGGACCTTGACCTCTAGAAGAAGATGGCAAGGCATTATGCCTTAAGAAACAAGATTGCAAGGGCCAAGCTCAAAAGAGTTCTTGCAAAGATTCAAGCCCAAAAGGAGGCTAAGGATAAATAAAAACTTAACATTCTTGCTGATGCATCCCTACAAGCCCAAACATGATCAACAAGATAAATTCAAGTTTTGGCAAGTTTTCGAGTTTTTTGAGTTTTTTATTGTTTTGAAGGGCCAAATGTGCAATGCCACTGGTGTTGCGCTCTTTTTGGGGGCACCCAATGGTTGAATGGTTTACATTTTTTTGTTCATCAAGCCAAGGATATCACCCACACAAAATTACAGCTCATTTGGAGCAGAACTGGTCCTCCAAAAGTGCCAAAAACCACCTAAAAATCAACTTTCTGCCCTATTTTCAGAGTTGGCGCTATGCCCTGAGCAGTCTTGGGAGATTGAGTTTTTGAGTAGGTAAATGGAATCTAATTAGAAAAATAAATTCAGTTTTAGAAATTATATTGGACAAGCTTTCCAATGAGATATCATGGAGCTCATTTGGACACCGAGAAGGCCTCAAAAACTCAGCTGCAAAAGACCTATTTTCCTAGTATTGGCGCTGCACCCTTGCTAGAAAGTCAACAAAAGACACATGGAATTAATGAAAAAGATATTTTGAGGGTTTTTGAGGAAAATCACTCCAAAGTTGGTTGAGGAGTTATGTTAGCATTTATTTTTGCATTTATTAAGTTAGATATTTTTTGCCTTGGGCCTTGCATGGTCTCATTGGACACAAATGGCATTTATTATGTAATTAATCATATTTTGGAGACCTATATATGGTTTTGGTCCTCCTTTGCTAGTTAAATACTGCATTGAGGGCTCATTTTACATGTTGGTTGATTGTTAGAATTAATACATAGATTTGGAGTTGAAGAGAAATTGGCTTTGGAGTGTTATGAATGCTTTGATTTGGACGAAAATGGAGCCAAGCACACTTGCAGGATTCATGAGCATGACTAATGGTGATTTTTTTCTAAATTAGTGCTTGTTTTCTTATGTTATCATTTTGTTTCATCTTTCTCGTGCAGTAGAACAGAAAGTTTAGGTTAAGAAATGTTGTTTGGAGGCACCTTAGCTCTGTCTGCTTTCTATTGCTTGTATGTTTTCCTTTGCTAGGTCATTTTAGAGAATTATTAGTTTCTCTCTAATCCCATTCAGCTTTTTTATCTCAATAATGATTCAATGGAGTCCATGTCAAAGAATTTTATGATTAGCCTTGCCTTTGGTATGACTTAAAACATTGTTTTTGAGGTCTTTTCTTTGAAGTATTGCTAAATAGGGTTTGACTAAAGAGGTTTATGGTTTTCCCTGCCCTTTTGTCCATCTTGAATGGTTGCTTTGAAGTTCTTTGTAGTATGATTAAGGAATTTTAGGATTTCCATTTCTTTGATCATTACTATATGTTTATCTTGAATGTTTTATTTGCTTGAAGGTGAAATCACTAGAGAATTTACAAGTTTGTTGCTCTCTATGGTTTGCTGGACTATTGTCTTGATGTTTACTTGCTAGGGTTTAGTCAAAGAATCTTATGGTATGCCCTGTCTTTGGTTATTTCTTTATGCATAGTGTTATTAAATACTTTCCGTGTTATAGTACATGTTAAAGGATTCTTAACTTCCCTTTAAACCTACTTATTTCACAAATTAATGTTCACTTCACTCACATAAGCCTTGAAGATCCATTTGGCTTTGTTATACTTTCCCTCCGAGACACCCTTGACCTATTTTTGTACTTATCAAGACCTTTTGTAGACTCCATAGCCCAATGGTCTAAACCTCTCTTACTCTATCTGTTCTTCTTGACACCCTACCCAACCAACCAACCAAACAAACAAACCCTAATCCTTATAACTAGCCTAAAATCAAAACCCTAAAATCAATCAAGTTCATATCTTTTACACAATTATAGAGAGAGCCCTCTCTGAGTCCAGGAAGGCTAGGTCCTAGGACTCCAAATATTGGTTTTATGTTACCCTTGTACATTTTGTCTTGCCAATCTAACAAATTATGGGGACCTAACAAAAACCATTTTAGCAGCTGCTTGGGGAGGCTTTCTTTCAAGAGGAAGATTATTATAAAGCTTATTGAACCTCTTTATAAATTCTGTTACATCCTCATTGTGTCTCTTCGTGAGAGAATTGAACTCTATGAGGAGCTATCCATGATCCCTCTTTTCTCCCCATTTTAGTGTGAAGGAATTCTCCATTTCTTCCCAAGTGGTGATTGTGTGATCAACAAGAGTTTTGAACCATTTACGAGCCTCTCCATCCAAGGATTGGACGAAAATCCTCAACACCACATATTCCCCTATGAACTGAGGCAGGAGCTTTAGATAATCTTGAGGCATGTCATTCAATACTTGAGGTAAAGCCAATGGAGCATATTTATTGAGGAGGAAGCCAAGTACAACCATGTGGGGTGATGGAGGTAAATTCTGAGGATGAATTAGCTGTGGTATAATAGGTGTGTGTTGAATAGAGGTCGCTATATTGGTCTATAAAAAGCTATGGAGTATTGTAACTTTTTTAATATCTTCAGCTTCGGGAGTAGGGTGCAAGGGAGGCAAAGAAATATTAGCGGATTCAGCTTCGATGTTTATAATTGAACTGGCTAAAGCAAAGGATTCTGGAGAATAATCAAGTACTCGGGTTTTGGTGCAAGGACCATAGATGTTACCTTTCTGAGAGGAGGAAGGCAAAGCTTCTAGAGTAAATGATGGAAGGTCAGCCTAGCTAGGTTGCTTCTCCTTCTAGACTCTCCTAAATATAATATTTTCAGGATCAGACACAGAAGGGGTTTTCTATTGGAAAGTATCTGATCAAGTATGAGGCCTTTTGTAATCCAGAATTATAATTGACTTTCACTTTAATAACAGTGGAGTCTCCAAGGTGAGGGTTATGCAACTCTCAACCATTCGTGCTCACCTGATTTAAGGGTGAAGATAATGTCGTATCCCAGGGAAAAGGCTTTCTAATTCGTCTCCTCGGAAACAACACAAAAAATATGTTGTAGCTCCTAGAGACAGCCCTGAGTTGCAAAATTCCAGTGCCGAGAACATCTTACAATCATAGGTTAAATGTGAACAATTATATGAATACTTGTGTCAAATATATGGGTCAAGAGAACAATGGTATTGGTGGTTCAAGAATGGAGAAGACCATTTGAGCCTTCTTCATGTGAATTTCCCAAACGGTGAGAGGGCTCAGGAGGCTGTGAGGCTGATTGATTTTAGATGGGCCAAGTATAAAACAATGAGCAGAAGATTTAAACTGTGCAGAGGCATTGAGGAAGAGCGGAGAAGGAACCCACAAGAGAGAAGGTTAGGATATTTGGAATTCCCGACCTCAGAGGAAGCAGATATGAATGAGATAATGGCAACAATAGAGGTTCGTGGAGCACAAATTAAGGGAGTGCAACAAGCTTAATACATGAGCGTTAACACCCGAGCGTTATGCAAACACGAATTCATGAATAAAATTGCAGACTACCAGCAACTACCTTACACAGACCTTCAAAGTAGCATAGCATAAAAAATGAGATTACTGATAACAGAGGAAAACAGATACGTACTACTCATTGCTCTATCTGGAATCCAAATAACAACACTGTATCATATTAACTTTAAACAACTTTCCCAAATATGCATCTCAGAGCACAGGGAGCATAATCATACAAAACTACTACAAAATTCTTCCAAAATTCTAGAACCCTTCTTTCATCTTAGAATTCCCTACATATAGAGTCCTCTCTGAGGGTCATACGGTACTAACCATTTATGATCGACCCATATCTATGAAATAAAAACATCCTACCTAACTTGTAGAGTGTACATTAAGCAATTACTATCTGTACTAAGAGAATTAAAACAAGAATGGGGTGAAATTGAGATTTCACCAGAAAAATCATCAAAATTAAACTGAAAATAGAAAGGACATGGTCACCCATTGAGGCCAATAATGGGAGCCTTTAAGACGGTATGGCGAGGAGTGGTCTTAGGTGGACAAGCTGACTGTCATTTATAATTCCATCTATTTCCCGCAAACCTACACTCCCTTAGTTTGGTGATTTCCACTTAATCCCTTATGGAGAGGTCTATCATACTGAGCGCACCTGGCTCTTTTAGCAAAGATCTCCTGAGCAGACCGCATAAACCACAACTGCATGTTCCACCTCAAAAGCCCATGCAGTGTTTTTTAATTGCCAAACGGGAACCGAATTTCGGAGGGGGGGTGCAAAATGATGAGAGGACGACATGTGGAGGAGTGGGCAGTAATGGAAACTACCCGTTTCAGACCCCCCCCCCCCCCAATGGTTAAATTTCGATAGCTGCAGGGGGTGCGAAATGAAACAAGGACCGTCAGATGAGGAGGGAGCGTTTGGAGATGGAGGAAAGGTGGAGGGCGATGAGGAGAGTATTATGGTGGGGCCAAACCACGTCGCAATCAAAAATATTTGACAAGAAATCATGGAGGTAAACTCTAAATGTGCGATGTGCGAAGCGCGGGGAGAGGGTAAGTGACGTGGAGGGAAGGTGGGACCTGACCGCATAGCAAGTTAAATAGAATAGGTTGCGAGCACTTCAAAGGTAAATTAAAAAAAATGCAATGTGATACATCACAAATTGGAAATTACAGGTTTTAAGTTTTTGTTGCGATGTGAAAGGCTATAATATACGATCTGCGATAGAGGGTGGGGAGAAAAGGGTGATGTGGAGGAAGGTGGGACCCGACCACTGCTCGCAGATCGCAACTCTTAACACCAAACAACGGAGGTAAAGAAATGTGTCAGGGGAAAGTGGGGTCGACTGCATCACACATCGCAGATCTTAGCTTCTTTTTATAAGCGACTAAGAAGTGGGGGGAGGAGCTGCTGTGGTGGGGCCAAACATCACATCGAAAATTAAAAGAAATACATTGTGGGTGCCTAAATGGTAAGTTGTAATGTTTGCGAAGTGCGATGGATGGCGGGGGAGAAAGGGGTGACAAGTCAGGGGGACTGGCCCACTTTAATCACAATCAGGGGGATAGGAAAAGAGGAGGAGAAACAATGATGTAGTGGTGAAAAAGGTAAAGTAGATAAAGGAAGCGGAAATGCAAAAGAGGTAGGGTTTTAGTGATTTTCAAGGGAAATGAAATGAAAGGAAGTGTGGCAACACATCACACTTCGACATCTTTAAATTTTACCCTTTGCAACTATCTTGCAACACTTTTGATCTGCGATTGCAATTTTAATCTCCGTCATTTCCATATGCTCAGATCAACAGTCCTCGTTGATCCCTTGCTGTGGTTTGTCGACCTTGTCTCTTTGGTTGTGCCTAACCATTTCTTATTTGTTCATGGAATACTTGCCTCACGTTCATGACTTGATATGATTTAGCATTCACGACTTGACTTGAACGCGTGCACGAATTGACCCAACCTTGTTCATGACTCTACCCTTGCTGTTTATTTGTCTTAACTATTTCTCTGTTGTGTTTTACTTCGATAATGGTAACTGCTTCTCTGCCTTTGCCCTGTGATTTCCTTATAGGGACCACTTATCCATGTTATGTGCGATCACAGGCCAACAAGATCCTTTACAAATTGGATCTATTTGAAGAGGCAACCAAAAAATTTGAAGATGAAAGAAGGTACAAAAGTTGTAGGGCCCTTAAACGTGTTCAGTGTTCAATACTCATTTGTTAGTTAAATAGCATAGATGTAAAACTCAATGGCGAAGGTAAGACAAGTACATTATTATGTCCATTTCTTGCATTGTTAGAACATTTTGTAACCTCCATTAGCTAATGCATAACTAATACTCTTGACTTTGATATTATTGTTGGAGTTTTTTTGTTTAAAGAGGTGAGGAGGAAACCAAACATTGAAACCTCCATGCCAAAACAAATGATTGTTAGAGGTCAATGTAGAGAGGAGATAAATTGAGATGTACATCAAGTAAAAGTCAAAAGGAAAGAATATTAATTTAGATGTTGGTTTTGCAACAAATTAGGGTATCTCAAGAAGGATTGTTGGAAGAGACAAATTCAAGGAAGACTAAAAAAAGGAAAAAAATCTGGTTCAATCAAGTTCTTGTATGATTCATGAAGTTTTGTCTATTTGTAATGCTTCTAAATGTTATGAAAATTTTCTGTTAGGTTATGGTGCTTTTCATCATATGTGTCCACATGAAAATCGATTTTCAACATGTGCAACCATCGATGGTAGAATTTTGCTTATGGGTAATAATATTTCATGTAAGATTGTTGGGGTTGGGAGTGTTAAAATCCAAATGTTTGATGGTGTTGTAAAAACATTAATAGATATGAGACATGTACCTAAATTAAAGAAAAACCTAATTTCTTTTGGAGCTTTGGAATTTTGTGCTTATAAGAAAATAGGCTAAGGTGGAACATCGAAAGTGTCCAAGGCTACTTTAGTGAACATGAAGGCTACCAAGACATGGGACCTTCACAAGTTGGAAGGAAGTAATTATATCAACAAAGAAACGATGAAATTTGAGGAGGTAATTGGATCCACTTGTTTATGACATCAATGACTAGGTTATATGTGTGAGAAATGACTAAAGGTATTATTAGATCATAAGTTATTTCCAAATTTGAAATCTCTGAATTTGAATTTATTCAAACATTGCATATTTGGAACATAGTGTAGACAAATATTTTAAGCATATAGTCATGATAGGAAAGGAATACTTAAATATATTCATTCTAATGTTTGGGTAATATCCCTTATAAGGTCTTTCAAAGTATTTTCATATTTTGTAATATTTATAAATGATTTATCTAGAAAAGTGTAGGTTTATGTTTTGAAAAGAAAAGTTGATGTGTTTGACACATTTAAACAATTTAGAATAATGAAAGAAAAGAAAATTGTCAAAACAATTAAATTTTTAAGAATAGATGATGAGGGTGAGTTCACTTCTTTAGAATTTGAAAATATTGTAAAGAATTTGGAATCATAAGACAAATAACCACTGTATATACTCCCTAGAAAGATGGCGTGGTAGAGTGCATGAACAGGACTCTTTTAGAAAGAGTGATGAGCATGCTCAATGATGCCAATTTGTAACAAAAATTGTAGGAAAACACAATCAATATTGTTTTTTATAGCAAAATTTGAACTCGAAATTCCACCACATATGACATCCTTTGTCAAATTTGTGACCTCTACCAGCTTGTTGTGATTAATTAACTTACTTTGTCATCATAATTGGGCTGTCACTATATCCAAATGATCCAGAGTTTGGGAACCATACCCTTCGCAACAATAGGCTTTGTTATAAAACCTTAGCGAAGTTGTTTTCTTACTGTACATTTTTGTGAATAATCAATAATTCCTTGAGGCTTTCCAACTCACCATGATGCTAGTCAATGCAATGTTCAACTTGTAATTATTAATTTGACAAATCGAGGCTTTGGCAATGCTCCTGTCAATTTACCAAGATTTATGATGTCAAGTTGTTTGTTCAATACCAATCCAAATTTTATGGTTTTATTATTCTATCCTGAATGAGCCCTTATTTCAATACTACCTCATTTGAGAACCATAAACCAAATTTCTCATAATGGACCTAGAACAATGAAATAATTTTGATGTGTTGAGCTCAACTTGTTTAAGAACAATGCTTGACTACTTTTATAAATAATAGAATTGATCTTCCACCATTGTAAACAACCCACATATTATATATTAGCGAGTGTGTGGCATCCCTTTGCATTCCAATCCGACTCATCTATGTGCGCATTCACCCATCTGTTATGTGCAACTATGAGTTGACATGTAGTGTTGTGTGCTCCAAAAAACCTAATTTGAAGCCTTTCCCCTCTTCTAGGCATGACCATTTCATACAATTTCAAAATTCAAATATCAAAATCGAGACCAAGGAAAAACAATCAAGACCAAATGAACTCTAGTGATGGGTGTTAGCGCTTGAATCTACCTTAGGCTGAAATAAGGAAAAACTCAAGGCAACATCAAACCACGCTCAGCCTCGTAGCTAGCCCTACGAGGACAGGAGAGGGCTCTCTCCTGGTCTATCTCGGCAAAAGGTCTTCAAAAGGTGAGACGACTTATAATGGATACTGATTTTAGGCTAGTAAATAGATAGGAAGGTTTGATTTAAATTTTTTGGGTTTTTGTTGGAAAAATGGGAAAAAACAATTCTGGGTTCGGGGATAAGGCCAGATCTTTGCAGAATTCGAGCTGGGGCAAGGTAGGCAGTAGTCTTGATGCCTTTTGATTAGGTGTATGGATGGATCAGAATGACAAGGAGCTGAAGAGGGCAAGGGAGAACAGGAATCCTCTCCAAACAGGCGAAAACATGTAAAACTAAACAAATTTAAAGGCAGAGCACTAGAAACAATGGATTCAACCTCATTTACTCATTCATTTAGTTTCAGAAGCATAAAAAGGGAATGGCATACATTAAACATTAAAGAACTTACAAATAACTGAGATAACACACCATCAAAACTGAAAGCCACAAGAATCCCAACAGGTGCTGCAAAACCTCTGATCTTTCCTTAGCCAAAATGTGGAAAATATGTACAATAGTGTGCCAAACTTTTCCCAAGAGTCCAACCCTGATAGTGTCTCAGAAATTACATCATATATACCATACTAACCCCTTCCCATGCCTCTAGGGGTCGAATTCCTCCTTCTAGGAGCAGTTTCAACTAATTCTAAACAAGGAGCTAGAATCTAGGCAGCCAAACAACTTACCTCTAAAAGGAAGGAAACTGATTCTTTCACTTGATTTTTACTTTTTTGGGAGTGAATCATCTAGAATAGGTAAAAGTGAATCAAAGTTACATTAAAACCACCAAATTACATCAAGATAACTCAAAAATTACATCCACAATCAAAACTGGTCCAACTGGCCGAAATCCTGAGCTGGAAGATGAAAAATTAGCCAATTTTCTCTATGCGTCGCGCCTGAGCTCTATGCGTCGCGCGCCTTTTAGCCTACTTTTGGGCACTTCTTGGCATCAAAATCAAGCTCATGATAGCTTTTTGGAAAGCCCTGGATGTTTTCTATCCAACCCAAGTGGAATTTCCCAATTTGGAGCTCATTTTCCCCTCCAAAAAATCATTCTCCCACAAGTACTTCCTGCTCGTGCAAAAGGTGGTAGAAAGGTAATTTTCATGGTGTTTTTGGCCCTTTTGATCATCCAGAACTTGGTGAAATGCTTCGGCCATTTCTGAGAATGCATAAATTACCATGAAAAATCCAAAAATACAAATTTTTCCTCCAGCAAGTGTCCCAATCATAAGCGTGCGTCGTGACGCGCTACACGTTGGGCTGAAAAACCTGTTTTGAGACCAAAATTTTCCAAAATGACAAAAAAAATTTCAAATTTGCTCAAATTCAGAGCGAAGACCCTCCATCATGTATCATGCTCAGCCAATGAAGCCTCAGCCAAAATCCGGAGTGGATCAGGCCTCTTCCGCCGTTTTAGTGCTCTGCTCAACCTCCTCTTCAGAATCTTCATTTTTGCTTTGCAGACGTGCATGCGGGCCCAATAATTACCTTTCATGTGACGAAGCATGTCTTTGTCTCTATTGGCCATTTCCAAAAACTTTTCCAGATGAATTTTAACATGTGTGAGGCATGTCTCTCGCTCAATTGGTGTCATGTCACCAGGTCTCTTCCGGGCCAATTGTCGATCTTCACGGATTCGCCGCAGCTCTACAAGTGTGTGCTGATCCTCTAGCTGTTTGTTACGCTGATCCAGGTAGTTTATCACCCATTGAGCTCTCTGCAACTTAACATTCAGCGTGTCAATATCGGCCTTCTGCTCCTGGACGATCTCTTTCAGTTTCGAGCTAGGAGAGCTCGCATCAACATCAATCAATGTGAATTCAGTATCTTGGCCTCCTGAGGGGCCCTCATCGTGCATAGGCCTCTTGCCTCTGTCCTGAATCTGTACCTGTGCTGAAGAAGAAGGCGAGACCCCTTCCACATCATGTGGAGATAATACTCGCTCTGCTGATGAAGTCAACGAGACCCCTTCCACCTCGGGTGGAGATAATACTCGTTGTGTAGCTGCAACTAAGGCTCTGTGGCCTCGCTGATATGTCACATACACTAAAGCACTGATATGCTCGGTTTCAGGAATTTCAAGCTGGTGTGAAGGCTCTCCCTCATCATGAACTACCTTGGGAGGCGGTTGTGATGCTGTGAAGAAGTCACGGGAGATGAACTCATCCCATGCAATGCCCTGCTGTGTTAGCTGATGTACCACCATGATTTTGATCAGCACGTAATGATATATACTGCTATGCTGTTGTGCTGGGGTCTTCTTCTGTACAAGAAATTTCATCCGCTCTATGTTGCGATACATGAAGTATGGAATGCTCATCATACGTACCCTCGTGAAATGCATCAGCAAACGGATATGGTACGCATAGAGGCGCGAGAATCTGCCCTCGCAACTGAAATATCGAATGATGAGTTTCATCAATGGTGCAAACTCATCCTTCAGAAATCTGAATGGAAATACCCTGCTCAGCTGCCTCATATACCCAGGTTTGATGTATGGCTCATAGTAAGATTTCTCTAGCTGTTGTCGTTTGTTCCATTCCTCTCCTATGTTTGGTATTCTGGTGGCCTGAGCAATGGTCTCTGGTGACAGAATGAAGTTAACTCCGGGAAGGTTTACACGGCCATCATGTAGATTTAGAACAAATAGACGAGCTAGCTCATGATGATGCTGGGTTTGTGAAATCATCTCACAGTACTGGAAACATGACTGATGCTTAAAACAATCCATTGCAAGCGGGCAAGCCTGCAATTGAGCCAAAGAAGTAGGCTCCTCCCTGACATGTCTACCACTTTTGCCACTTTTGTGAGACCTTCATGGCACATTAACCTCTGCTGTGGAATCACTGTCATACTCCTGCTCATAAATTGAATTCGTCTCTAACATGGCGCTGAAATCAAGATGTTTGCAAAATATATGCTGATATAGGTATAGTGAAAACAAGAGTTCAGTGTATGCTCAAAGCCCAAATGTGTCACATGTGTATCAAAATGTTATAGGAAAGCCACAATGATAAGGGTTTTATCAAATGAGTTTAAATGAACAACAGTCACCTCTTGACTACATGGGGTTTGACAAGAGAATGAGAAGGAGTATAATGTAATGTAGGACACAGAAACAGCCCTTGCAATGATAGTTAGGCTTTGTCAATGGAGAATGGGGGATGGTGAATATGGGACTGTGTTACAATATAAATGGGAAACAGTGTGACAATGACAGTGGTAATGACAGCGGTGATGTAATTGCAAAGAGAAAGCGTGAGAGCAGAGACACCACTGACAATAGATGACACAGGCATATATCAATAACACAAGTTTGGAAACCCCCACAATATCACTAACATGTCCTTCAAAACCCTAAGAAGTGAATTTGAAATGAATATAGGGTTTACATTTCATCCCATCAAACATTTGTTTTCTCCACTTCCCAAACACCACAGCATGTTTATGAGTCACTAAGCAGGCATGAACAACTTACTTGCAAGTAAAATGAGGAAATTTGGCATGAATCTGGGCGAAGGAATAAAATTTTTGGTCCTGAAACTCTACGCGTCGCACGCATGCCCAGTGCGTCGCGCGCTGTGTGTGCATCGCGCACATGAAAAATTGCATAGGCCTGTGAAGCCCAGTGCGTCGCGCGCGGTATGTGCGTCGCGCGCCTCTTGTATGCGCCGCGCGCACTTCCACCTCCACTCCACAGCTCTGAAAACGAGTTTTTTGCTCTCCAACCCTTCAAACTCGATTTTGCTTTGGAAATTTGTGAAAATGATTTGTCTTCAATGCTTTATATAGGTTGCAAAATATCTCACAAGAATTAGATTTGATTTTAATTTTCTTCATAACCCACTTTGTAATGTTTGGCAATCTTGGCACTTTGTCATTTAATGCAATTCTCTCTTTGGCTTTTCACTGTTTTTCCTGAGTCTTGAACTAATGAAACTTGGTTTTTTTTGCAGGGATTTTGTCATGTTGGCTTCGGCAAAGACCAGAGGCTGCTTTTGAACTTTTTATGGTGGAACAAATACAAAATTATTACAAAAAATAAAATTGACAGTTTCTAGTTCAAAACAGAGTTTTGGACTAGAAATGTCTTCAAATGTTTTTGAGAATAAAAATATGAAATAGAAACCTTTTCGAAACCATCCTCATGGCCTGCGGGCTTTTATTGCATTTATCAAAGGACTGAAACCCCTAGACTCTAGGACTAAAGACTCTTATGGACGAAAATAATCCTTTATGACCATGAATGACGTGACCTGAACTTCAGTGATTTTTGAGGAATTTTAATTAGCCTTGCAGGTACAAGCGTGAGGAAATACAAGACGACCAGACCCTCTCGTCAGTCAATGGCATGCCCCTAGCGAAATGCAACAAAGTGGAATGAGCGAGACACCTAAAAATGATATGCAAAAAGCGAAATGATCTCTGACGGAGGGCTTGTAAGGACCAACTCTAACATTGGCTCCAATGGGGATGGTGGCTCGAAGGAGATGCCAAGAACGGCAGATATCTGGAAGAGCTAGGCAATGCCTTCATCCATTGGGCGATGGAGTCATTATTTCAATAGATAACAAAAAACCTTGGACACATTTATTGACTGAAAACTTTGACTGAAAACTAACTGAAACTGACTGAAACTGACTCGATTTTAAAACTGAAAAGACTAATAAAACTGACTTGACAAACTTCAAACCAACTAACCTCCTTCTCCAGAATTATAGCCTTCGCTTCGGGCCCCAGACTGAAGAAAAGAGATTAGTACACACTTGCGATGAAACAAAAGTAGAACGATATATACAATGATGATGAAATCAGCAGAAAATACTCAGAAGTGGTATCGCTTGAGCAGCCGACCATTGATCGACCCTCCAGGACAATCATCCCCATTCATTTCCTTGAGAATAAAGGCGTTTTGAACACGATACGCTGCAATCTTAAAAGGACCCTTCCAAAGGTTTTCAAATTTGCCGTGCTTTCCCTTATCTTCATTTCGAGCATCCAACTTCAAAACCACCTCATCCAGCTGAAACTTATCAGCTTTCGCCTTCCTGTCATAAATCTTCTTAATGCGCTCCTGCAACTTGAATGTATTTTGAAAGACCTCCTCCCGTGTCTGTTGTAAATGAATCATCTGATTTATCCTTCGCTGCATAGGATCTTCCTCACTACCGGCTTCCTGAAGCAATTTGACTACCGGGACAGCAAGAGAAGTGGGAAAAACCGTGTCTATCCCATACACCAACTCGAAAGGAGACATGCCAATAGATTTTTTCTTACTTACCCTATCAGCCCAAAGTGCATTCACTAATTTCTTGTGCCAGCCCTTTTTATTGATTTCCAGCAATTTCTTAATGATATTCACCAAAGACTTATTTGAAGATTCCACCAAGCCATTTCCTTGCGGATGGTAGGCAGTCGACTGTCCCAAGCTGATGTTGTACTTATAGCAAAATTCAACCATCCTCTTTGACTTGAAGGCCGCTGCATTATCTGTGATTATCTTACTAGGACACCCAAAACGTGACAGAATATTATTTTCAAGAAAAGAGATGATTACCGCATTCGTGGCTTGTCGAGTGGGAATCGCCTCGATCCACTTCGTGAAGTAATCCGTTGCTGTCAATATCCATCTATGCTGTCCTGACGATGCCGGATGGATTTCCCCAATGAAATCCAATCCCCACTGCTGAAATGGTGCATTGACTTCAATTGGTTTGAGAGGCAAAGGCTGTAACTTTTGTTTCCCTTCGAAAATTTGACATTCGTGACAATTCTTAACAGCCTTATATACATCAGAAAATAAAGAAGGCCAATATTAACATGCCCTTAGAATCTTATTCGTTGTGGTTTTCCAAAACAGATGACCCCCGCAGTCTCCTCTATGAAAGTCCTCCAAAAATCTTTTGGCTTCTTCCTCTACCAAACAATTCAATAATATTCCACCAGGGTCTTTCCAATATAATGCAGAATTCAATATGCAAAACTTCGCAGCCCTCAACTTCAAGGTTCTACTCTTATTTCTAGGCATCCCGGGTGGTGGAGACAAATTCTGAAGTACATATAATATGTCAGCATACCAAGGGGAAGAAACAAAAATATCAGATACCTGAAATGATGTACTCTCCTCATCTTCATCAGACATGGCAGCGATCAAATTTATATCTAGAGCATGCAGATTTGTTTCAGCCATGAGCTTGGCTAGTCCTTGTCCTTTGATCAGCTTGGTTGGTTTGATCTCCACATCATATTCTAACAACGCAGCGATCCACTTACCCCGTCTTCCTTCTAGATCTGCCTGTACCAAAACATCTTTAACTGCTGCGTTAGGAACATAGGCTATAATGTGGGAATGCAGTATATACACACGGAAATATTTCAAGGCCTTTACAAGAGAAAGTGCTTGTTTCTCAATAATGTTGTATTTAAACGCTCCGTCCCTTATAATCCGACTGAAAAAAGAAATGGGCTTCTCAACTCCATCCCTTTTCTGCATTAAAACAGCTGCCAAAGTGTGCTCAGAAGCAAACGAAAACAAAATGAAGTCCTGTGTGTAGTTCGGGCTGATTAAAATGGGGGCTGAAGAAAGAGCTAACTTTACCAAATTGAATGATTTCACTGCCTCTTCTATCCACTTTACTTGACTGTCCTTTTTCAGCATGTTCGTGATTTCTCTAAGATGCTCAGCGAGATTTGGAATGAAACGACGCAGAAAATTCATTTTACCATTAAATGACTGTATTTCTTTCTTGTTCCGAGGCTGTTCAATTTGCTAGATTGCTTCAACACATGCAGGGTCAATACAAATGTCATCTTTCGATATGATGTGGCCAAGGATTTTGCCTTCATCCATGGAAAACAGGCTCTTTTTCGGATTCAGCGAAATGCCATATTTTATGCACTTCTGGAAAACAACTTTCAAGTGATACAAATTTTCTTCATCAGAATTTGAAAACACAGCCAAATCATCAAGGTAAACAACCAAAAATACATCTTTCTCATTGGAGAAATCCATGTCCATTGCACGCTGAAAAGTGGCACCTGCATTTTTCAAACCAAACGGCATCTTGGCATAATGAAACGTTCCCCATGGAGTGGTGAACGCAGTTTTGTCACGATCGTCCTCATGCACTAAAATTTGATTATATCCTGAATAGCCGTCGAGTAGTGACATCCTTGATGCTCCAACTACTTGCTGCAATATATGGTCCATTTTTGGCAGCGGATAATTGTCTTTTAATGATACCTTATTCAAATTTCTGAAATCGATACACAAACGAATCTCACCTGTCTTTTTTCTCACGGGCACCAAATTTGATATCCAATCAGAAAATCTGATAGGCACAATGATTCCTGACTTATACAACCTTTTTACCTCTTTTTCAATTGATGGTAGCAGCTTCGGATTGATTCTCCTCAACTTCTGACGGAAAGGCTTCTGATTTGGTTTAATAGGGATAGTATGCTGAATGATATTAGTGTCATATGTTTTTAGATCTGAGTAATCCCACGCAAAAGTATCAGTAAATGAAGACAACAATCTCACATACTCCGCTCTTACCTCTGGTGACAATGACTTGGATAACTTTACCATCTTGGGATTTTCAGCTGTCCCAATATTTACTTCTTCAACATCTTTTTCAGTCGGCCTCAATGTCGGTTTGCGGGCTACATCGTCTTGATCAAAGAGTTCCTCTAAAGGAATCAATCCTTTAGGAATGATGTTATCTTTAAGGTGCATCACTTCCATTTGATTTATTTTTATATCATCATTACCATCATCATATTCTGTATCTATGGAGGTGTCTTTAAACTTACCCTTATTTTGCAGAAAATCACTAATCTCCTCGTCGTCCTGAAAAACTTGCCAACATCTCTGATTGTCCGGAACGGTGGGGCGGTGCTTCACATGGATCTCGAACTTGTTGCTGGAATTCATTGGGATTTTTAAATTACTTACTGCCTTAGCAAGTCCATCAGCAACACCATTTTGTATGCGAGGCACACATGTCAAGGTATGATCTGAAAATAACTTCAAAATGTCTAAAACTGCATTACGGTAAGCCCTCATGCGAGGATGCTTGGCTTGAAACTCACCCTTTACCTGCTTTATCACCAACTCCGAATCACCATAGACTACAATTATTTTCGCTTTCAGCTTTCTTAGAATCTTAAGGCCAGCAATCAGAGCCTCATACTCCGCCTCATTGTTAGAACAATCAAATGCTAGTTTGTAAGAACATACTCTCACATTGCTTGGAACCTTATCCAGAGCGGAAAATGGACTGCGTATCCAAACACCAATTCCAGCACCATCACTACCCACTGCGCCATCAAAATCCATGGTCCAAAGACCATCTTCATCCTCCTCTAAGTGCTGAAATTACGCCAGCTCTGTTTTTCCTGTTTGCTGCCCATCGTCTTTAGCTGATTGCTCAACAATAGCTTGATTTTCTCATCTTTCTTTCTGCAAAACTTCTCTAAAATTTTCAGTGATCTCTGGTATATCTTCTGCCTGAACTAACTCACTATCTATATCATTAAAACTATCATCAAACAAAACAAAAGACTCTAAGTCGGTATGTACATAATTTACAGGATGATTGATTGGTTTCTCCTTGCTTGTTATCATGTATTTCATCTTCTGCTCTCGATATAACTTTCTCATTTGACCAAAGACTGGAATTGTTGCATAGGAGAAATCTAACTGTAGTGTACCTTTCAACTTTGCCCCCCAAGATCTAGAAAGGAGCATCCCAAATCGAGGAGGAATGTCTGCCACAACCACGTCCATCAAGACATTCTTCGCGGGAATTTGATCTAAACTTACAACCAAATCTTTGATGAGTCTGATACATCTCATGCGGCTGGAATCAAATGAATACAAATCATGGTATTTCCTTGTAATATCTAAACCCAACTTTTCCATGATCGCCTTTGGCATAAGATTGTGCGAAGCACCAGAATCGAACATGGCATTGTGCAATACATATTCATGTAACCTCAAACTGATATAAAAGGGAGGAACATCACTGTCAGGGGACTCACCATCTAAAGCAGGCCCAAATATCAATTCAGGCTGATCATCTTCAATATTTACCGTGTCAAACATTGGATCAAAATTTAGAATTTTAGAGACTTGACCTCAATAGCTGTTGTTCTTCATAATTTCTGTCAAAGGAATAGATACCTTCAATTTGGAAATTTCATTTTCCAAACTAAAGGCTGAAACTCTTTCAACTTCTTTGACCGGAACTTCTTTCTTTTTAGCCTTATCCTTCATTATACTTAACTGATTTGCCTTTTCTGCTGATGATGATTTACTAGCTGCGGGATTAATTGTCTCTTTTCCTTTCTTCTGTGGTATAGGTGAATCCATCTTAGGTGTTGAAGCCTCTTTTCTCTTCTGAATTGGGTTTATGGGCACATATCTGTTTCTCAATGAGTATTGCTTCTGCTGAGCGGAAAAATCATTCATATACCCTCTTTGGTATTCATCTGATTCTTCATCCAGAGCTGTATCATTTGCTAAAATGAAATCCTCATCTTTCTGTGCAGCTGAACTTTCTCCATATTATTCATCCTCAGTGATGTAAATGGGCAGATCATCAGGAGTAAAGAAGTGGTTTTGCTCCCCTATTACATCATCGTCATTGTCTGAATCTTGACTCACAAAATTCTGCAGAAGAGGTGTTTTAACTTGCTGCTGGGCTGCCGGCTCTTGTGCTCTCTGTTCACGCTGCTTAATTCTGAACTGTGGCTGCTGCTAGCCACGATATTTGGGATTACGAATCTGCATTTCTGGCTTATCAAGCGTCATTCTTTTGAACATTTTTTCCATCTCACGAAGCAAGTTTTGTTCTGATGCGGATGTGGAAGCTTCTTCTTTTATGGTCACTCTCTTTTCTGCTTTCAACCGGGCTCTCTTATCATTCAGATTCGCCTCAACACTAACAGCAATCTTCTGCATATCTTCCAAGGTAGGTGGATCTCTGTCACGTAGTGAATAAGCCATCTCCAGATCAAAACCATCCGGGAATTTAAGGAGAGCTGACTTTCTAGATGGTCTTAAGTCATCTGGAATTGCATTATACACTGTATTGAATCTGATAATATAACCCTGAACGGACTCACCAGGATTACTTTTGATGCTGGTATACTCAGAAGTAATTTGCAGCGGATCTTTTTTCATCTCCCACCGATCTAGGAATTGTGTCTGAAGCTCTTGTAATGTATTGATACTTGCGGGCTGTAGAGCTCTGAACCATTTACGAACCTCACCTCCAAAAGTCTGGGCGAACAACCTCATGGACACATTCTCTTCATCTATTTCATGTAGGTCCAAGAAATCTGTCATTATAATAATACGATGCTAAGCGGATATACTCTGTGGAGTTCCATCAAATATTGGAATCTTACTCTGATAATCAGCAGGCATAGGATCCAAATTTGCAGGTAAAACAATAAGTGCGAATCTAGCAGCCATGGCTCTTGGCGGATTTATAATCTGCTGTCTTGGAGAAACAGGTGGAATGGGAGCAGTGGATGAACGAGGTGTATGCGGTGGAGATGGAGGAGGAACTACTGCTGATTGTTGATCAGAGATCTCAGGCTGTACAGGAATGGTAGGGATAAAGCGAGGTTCAGTGGGAATTCATGAACCGGATGCAATTTTAGATGGACCAAGAGTTTGTGAAGCAGATTCAATGAATTCAGGAATGTTGGTTGCCACAATGGAGTTTTGAAGATTTAGAATATAATTATCAATAGATCTATTTGCTTGTTCAACTTCTAGATACTTGATGAACTCGGGATTGATGACGGTAGAACCAGTAGCACTTTCGGATTTGGTTTCAAACAATGATAACTCGAACTGATCGTCAAACTCAATATCTTCAATGTATTCAAAAACAGTGGGGTATGAGTGAGATTTGACCAAAGGAATGATGGGAGCTTCTCGACGGAATATTCTTGGGATT
The DNA here is from genome assembly GCA_034641835.2 of Pinus albicaulis. Lineage (NCBI taxonomy): Eukaryota > Viridiplantae > Streptophyta > Pinopsida > Pinales > Pinaceae > Pinus > Pinus albicaulis. The sequence goes on from CM076583.1 coordinate 604,521,568, forward strand.
AGGTTGGGGTTTTCATATACTGGAGGCGAATTTGGATCAGGATTTGATCTGGTATGCCTTTTTGAAGCCAGTGTATTGATCTATTCGAGAAAAATTCAAAGGACACAATAGATTATTTTCAGCCTATCGACTTCTAGACTCAATCATCCAAAAGGTCTAGAATGAATAAGTATACTGGGGTAATTTGAAAATCAAGTGCTACATTCACAAGCTAACCGGAGATCGACTGAAGCAGCGTTTATCTACTTCCGCTTATGCATGGCAAAAGCGTTTCGAAAGCTACCTGGCGTGACTTCAGACTCCGTCTATAACTCATGAAATGAACACACCAACAAGCAAACCATTTATATTATTTTCCCTATTATGATCGCCACTATGTTAGTGCTTGAATCTACCTTAGGCTGAAATAAGGCAAAACTCAAGGCAACATCAAACCACACTCAGCCTCGTAGCTAGCCCTGCGAGGACAGGAGAGGGCTCTCTCCAAGTCTATCTCGGCAAAAGGTCTTCAAAAGGTGAGACGACTTATAATGGATATTGATTTTAGGCTAGTAAATAGATAGGAAGGTTTGATTTAAATTTTTTGGGTTTTTGTTGGAAAAATGGGAAAAAACAATTCTGGGTTCAGGGATAAGGCCAGATCTTTGCATAATTTGAGCTGGGGCAAGGTAGGCAGTAGTCTTGATGCTTTTTTATTAGGTTTATGGATGGATCAGAATGACAAGGAGCTGAAGAGGGCAAGGGAGAACATAAATCCTCTCCAAATAGGCGAAAACATGTAAAACTAAACAAATTTAAAGGCAGAGCACTAGAAACAATGGATTCAACCTCATTTACTCATTCATTTAGTTTCAGAAGCATAAGAAGGGAATGGCATACATTAAACATTAAAGAAATTACAAATAACTGAGAGAACACACCATCAAAACTGAAAGCCACAAGAATCCCAACAGGTGCTGCAAAACCTCTGATCTTTCCTTAGCCAAAATGTGGAAAATATGTACAATAGTGTGCCAAACTTTTCCCAAGAGTCCAACCCTCATAGTGTCTCAGAAATTACATCATATAGACCATCCTAACCCCTTCCCATGCCTCTAGGGGTCGAATTCCTCCTTCTAGGAGCAGTTTCAACTAATTCTAAACAAGGAGCTAGAATCTAGGCAGCCAAACAACTTGCCTCTAAAAGGACGGAAAGTGATTCTTTCACTTGATTTTTACTTTTTTGGGAGTGAATCATCTAGAATAAGTAAAAGTGAATCAAAGTTACATGCCAACCACCAAAGTACATCAAGATAACTCAAAAATTACATCCACAATCAAAACTGGTCCAACTGGCCGAAATCCTGAGCTGGAAGATGAAAAATTAGCCAATTTTCTCTATGCGCCGCGCGCCTGAGCTCTATGCGTCGCGTACCTTTCAGCCTAATTTTGGGGCACTTCCCGGCATCAAAATCAAGCTCATGATAGCTTTTTGGAAAGCCCTGGATGTCTTCTATCCAACCCAAGTGGAATTTCCCAATTTGGATCTCATTTACCCCTCCAATACTTCATTCTCCCACAAATACTTCCTACTGGTGCAAAAGGTGGCAGAAAGGTGATTTTCGTGGTGTTTTTGGCCCTTTTGATCATCCAGAACTTGGTGAAATGCTTCGGCCATTTCTGAGAATGCATAACTTACCATGAAAAATCCAAAAATACAAATTTTTCCTCCAGCAAGTGTCCCAATCATAAGCGCGCGTCGTGACGCGCTACACGTTGGGCTGAAAAACCTGTTTTGAGACCAAAATTTTCCAAAATGACAAAAAATTCTTCAAATTTGCTCAAATTTGGAGCGAAGACCCTCCATCATGTATCATGCTCAGCCAATGAAGCCTTGGCCAAAATCCGGAGTGGATCAGGCCTCTTCCGCCGTTTTAGTGCTCTGCTCAACCTCATCTTCAGAATCTTCATTTTTGCTTTGCAGACGTGCATGCGGGCCCAATAATGACCTTTCATCTGACGAAGCATGTATTTGTCTCTATTGGCCTTTTCCAACAACTTTTCTAGATGAATGTTAACATGTGTGAGGCATTTCTCTCGCTCAATTGGTGTCATGTCACCAGGTCTCTTCCGGGCCAATTGTCGATCTTCACGGATTCGCCGCAGCTCTACAAGTGTGTGCTGATCCTCTAGCTGTTTGTTACACTGCTCCAGGTAGTTTATCACCCACTGAGCTCTCTGCAACTTAACATTCAGCGTGTCAATCTCGGCCTTCTGCTCCTGGACGATCTCTTTTAGTTTCGAGCTAGGAGAGCTCGCATCAACATCAATCAATGTGAATTCAGTATCTTGGCCTCCTGAGGGGCCCTCATCATGCATAGGCCTCTTGCCTCTATTCTGAATCTGTACCTGTGCTGAAGAAGAAGGCGAGACCCCTTCCACATCATGTGGAGATAATACTCGCTCTGTTGATGAAGTCAACGAGACCCCTTCCACCTCGGGTGGAGATAGTACTCGTCGTGTAGTTGCAAATAAGGCTCTGTGGCCTCGCTGATATGTCACATACATTGGAGCACTGATATGCTCGGTTTCAGGAATGTCAAGATGGTGTGAAGGCTCTCCCTCATCATGAACTACCTTGGGAGGCGGCTGTGATGCTATGAAGAAGTCACGGGAGATGAACTCATCCCATGCAATGCCCTGCTGTCTTAGCTGATGTACCACCATGATTTTGATCAGCGCGTAATGATATATACTGCTATGCTGTTGTGCTGGGGTCTTCTTCTGAACAATAAATGTCATCCACTCTATTTTGCGATACATGAAGTATAGAATGCTCATCATACGTACCCTCGTGAAATGCATCAGCAAATGGATATGGTACGCATAGAGGCGCGAGAATCTGCCCTCGCAACTGAAATATCGAATGATGAGTTTCATCAATGGTGCAAACTCATCCTTCAGAAATCTGAATGGAAATACCCTGCTCAGCTGCCTCATATACCTAGGTTTGATGTATGGCTCATAGTAGGATTTCTCTAGTTGTTGTCGTTTGTTCCATTCCTCTCCTATGTTTGGTATTCCGGTGGCCTGAGCAATGGTCTCTGGTGACAGAATGAAGTTAACTCCGGCAAGGTTTACACGGCCATCATGTAGATGTAGAACAAATAGATGAGCTAGCTCATGATGATGCTGGGTTTGTGAAATCATCTCACAGTACTGGAAACATGACTGATGCTGAAAAAAATCCATTGCAAGCGGGCAAGCCTGCAATTGAGCCAAAGAAGTAGGCTCCTCCCTGACATGTCTACCACTTTTGCCACTTTTGTTAGACCTCCGTGGCACATTAACCTCTGTTGTGGAATCACTGTCATACTCCTGCTCATAAACTGAATCCGTCTCTAACATGGCGCTGAAATCAAGATGTTTGCAAAACATATGCTGATATAGGTATAGTGAAAACAAGATTTTAGTGTATGCTCAAAGCCCAAATGTGTCACATGTGTATCAAAATGTTATAGGAAAGCCACAATGATAAGGGTTCTGTCAAATGAGTTTAAATGAACAACAGGCACTGCTTGACTACATGGGGTTTGACAAGAGAATAAGAAGGAGTATAATGTAATGTAGGACACAGAAATAGCCCTTGCAATGATAGTTAGGCTTTGTCAATGGAGAATGGGGGACGGTGAATATGGGACTGTGTTACAATATAAATGGGAAACAGTGTGACAATGACAGTGGTAATGACAGCAGTGATGTAATTGCAAAGAGAGAGCGTGAGAGCAAAGAGACCACTGACAATAGATGACACAGGCATATATCAATAACACAAGTTTGGAAACCCCCACAATATCACTAACATGTCCTTCAAAACCCTAAGAAGTGAATTTGCAATGAAAATAGGGTTTACATTTCATCCCATCAAACATTTGTTTTCTCCACTTCCCAAACACCACAGCATGTTTATGAGTCACTAAGCAGGCATGAACAACTTATTTGCAAGTAAAATGAGGAAATTCGGCATGAATCTGGGCGAAGGAATAAAATTTTTGGTCCTGAAACTCTACGCGTCGCGCGCATGCCCAGTGCGTCGCGCGCTGTGTGTGCATCGCGCGCATGCAAAATTGCATAGGCCTGTGAAGCCCAATGCGTCGCGCGCGGTATGTGCATCGCGCGCCTCTTGTATGCGCCGCGCGCACTTCCACCTCCACTCCACGGCTTTGAAAACGAGTTTTTTGCTCTCCAACCCTCCAAACTCGATTTTTCTTTGGAAATTTGTGAAAATGATTTGTCTTCAATGCTTTATATAGGTTGGAAAATATCTCACAAGAATCAGATTTGATTTTAATTTTCTTCATAACCCACTTTGTAATGTTTGGCAATCTTGGCACTTTGTCATTTAATGCAATTCTGTCTTTGGCTTTTCACTGTTGTTCCTGAGTCTTGAACTAATGAAACTTGGTTGTTTTTGCAGGGATTTTGGAATTTTGGCTTCGGCAAATACCAGAGGCTGCTTTTGAACTTTTTATGGTGGAACAAATACAAAATTATTACAAAAAATAAAATTGACAGTTTCTAGTTCAAAACAGAGTTTTGGACTAGAAATGTCTTCAAATGTTTTTGAGAATAAAAATATGAAATAGAAACCTTTTCGAAACCATCCTCATGGTCTGCGGGCTTTTATTGCATTTATCAAAGGACTGAAACCCCTAGACTCTAGGACTAAAGACTCTTATGGACGAAAATAATCCTTTATGACCATGAATGACGTGACCTGAACTTCAGTGATTTTTGAGGAATTTTAATAAGCCCTGCAGGTACAAGCGTGAGGAAATACAAGATGACCAGACCCTCTCGTCAGTCAATGGCATGCCCCTAGCGAAATGCAACAAAGTGGAATGAGCGAGACACCTAAAAATGATATGCAAAAAGCGAAATGATCTCTGACGGAGGGCTTGTAAGGACCGACTCTAACAATGGGATGAATTCAAAGGAATACAAATTTTTGAATCTTTGTAACCTTCCCTTCCATGGCTTCCCCTTGATTTGACACCAATGACAACAACTCAACAATATTCCCCTTTTTCATTGATGGAAATACTCCTGCCATTTCTCCCTTTTCTGGTATTCTCTCCCCCTTCGACTCATCAATGGAAAATGGGGTGCTCCCCTTGTCTACTTCATTTCCATGATCTATCAACTCCCCCATATGTATTTTTTTTCCACTATAGACTGCTCCTCCTAAGCTTGTGCCTCTTCTGTGATGCTCCCCCCTGACTTCTTGTTTCTCACCCTGAATTCATAGTCTACATGATAAGGAGTACCATAAATTTTCCATGACAATTACAATGTACTAGTCTGGGTTTGTAGGGTTTATTGCAACTATAAACTTTGATGCAAAAAAGATAAAGAGAGGATATATGGGCAAAGTTGGTAGCCCATGGATGTGATATGGAAAAACAAGAATTCCTTTTTAAGCTCCTTTTGAATCTATCATAAAATGTTCCATTATGGATTCCTATAGATGACATATTGAGAGTAGTAGATTGCAATAACTACCAACTTAGATAATGGATACTTGAGCATCTCATATTGAGTCAGGGATAATTGGCTTTAAAAGTATGCCATATGTCTTATCAATGTTTTGCATTAGACACCTTTAGAAATAGATTTAGGAATTTAATTTGTGTTGGAAAACCAAAAATATGTTGTAGAAAAATCTGACATTATTGCAGGTCTTCACTGGGGAGAAATACCATACCACGCACATTCATATTGGGGGATACATATTGAAGAAAAAATGACATAATATATTGAACATATAATAAAGGTGGAGGGTTTTTATATTGGTAGGTATAAAAAATGGAGCTCGAAGTTAATGAGAAAATATAGAGTAGACAAAATGTTAATGAAAAAATGGATACCTACAATATCTAGTGAAAGTAGGGGTTTTTAAAATTGGGAAGGTGTATTGGGTTCGTATTGGTAGATGATTAAATAATGTGTTTTTTAGAGGTATTTTCCAATATGTAGTCAAATTTGTTGAATTTCCACAATCTTGGGTCTAGGTTAGAATCTTAGAATCTATGATGTTACCAACCAATAATCTCAACAACAACTACTTTGCATAGTAGAAAATTTAAAGTAGTAAATCACACATGCACAAGTGTAAAAATTTTTTAACAAATATTGTACAATAATGTACAACCCAATCTTCATTATATTAAACCAATCTGAATAATACAATATTCTATGGAATACAAGATATAATGACAATCTTCATTGCAACTTCTATGTCGTATCTTGTCCTGTCCGTCCTTTTCTCCCGATATGCTCTTTAGCTGCCCCTTAGTCCTTCAAAGGACAACACATAGAGACTCCAAGAGGGCTGCCAACTAACACCATTGCAAGTACATCGGCTGATTCAATCTTCTATTCTAGGCTAACCAATCCTTGAGCTTCAATTCGCCAATCTAGAAATCACTTTTGTCCATCAAAGTGCTGAACATTAGGCACCAAACATTACCCAAACTTCAACCCTCTTCGTCACTTCAAGATTTCTTTTCTAGGGCTACTTTTGTTAGCCAACACACTACCCTCCATGAGACCAATGGCACCCAATCCAATTACTACAATATTTGTGCCTATGAATGGTCCCAATCACCAAATCAAGCCTTCAACATGGCTCCCACAGGTTGCAAATGAAACTGATCCAACAATGATCTGAATCATTGATCCAACACCTACAAGGATGTTTCACAAAACATATCTTGGCTCACTATTTGAGGTCTGCTCAAAACACTTCAATCTAGGCCTTATTAGGGCACAAAACACAGTCCCCTAACAACCCTAAAACAATGTCCATAATTTCTCTTTATAAGTGCAGCTTCCCTTCCTTGAGGGGATTAGACCCCTTGTTGTGATACAGGGTTTCTCTATCCCTCACAAACTCCTCGACCTCCCTCTAATATGCTACGACATGCTACAAAAAGGTTGTTCTATCTTGTGACAGCCTAGATAAGGGTCTGCCCACTCTCAATTGGCCCTCAAACAATCCTCCTCCACCTAAACCCTATAGCACAGCTCCTCGACCCTCCTAACAACACCTCAGTCACTTGAAAATGGCCCTGAAACAACCCTTTCTCCTCAACATAGGTCACCTCTTCTTTGCTGCGACTAAAACAAAGGTATCCCTCTCCTCAACGAGCTCCTTACTTGTGATGTGTTGCACAAATGGATGAGTGAAATGACTCTCCCTCACCTTATTTTTATACACATAAGAAGGGCTTCTCAAAATGCCCAACAAGGGTTTTTCCAGCTATCAAGAGACTTACTAAACTTAAGCCGACCTTAACTCATTTGGTGCAAACACATTCCATAACTTTAAAAATTCTTATCTCACTAAGGAAAACTCGGAATTTGATGATTCTCGAAGCGTTGGATTCTCCTTTCTGCGCTCTATCATCTAATCCCATAAAATGTCCAAAGTGCTCCATGGATTTTCCCCAAAACATGATGGGTGCAAAACCCCAAGCTTGGGTTCTAAGCCCACAAGTGACTCTTGTGGCACTTTTCCCTCCAAATCCCGAACCCTAGGGCTTGGAGCACCTCCCAAGCTACTCAAAAATCAACTATCCCTCTTAGCGAGGGAGGTACTTCCAAGACTAATAAGTAACTCATCATCATCACCACCACTTCGATACTCACCCACTCTTGGCGCTCACCACTGCAACAATCCTTGTATCTTGAACTACACCTCTCTTGGAAGTGTCGCTGTTACTGGAATCATCTTGCTTATTTTTATTCTCCCGTATCTCTTTCCAATCACTCCATGATTCCTTCTTGGAATTTGTTTGAGCACCCTTGCTCCCCACTAAGCACACACTCTTATTGGGCTACAAATTATCCCTCTAAACCTGCAAGCTCCTGCTATAACTCGACACCCTATGAACCTCTGGAACCTAGAACTTCTTTGTTGTAACCTATACCCACCGCTCTGAAGTCTGTACCTTCACCTGATAAATCGGAACCTGCACTTGCTCCACCTACTTCTTCTTCCCATGATCCTGAGGCTTGCCCGTCACCCTATAGAGACCATTCTCTCTAACTACCAACATAATCCCTGTGGAGCTAGAGCCTCTAGATCCGAGTCTTGCCTTCCCATCCTATAAAAAGACCTCAAACCCCTTCTTCTCGATCATCGAGACAAATATCATGCTATATTTGAGTCCTGGTACAAATAGTACATCCTAGGCCCATATCACTCTCCATCCTGAATGGAATAACACCTAATCCTTGAATCTTCTTCTGACTCTTGTCGCCCAACACCATGTGAAACTTTGAGTCCCATTCAACTAGATTCTAAAAAGCCTCTTGTGACCCTATCATATGTTTCATCGCACCACTGTCCACGTACCAAAAATCCTCATCGAAATTAACTTGCGAGAAATGAGAGATCATAGCAAAGTACTCCTCCTCCAATCTCTTTGTGAGATCATCTATCTCAGCTGAAGTGGAAATACTAGCAACCTGCTTCCCTTACCTCTTCTCGCCATCTTCCTTCTTCTTCATCGGACATCTCAATGAAAAATAACCCATCTCTCCACAGTAGAAACACTTTACTATACTCAAGTCCTTCCTCTGCTTACCCTTCATTCGTGTTGCAAGTTCCACGTCCTCATTTTCCCTCTTCATTGGATGAAGATACTCATCTCACAACTCTTCCTTAATGAAGTCGTCCCACAACCTATTCTAGTCTGGTAATGATCACTTTGATGAAGGGATTTCATTCCTCAGTGAACCCTTTCAAGGAGATCCTCACCATATCACTATCTGAAATATTCACATCGATGACATCAAGCTCATTTCTGACCTGAGACAATCTCGTCAGATACGAAGTCACTCCTTCACCTTTTATCATCTTGGTGGGCTTCAAATTATCCTCAATTACTAATATCTGGTTCTCATTCTTATTCTGGAACAAATTCTGAAGAGCCATCCACATGTCATGTGTAGTGTTCTTCTCGGACAAATGAGGTATTAGAAGATCCTTCACACCATATAGGATGATCAATCTCACCTTCGTATCCAAATCCTCATACACTTCTGTCTCCTTTGGGTTAGTTGGCTTCTTGATGGCTTTCTCGGTAAATTCCCAGATCCCGTTGACCAGCAAGACCAACTTGATCCTTTCCATCCATGGACTATAGTTGGAAAACCCCTCTAACCTATCCTCATACCGAAGACCTGCCTGCAACTTCGACATTGTCACCTACAATGTGACCAACTCCCTCTTAAGTTGTACTTTTTTGTGCACACCTTTGATTCAATGACTTACTAAGTAGCTCAAAGACACTTTGGTACCATGTTAAATTTTCACAATCTTAGGTCTAGGTTATAATCTTAGAAACCCTGACGCTACCAAAACAAGAATCTCAACAAGTACTACTTTGCACAACAGAAAATATAAAGCAGTAAATCACACATGCAAAAGTGTAGACAATTTTTAACAAATGTTGTAAAATAATGTACAAACCAATGTTCGTTATATTAAAATAATCTGAATAATACAACAGTCTATGGAATACAATATATAATGACAATCTTCGTTGCAACTTCTCTATCGTATCTTGTCCTACCGGTCCTTCGCTCCTGATTTGCTCTCTAGCTGCCCCTTAGTTGTTCAAATGAAAACACATAGAGACTCCAGGAGGGATGCCACCTAACACTGCTGCAAGTCACTTTTGTTGCATGTACAAAGGCTAATCCAATCTACTCTTCTATGTTGGCCAATCCTTGAGATCCAATTTGTCAATATAGAAATCACTTTTTTCCATCAAAATTATGCACATTAGGCAGAAAACTTCACCCAACCTTCATATCTCTTCGTCAATTCAATATTTATTATATAGGGCTACTTTGGTTAGCTAACATACTATCCTCCACCAAACCAATGGCACCCAATCCAATCAATACAAGATCTTCTCCCATGAAACCGATCCAACACTGATCCGAATCACGGGTCCAACACCTACAAGAATGTTTCACAAAACATACCTTGGCTCATTTTTTGAGGTCTGCTCCAAAAGTTTCAATATAGGCCTGGCTAGGGAACAAAACATAGTCCCCTAACACCCCTTAAACTCTACCCATAATTTCTCTTTAGAAGTGCGGTTGCCCTTCCTTGAGGGGATTAGACCCCTTGTTGTGATGCTAGGTTTTTCTAGCCCTCAAAAACTCCTCAGCCTCCCTCCAATCTACTGCGGCATTCTATAACAAGGTTTTTCTAGCATGTGGAAACCTAGATAAGGATCTGACCACCCTCAATTGGCCCTCAAACAATCCTCCTCTTCCTTGACCCTCTAGTACAACTCCTCAACCCTCTTAACAACAGCTTGGTCACCTGAAAATGGCCCTGAAACAATCCTTTATCCTCAACACAGGTCACATCTTCTTTGTGGCAGCTAAAACAAAAGTATCCCTCTCCTCAACGAGCTCCTTATTTGTGATGTGTTGCAAAAATGGATGAGTGAAATGACTCTACATCACCTTCGTTTTATACACATAAGAAGGGCTTATCAAAATTTCCAACGAGAGCTTATCTAGCTGTCAAGAGGCTTACTAAACTTAAGCCAACCTTAACTCATTTGGTGCAAACCCACTCCATAACTTCAACAATTAATTTCTCACTAAGGAAAAATAGAAATTGTGATGATTCTCGAAGCATTGGATTCTCCTTTCCGCCCTCTAGCATCTCATCCCATCACATGTCCAAAGTGCTCCATGGATTTTCCCCAAAACACGATGGGTGTAAAACCCCAAGCTTGGGTTCTAAGATCACAAGTGACTCTTGTGGCCTTTTCCCTACAAACCCCGAACCCTAGGGCTTGGAATACCTCCCAAGCTACTAAAATTCAATAAAATTAAGGGTATTGTTTAGTATACCATGAACACACACATATGTCAGAATTTCATTGAGTGAAGCCCCTTTGCATTGTTGCTTCAATATATATTATTTGATCTGTTGTATATAACTCTCCAATGGGAAGCACAAATTTGTCCATTGGTGGAAATAAATTTTTCCATTGGTGGAAATAACATTTCCTCATACTTTTCAGCCATGAAGAGTGATCTTGTCTCCATAGAAATACTTCCCTCAATTGCCCTGAAAGTGATGTTACATTTCTCAGAACTCTGTAGACAAAACGGTGAACAACAAATATCACTTCATTAACTTCTCCAGATTCTAGTTCTATCACATGTGCTAATGGTAAAAATGAAAATTTCTTCATGAGTGGATGAAGGAAGAATCTTCTAGGAAACAAATTACTTTTCCACGACTATTTATAGCATTGTTTTTACGCCCATCCTTGCCTCTAAGAACAAATGGTAATGGATTTTCAATTTCTTCTCCTACATGACTATGCATAGAAATTTGGTTGAGCTTCTGGAAAGAGAATGGATATTCCTCAAGTGATTTTAAATGATATCCTATCTTGGAAGCCTCAACATAGTACTTGATATAATATCTAGGGGATCACCCAAAAACAAACCATTTGATCATGTTGAAGTTTGAAAAAAAATGTCTCCCTTTTTCAGAAGGCCATTGCTGCTATCATTTTGAGAAGTTATCTTATTGTCAACACCTGGGATAATTGGTAGAGCCGATCCCTGAATGCACTGTCCCATGTAACCCATAAAAGTAGGAATAACAATTTGGCATCCTTTTGTTTTAACAACATGTTGATTTCTTTAATAAAACAAGACCTTTTTGAAATTTCTTTTCTTTCTAGCATTCCTTTTATCTTTGGGTACAAAGACCCATTCATCTCCAAGATTGGCCTAGTGAGTGTACTGATATACAACAATATTGCTTGGTTCATTAGCACTGGATTATCTTTTTCTTGTGCCTATCTTCACAAATATTTGTTTTCCTTTCATTTTTTGTACTTCAACAACCTTCATGTGATATTTGCACAACACATGCTTCTCTTTCATCATTTTCGGTCGAAGCACTCAACTTTGAAGATAATTTATCAATTTAGACTAGTGACTAAATCATTATTTTCATTCTTTGGCTCTTTTTGTTTTCTTCTCCAAACCATGTTGGAATTTTCTATATCCCTAGTATGACAAACTTCTTCCTTGTTTTTCTTAGGGTACCACTTTATGCTACTTTTACAATCTTGTGCTATATGTCCAAGATTGTGAAAACGAAATAATTCTATATTGTAACTGAATAATTTAGAAAATGAATTACGATTTTTGTTGTTGTAGCCAATAGGACCTTTGGTTTGATAGCTTCTAAACTAGTTTCTAGAAGATTGATTAAAGAGCTTCTATTGCTTACACATTCATTCTTGGTATATCATTTACAATCTCTTTCCTTATGCCCAAAATTTACACATGAAAACAATGAACAAGGAATGTGGTTTGATGCCTGGTTGAGTGGGCTTCCCTTGATGGTATTCTGAAGTTATTTTACTTTGGAGGAGGCTCAAAACTTTGCTGATCCTTATTGTTGCTTGCACTGTGTATGGATCCCTTGAGAGCACCAACATAACTTCTTATAATAGCAATACTTTCATCCTTCTTCCAACTTTCATTGTGATTTAGCTTTTGAAGGATGACGAGCTTCCATTTTTTCTTCATACTTAACCTTTGGGAACTTGGGGCTTGCCTCTCCTGTATAACCAAGACCTGTTTTGTCACATGGTTATCTCTTGCAAATGAGGATGCCATCTAATACATGTGTGCTCTTCAAATTCTTGCATATTTTGTCGACTTCATTTCTCAATGAGAAAATTTCTTCTTCAAGCCTCTCACAATCTTCTTCTTTCTTCATCAGTTGGATCTTCATCACTTCGTTTGCTCTCTTTGCTTCTTTTAGCTAAATTTTCAAGGAGATGACTTCTTCATGTCTCCTTTCTTGTCGACCAAATTCTGCCTCAAGCTTGTTAAAATCCACACATCTTTCCTTAAAATGACTTGTTAGAATTCCTTCTCTCTTTTATACTTCCTCTAATTGGAGTCTTACAAGAACAACTTCCTCATTTGTACCATCAAGGTCATGATTCTTCTATTCAACGTCTAGAATCTGCTTCTTTATTTTTTTATTTTTTTCTCTCAATCTATTTATTTATTTTAGGGAAACCACAAGCTCTGCTATAAGGTCTACTTCAGTTTCTACTTCAAATTCTTCTTCATCTTCATAGTGTTTTATTCTTTTGGTGTTTTCAATTTTTATGTCATCTATATCCTTTGATTCTTGACCATTTTTATGATCTTGTTCCACATACTCTGGTTCTAGGTCACCATGCACTAGGATGGATTCCGCATAAAGCTTTTGTATATTTTCACAAAGAATTTTGGCTAAAGAACATTGATTTACCTTGAATTTTACAGAATCTAATAGACTACCCATCATTGATTTCATTGATTTTATATTGTATTCTTTTAACTTCTCTGCGGTTGTGCTTCTAGTAACAAGTAATTCCCATACTTCACAACCATGACTCATCAATTAGTGCCTCATTTTGACTTTCCAAAAATCATAATTTGTTTCATAAAATGAAGGAGAAGGGAAACAAAATATCTTTAACATCTTTAAAAGGTTATGACAATATAGATGATGGGTTCCATTAATAGGTATATTCTGAGGTTCATTATTCTATCCTCTAGCACCTAGAACTATATTTTTCTCATATTAATTCACATTTTTAGTCATAATATGTTAAGTAAGAAGAATAAAAGGTGTTTTTCATATTGTGTGGCCTACTGTGATCGATTTGCAGGAAAAGGAAGAATTTTTGAGGCATTTACTCTATAGGGGCTTGATGGAGACAACCAAGAGAGAATATAGGGGGTTTGTCTAGTTCCTTAACTCTCTAACTAAGTTTGGGATCGAAAAATCCTCACTCATGGCTCAAATTCACTAGCATCTGAGGGACTCCAAGTATATGTGAAGATCAAGGATGACTAGATCTAGAATTCTCAAGATCTTGGAGGGAATCACTCCTATTTTCAAGGGAGCTGCCATCCACTACCTTTTTGTATAAATAAACCACCTGAAAGGTTCATTAGGATTCTAATTTTTGTTGCAACTAAGAGTAGCCACTAAGCCTAGTTCTTGGAATGTTATTCTTAGCTTTCATATGATATATGAGACTAATATTTTCTATTAATGAGAAGTTTTCCATTGATCTTCATTTGGGTTAGTTTTAGAGGGTTGAATCCCTTGGGTTTGGGCCCAATAGAAATGATTCAATCCCTCTTTTGTATTTCCTTCTTGTTCTTGTTTCAAATCATTTCATGTCCTCTTGGTTCAATGGAGGTTATGTTATAAAAACTTGTGATTGTATACTTTCCTATCATCTCTCTTGTGGGAAGAATGATTGGAAAGATTTACAATCACAATCCAAAAATATTTGTTTATGATTTCTTGGAAATGGATAGATGTTAGTTGTGATCCTTTTTTATGCTTATTCTCTGCAACTTATAAGTTAGTGTCATTATTTTATTGATTAGAGTAGTGTTGTGGGATAGAATAGATTTTAATCAAATTCAACCAATCTTTTCCATGTTAATTTATTTCACTGTGTTATAGGTTATTTGATGCATGTATTTGGCTAGTTTCAGGGACTGTGTTGATCTACAGGTGTGGGCATACCTTCCTACATTCACCTGGAATTCTCCATCCTCCTCCTAGGCACCTCACGCTGCTTCCAACCTCTGTATCCAAAGTAACTATGTCAAGGAAAATAAAGGACACCGTAAGAATCAACATTGGTGCAAGATAGAACTCTGAGGGGTACTAGGCTTGGTGAAGGGGTTCCCACAAACTTCATTCATCACCTTCTTCCATCTCTAAGATGCCATTTCCTTCCTTAAAATTCTCTCCGACCCCCCTCTTGTAGCAAAACATGCTCTCCTGTAACAACCTTGTAGTAGTGTTCTTTTCAACTAGTTTTTCTCCCCACTTTTATACTAGCCTAGTTAAGTTGAATAATGTCCCCCAAATTGTGATTGGATGATTAAGGAACACTCTAATACCACTCCAACCTCCTCCTTTTCTCACTGTAACAATTATATAACAAAAAAATGTTACAATTAGTATATTTATTCATAGGCATGTTAAGAATTAGATTCCTTATTTTCAAGAAAATGTGAAGTAGATCAATGATGGATACAAAAATGTTACTAATTTGATTAAATGTGAAAATTAGAGTAGCATGATTCAATTCTGCAGGTAGAATAGCCCTTTCTCTTCCATGCAATGTCAATTAACATTTACATTTGAATGAATGGCGTTTTCACTTTTGTAGTTAGAATCAGGTTCAATTATGCTTTCATAAGAATTTTTCACTATAATTAGTTGGAGGAATGGTCTTTGAACACCTTGATATGATGTCATGGATGAGGGTGACATGAGTAGAACCTAATTTACTATGCATATAACATTTTCACCTCTAAGTTTGTATGAGCCTCAAGTTGATAATTTGAGTTGAGAAGCCCTTGGGAGTTGCAACATTCTTGGTGCAATACCAAGGCTCATCAATAGAATCATAGGGGACTTCCTTCGAGTGCTTGGAGGAATACTTTCTTGACTTTTCCATCTATTCTTAAAATATCTTCTTTCCAGCTATTAGGCTATGACTGAAGGAACAACTCTAATACCAACTGTTGGAAATACTGGGGGGTAACTCAATATTTTTTCAATTAACTAATTTTTAACCAAAAAATCACTATATTAAGCGTTCAAGATTAAAAACATGAACATAGAATATGTATAACAGGAAGAAAATCAATTTCAAATTTTCTTAATATAATGAGTACAATCAAGTTTATCAGCTCCAACTGAAACTTTTGTAGGCTCCAACCTACGAGAGACACCAATCCCTTAATTAGCACCAACTCAGTGAATTCGTGGGAACCAACCCATAGGAGACACCCGTCCCATAATTGAGCACCAACTCAATCAATTCGTGGGCACTAACCCACAAGAGACACCAATCCATTACCTAAACACCAACTCAACAAATTAATTTCTTTCTTGAACCTTTCAACATAAATTCTTGATTTCTTTTTCTTGATGGTAAGATTATATGCACAACCTCTTTGGAATTGTGTGTGGTTTCATGCCCCCATTATTTATAACACATCAAACACCATACAATTTTACCCAAAACTTTCCACCTCCACAAATGTAATTCAAAACTACTCACTAGCACACAACTCTTACAACCTCAACAAAGTTCTTCATGACTTCTACAATGTAACACAGCATTATGCAGTCAGATCACATTTATATATTAATCCTCCAAGGATAACGTTCGTCCTTCTCCCATGTCAGTGATAAATTGGAAAGCCAAAGTGCAACATCAAAAATCATGTCAAATATACACTTGTCTATGGAAGCCAATCTAATAATTGAGGTCTTGGAGATGTTATTTTTAAAGGTGCTAGTTAATAGATGCTCATTCAATATGATGAAAACTCATATAATGAGTTAGTAAATACAAAGATATATTCTATTACAACACTAGATCATATTTATTCTACCTTTCCACTAGAAAACCAAAGTTCTACAAAAAACTCAGCTATATAGCCAAAGTTGAACCTAGACTTCCACCACATATGACGCCCTTTGTCAATTTTTCCACCTCTACTAGCTTGTTGTGGATTAATTAATGTACCTTGTCATTATAATTGGTCTGTCACTATAGGCAGACGATTCAAATTTTGCGAACCATACCTTTCACAATGATAAGCTTACTGTATATTGTCATGAAGAATCAATAGTTCCACGAGGCTTTTTAACTCATCACAACGCTAATTGTCAAGTTGCTTATTCAATATGAATCCAAATTTTACAGATGTATTATCCTATCTAGAACAAGCACTTATTTTAATAATGCCTCGACTGAGAACCATAGACCAAATCGACCATAAAGGAGCCAGAATAACGAAATAAGTTTGATGTGATGAGCTTGACTTGTCTAAGAACAATGCTTAACTGTTGTTATAAAAAATAGAATTGATATTCTGCCACTATGAAAAAAACCTCACATATTAATGAGTGAATTTTATGTCAAATGAGTGTATAGTTACCCCCAAGCATTAAATCCCAAAGAACCAAGAACCCCAGTTCATAAGCTATGCCCTCCTGTGGTTCATTATGCTCCTTCTGAGTTCTCCTTGCTAAGTCTCCTTTTTGTCTGTATCATCAAATTCTCTTGCTAGAGATATATATATATATATCTTTATATATATATATATATATATATATATATATATATATATATATATATATATATATATATATATATATATTTATTTATTTATTTATTTATTTATTTATATATAAGGTGTATAAGAAATCTAATTTGTAGCCTTTCCCCTCTTCAAGACTGGACCATTTTATACAACTACAAAATCCAAAGATCAAACTCAAGACCGAGGAAAAACAAGGGATTTTTTTAAGGATTCAAATATTATGCCTATGTATAGTATTATTGACAGCTACTCTAGTTTGAAAAGTCATATAGATAGAATGTAGGTAAATATTTAATAAAAAATGTAATTTACTATTAAAATTGGTATTTTTTTTTGTGGATAACATCCATTTAATCATATATATGTTAAAAATTGGTAAACTTTTCACCAAATTGGTTGATATATATATATATATATATATATATATATATATTCTAGAAAATATCCAAAAATAACTAATTAGTGAAATTTCGTTCCTAAAATTTTCCCTGGGAAAAAAAAACAAAGACCAAATGAACTCTAGTGATGGGGTGAATCCAAAGGAATACATATTTTCGAATCTCTGTAACTTTCCCTTCCATGGTTGACCCTTGCTTTTAAATCAATGACAACATCTCAACTTTATAGACACATGGAAGTGAGAAGTTTCTTATGATAAGGAAGTCACTAAATGCTGAGGACATTCGGGAAAATGTTGAAATTCCAAAACATGGGAGAGAAAACCTCCTAAAAGCTATACCGATTTCACTTCATCTATTTCTTTGGTTACTAATGATGAGGAACCTTCTTGTTATCAAGGAGCAATAGATGATATCAATAATTCCAAATGGAAGGCAACAATGAAAGAAGAAATGGATGCCTTTCAGAGAAACAAAAATTGGGATATGGTAGAACTTCTAAAAGATAGAAAGGTTGTTGGGGATTAGGGGGTTTACAAACTGACATATTGAAAGGTATAAAGCTAGACTAGTTGCAAAAGGATATTCTCAGATGGAAGATATATATCTCCATAGAATCTTTTTGCTAGTTGTTAAATTTGTATCTAGTATTCATATTGTGTTGGCACTAGTTAGTTTTCTGAGTAAGATAAATTAGATTTTAAAAAAAACATTATTGCATGGAGATTTGGATGAAGATATTTATATGGAACAACCATATGGTTTTGTTCAGCATCACAACATAAGATTAGTTTTCAAGCTCATTAAATCATTGTATGGGCTAAGATAATGATCCAGGTGGATTACACAGGTACAGGTACAAATGGCTTAAGTACAAGGCTCAAAAATCAAAGTGTTCGAAAATCCTTCGAACCAAGTTCAAGTTGTAGATCTCGAAATTATGAATCCAACGGCGCAAACGACACTCAATTCCGAGTCTGAATGAAGGAGTTAGGAGCAGTCAAAGTTCAGAGGTTGACTTGGTGATGTGGCAGACTAAGGAGGCAACAATTTTGCTGAAACCCGGCCACCGGATTCCGACCAACCTGGCCAGATTCCAGGCAAATTTGTGGGATCGTTAAAAGCACTCCTTCGGTCAAAATTCGAAGGTTCAAAAAACAACCAATTTGTTTTAATAACAAGTAAAATTAAAAAATATATATATATGGGTGGCGGGCCACCAACCCCGCCACCCCATCCGCACGGATCCATATATATATTAAAAGAAATGTGTTGGGGGGCGGGTGGTCAACCCCGCCACCCCCGCGGTCTCCTATGGCAAACAGCAGTTATGCAGATATACGGGGCGGGGGTTGTTAACCCCACCGCCGCTGTCCGCACACATGGCACGTTATTATATGGGGCGGGCCGCCCAATATGGGTCCGTCCGCCCCCCCCCCGCCATCACATCAACGAACTTTTAAAAATGTAAAACAGTTCAAACGATGGTTCTTAAATTCTGATTTATGGCTCAACGCTAAGTTTAAAAATATAATATGGTTCAACGCTTATTTAAAAATACAAATGCAGTTTGAACAGTCGACCTTTTAATGGAGGGGTCGGGATTTGACCACCCGACCTCCTCCCAACCAATACGGATCTCAACCAACTCGTCCAACGGTGGCTTTGGAAAATCCGCCCGAGTTTTATTATATCAACCTTCATTCATTTTTGCGCCCAAGGACAGACAGGAGCGAGCACGGAAAACGAGGCAGTGGAACCTTGAGCAGTGTGCAGGAGGGGGGCGGAACCATGATCTGAGCCATTTTTCCAGAGGGGCCAGATTTTCACTTTGTTCGATTGGGGCAAGTTTTATATGGATTCAGCACTACTCGACGCCACAAATCCAACGGTGTTGCCCATTTTGTCAGCAGAGGTCTGCAATTTTTGGCCATTTCCAGATTGGGCAGGTATAAGGGTGTAATTCCTCATTTTGTACTTGTACTTTCATTTTGCCATTTAATGAAAGCAGGGCCTCCCCACTATTAGAACAGGGCCCAGAGACGTAGTCCCTCCTGGACGAACTTCGATATCAACTCTTGTGTCTTCGTGCATGATGTTAATTGCTTCTCTCTTTTTCCGCTTATGCCTTTAAAGTTTCTTGTTTTAAAAGCTACAATTTTCACATGTTAATTCTTTTATACATCTCAAACAAAATATTTTGGATCAAGTGGTATCGGAGCGGGTGTTTGTAGATGTGAATTACATGTTTGTATGCTAACAAGAAGCAAGCTAAGAAGAGGCGAAGGGACGCTACAGGATTTTGATCCCGAAGCAGGATGTGCACGTCAGAGAAGGAACATGGGAGACGAAGATCGAAATGAAGAGGAGCTCAATTTCCGCAAAACTTTCTATACCATGGCAGATCGAGTAGAGAGACTATTCTCTAGACTTGAAAGGTTAGAGAAAACAGGAGATCATTCTTTAGAAGGGCAAGGTTCAGCGCATGGAGATGGTGGAGGAAATCCACCCCCTTCAGGAAATGAAATTCCTTCCTCCTCTTCTAACCATCATAATAAAAATTCTGGAAATGCATCTAACAAGCCTTTCTTTAAGTTAGATGTTAAGTTTGATCTACCAGTATATAATGGTGAAAGTAATGCTGAGAAGCTTAACAATTGGATTAGGCAGCTTGAACTCTATTGCAGGATCCAGCAGATTATGGAGGATGAGGAAAAAATCCAATTGGCTTCTCTTCGATTGAGTGGCATAGCTCTCATCTGGTGGGAGAGCAAACTTCGAAGCAGCAGTAACTTGGGTAACCTTCTTTCTTCCTGGTCAAATTTTATTACTGCAATTAAAAATCAATTCTATCCCTTAGGTTACAAGCAGAAAGCCTTAATGGAGTGGCAGTACCTAAGGCAAGGTAAAGGACAAAATGTGCAAACCTTTACTGAAGAATTTCGAAAACAGACATTAAGTTTGGGCATCTCTTTAGATTCTCCTGAAGTTGTAACTAAGTACATTGGTTCATTGCATAGTTACATTAGACATTCATTGTTAATGTTTGAACCTACTACCATTGACTCGGCCAGTGTGAAGGCCATTCATCTTGAGAAAAGGGGCAGAAATGATAAGGACGATCATTCGAAGAAACCACCTTCCAAACCTTCAAATGGAAAATTCAAAGGGAAAGGAAAGGGAAAGGAAAGGGAAAGGAAAAGAAGACGGCATCAACAAAGAAGGATGAAGGAGAAAAGCCTTATTGCACTCACTGCAAAAAGGAAGGCCATGACGACGATCATTGTTGGAAACTTTATCTAGAAAAGAAGCTGAAGAGATATGGAGGAAAGGGTAAGCAGAAGACGGTAGCAACCGCACAGCAGGACCTTGGATCCGACTCAGGCGATGAGGCATTGATCACAGCAGCAGGGGAAAAAGGTACTCATTCTCTTCATGATTTTGAATCACATGAAAGCACTAGTGCATCAAATGAGCCTCTTTCTAATGAATGTAAGAGAATTGAGTTGTTTCATATTAGAGTTGTTATAAACCATGCAAAAGTAGAAACTCTATTTGATTCAGGCTCTCAAGCAAACCTTATTTCAGAATCCTTGGTTAAAAAGTTACGCTTAGAAGTTAAGCCTCATCCAAAACCTTATCTGCTTGGATGGATACATGATAAAGTAAAACTAAATGTAACCAAGCAGTGTAAGGTAAAATTTGTTATTGCTTCTAAGTTGGTAGATGAAGTAGAATTGGATGTAATACCATTGGATATCTATGGCATTGTGTTGGGGAGTCCCTATCTTTATGATAGGAAAGCAGTTTTCTTTCGCCATGAAAATAAATACCAAATCACTAAAGATGGGGTAGAATACATTGTAAGAGCTCATCAAACCAAAGTCAGTGCCAGCCTTGTAAGTGCAGGACAGATGAAGAGATTGGTTAATTCCAGCAAGGGGTGTTTTCTCATGGTTGTGAGAGCAAAGGATGAAGAAATAACCGATGCTTTCTGGGGATGTGATCCGGCTCATAAACAGGAGTTATGTGATGTTATTTCTAACTATGGTGAGTTGTTTCAGGAACCCAAAGGTTTGCCTCCAAAACGAGGGATCCAACATGAGATCCATTTGCAACATGATGCTCCATTACCAAACATTGGTATGTACAGGATGTCATCCATCGAAATGGAGGAAATCAAAAAGCAGGTACAGGAACTGTTGAACCAAGGGGTCATTCGGCCAAGTACTTCTCCTTGTGGCTCGTCGATCGTGTTAGTGCCCAAGAAAGATGGCACATGGAGGATGTGCATGGATTATCGGGCACTAAACAAAATCACGGTGAAAAATCGATACCCTCTCCCTCGCATTGATGATTTATTATATCAATTAAAAAATGTTGTTTATTTCACCAAATTGGATTTGCGTAGTGGTTATCACCAGGTCAGAATTGCAGAGCAGGATGTGTGGAAAACCACCTTCAAGACCAAACAGGGGTTGTTCGAATGGATGGTGATGCCATTCGGACTTTGCAACGCTCCAGCCACATTCATGAGGGTCATGAATGATCTTTTTAGGCCTTTCATTGATGAGTTTGTCCTTGTGTATTTAGATGATATTCTTGTATTTATTAGGACTTGGAAGGAACATGTATGCCATGTAATCAAAGTGCTTGATGTTTTAAAGAAAGAACAAATGTATGTAAAGTTGTCAAAGTGTGAGTTTGGGAAAACCTCTTTGGTTTACCTTGGTCATATTGTCGGTAATGGTCAATTAAAAATAGACCCCTCAAAAGTCGAGGTGATTGTAAATTGGCCTAAGCCTACCAATGTAACAGAGGTCCGTAGTTTTTTAGGTGCAGTACAGTACTGGAGGAGGTTCATTGCCAACTTCTCCATTATTGCATCACCCTTACACACTCTGACAAGTATCAAACAAGCCTTTCAGTGGGGAGGAAAACAGCAGAAGGCCTTCGAAGCATTGGAAGAGAAAATCAGCACCGCACCAGTCCTGGCTTTACCCAATCTCCAGCAGCCTTTTGAGATCGAAACCGATGCCAGTGGGTACGCCATGGGAGCTGTACTTTTGCAGCAGAAGAAGCCGATTTGTTACCATTCGGAGAAGTTCTCCCAGGCTGTAATAAATTACCCCACTTACGAAAAGGAATTGTATGCCTTGGTCCAAAGTGTGAAAAAGTGGAAACACTACCTGATCAGCAAGGAGACCATCATCCATACGGATCATCAGCCCTTGCAGTACCTTCAGTCACAGACCAAGCTACAACAATCTCGTCATTTCAGGTGGATGGGGTTCCTACAGCAATTTCATCTGGTAATAAAGTATAAGAAGGGCACTAGTAACAAAGTAGCAGACATGCTCTCTCGCCCTCCTATCGCTGCTTCTATTATTTTGCATAATGCGTCATTGTCTTTTGAAAGTTATGTTGAATAGTACACTAACGATGATGACTTTAAAGAAGTTTATGCAAAACTAACTCATGGTTCACAGGTGGACAACTATCATTTGCAGGGGAAGCTGTTGTATCACCTTGGTAAATTGTGCATACCCACAGCAGAAAGGGTACATGTAATTCGAGAGGTGCATACCTCTCTTGTGTCTAGTCACTTTGGTGTCAAAAAAACCTTATGTCATTTGCAAAGGTTTTGTTTTTGGCCCCATATGAAAAACATTGTAACCCGTTTTGTAAAGGGATGTGTGATGTGTTCTGTTTCAAAGCCCTCTAATAGAAAACTCGGGCTCTACACACCACTCCCTATTCCGGGTCGTCCATGGGAAAGTGTGTCGATGGATTTTGTAGGAGGTTTGCCTATGTCAAGAAAGGGTCACGACTATTTGTATGTTGTCGTCGATCGCTTTAGCAAAATGTGCATATTGATGCCTTGTAAAAAGCAGGTCACTGCTGAGCAGACTGCTTGTCTTTTCTTTCAGTATGTTTGGGTCCACTTTGGGTTGCCCACGTCGATTGTGTCAGATCGAGACTCTCGTTTCCTTGGAGATTTTTGGACTAGCTTGTGGCGCATGATGGATACCAAGTTGAAGAGAAGCACGGCATTCCATCCACAAACCGACGGACAGACAGAGGTCGTTAATCGTACCGTGGTACACTTGTTGCGGGGCTATTGTAGCAAACATCCCAAGTTGTGGGATGAACACCTTCCATATGTGCAGCACGCTTACAACCGAGCAGTGCATTCCTCTACGCAGTGTTCACCTTTTGAGACATGCTTTGGTTACTTACCAAAGAACCCTTTCGACATGATCTATGGAAGGGATGAAGATGCCAGTGGGTGTGATGACAGGGATAAAGCACAGCGGTTCATTCAGCGGATTCAGATGATTCACCAAGTAGTGCAAGAGCAGTTGGAGAAGAGTCAGGCCCGATATAAGGCCTGACATGATAAGCACCGAGTTGACCATCAATTTCAAGTTGGCGACAAAGTGTGGTTCCACATCAGCAAGGATCGAATGAAGGGAGAAGGTAAGAAATTGTGACCAATCTGGTATGGTCCCTTTACCATATTGGAGAAGATTGGGAATAATGCTTTCCGACTCGACTTGCCGGTATACATGCAGATGTACTCAGTTGTGAATGTTGAAAATCTAAAACTTTATGAACCCTCATTGATTATGGACACTGAGGAGGTAGGATCAGTTCCTACAGTGGATGACTTTGCACCAGAATATCTCGATGAACTGCCAGAGGACATCATTCTCGATCGAAGGACCAGGACTTCGCGACGAGGAGATGTGGAGTATCTCCGTGTTGGTTTCAAAGGGATGCACCCAAGTAAATCCAAATGGCTTGAAAAGGAGAAGGTGAGGGAGCAATTCCCTCACTTGCCTGTTGATTGATGAGGCTTTTGGGGTCCAAAAGCTCTTAAGTGGGGAGGAATGATCCAGGTGGATTACACAGGTACAGGTACAAATGGCTTAAGTACAAGGCTCAGAAATCAAAGTGTTCGAAAATCCTTCGAACCAAGTTCAAGTTGTAGATCTCGAAATTCTGAATCCAACGACGCAGACGGCACTCAATTCCGAGTCCGAATGAAGGAGTTAGGAGCAGTCAAAGTTCAGAGGTTGACTTGGTGATGTGGCAGACTAAGGAGGCAACAATTTTGCTGAAACCCGGCCACCGGATTCCGACCAACCTGGCCAGATTCCGGGCAAATTTGTGGGACCGTTAAAAGCACTCCTTCGGTCAAAATTCGAAGGTTCAAAAAACAACCAATTTGTTTTAATAACAAGTAAAATTAAAAAATATATATATATGCGTGCCTGCCACCCCATCCGCACGGATCCATATATATATTAAAAGAAATGTGTTGGGGGGCGGGTGGTCAACCCCGCCACCCCCGCGGTCTCCTATGGCAAACAGTCGTTATGCAGATATACGGGGCGGGGGTTGTTAACCCCACCGCCGTCGTCCGCACACATGGCACGTTATTATATGGGGCGGGCCACCCAATATGGGTCCGGCCCCCCCCCCCCATCACATCAACGAACTTTTAAAAATGTAAAACGGTTCAAACGATGGTTCTTAAATTCTGATTTATGGCTCAACGCTAAGTTTAAAAATATAATACGGTTCAACGCTTATTTAAAAATACAAATGCAGTTTGAACAGTCGACCTTTTAATGGAGGGGTCGGGATTTGACCACCCGACCTCCTCCCAACCAATACGGATCTCAACCAACTCGTCCAACGGTGGCTTTGGAAAATCCGCCCGAGTTTTATTATATAAACCTTCATTCATTTGTGCGCCCAAGGACGGACAGGAGCGGGCACGGAAAACGAGGCAGTGGAACCTTGAGCAGTGTGCAGGAGGGGGCGGAACCATGATCTGAGCCATTTTTCCAGAGGGGCCAGATTTTCACTTTGTCCGATTGGGGCAAGTTTTATATGGATTCAGCACTACTCGACGCCACAAATCCAACGGTGCTGCCCATTTTTTCATCAGAGGTCTGCAATTTTCGGCCATTTCCAGATTGGGCAGGTATAAGGGTGTAATTCCTCATTTTGTACTTGTACTTTCATTTTTCCATTTAATGAAAGCAGGGCCCGGAGACGTAGTCCCTCCTGGACGAACTCCGATATCAACTCTTGTGTCTTCGTGCATGATGTTAATTGCTTCTCTCTTTTTCCGCTTATGCCTTTAAAGTTTCTTGTTTTTAAAAGCTACAATTTTCACATGTTAATTCTTTTATACATCTCGAACAAAATATTTTGGATCAGATAATCACCTAGGAAATGGTACAAGAGGAAGAGAGTATGAACATTGTGTGTAATTCAAAAGTTTAAAGGACATATTTATTATATTATTTCTATATGTTGAGATATTCTTATTGCAAGAAAAGGAATGGATGTGATCAACAAGTTGAACACTCAAAGGGATAGGACCTTCAATATGAAGGATCTAGGAGCATTAAAATAAATCTTAGATATTGAAATACACAAATAAAAAATGGTAAGCCCATGCTTTCATAGCTGAAGTATGTTGAAAATATACTTGTAAAGTTTGGAATGAATAATGTGAAACCGATTAATATCCATTTTGATTCCTATTTTAGGCTTTCTTCATGTTTATGTCCTAGTAGTGAAGAAGAAAAATATTATATGTCTTATGTACCTTATGCTAACACAGTGGGGAGTTTGATGTATGGGATGGTTTGTAACAAAACAACTATTTCATATGCAGTGAAATATGTGCTTCAGTATCTTAGAGGCATTGATGAATATTGCATCACCTTTAATGGTTGAATGATTATATTTGCAGATATGTTGATTTTGATTTTTTAGGTGATTTGGACAAGAGAAGCTCTAATTTAGGATATGTATTTACTCTTGCAGGGGGATCCATCAGTTGGATGTCGAAGATTTAAGAAACAAATACTTTATCCACCACAGAGGCAAAGTATATCGTTGTCTCATATGTTTGCAAAGAGTCAATTTGGTTGAAGGGTCTTCTAGGTGAACTTGGAAAAATACATAATAACATAACCGTGTTTTTTGATATTCAAAGTGATATACATTTAGCTAAAAATCTAGTTCATATCAATACTAAACACGTTGATATAAAATACCACTTTGTAATATTGGTTATTGATGGACGCGGAGTGGATCTTAAAAAGGTCCACACTCAAGAAATTTGTGTAAACATTTACAAAATCAATATTGATAGAGAAGCTGTCGTGGTCTCTGAATTATCTTGGCTTACTAAAGAGGTGATGAAAGGACTATGGCTAGGTCAAGGTATTAAGAAATTGTTGTCAAGGTAGAGATTTTTAAATCGGACAACAATTTAATTTAAAGAAAATGTAGAAATTGGATTCACTCAAGGAATTTTTTTGTTACGATTACCTTAACAATGTTGGTTTTGAAAACCAAATGATAGTTACCAAAACTATTGTAATGATGCTTACTTATTTTATGAAGATAGAGAGATTGAAGAGGAGTGGAAGCCTGATTGTAATTTTATTTTAGTAATAAAAACCCTTATCATGCTTGTGGATGTTTCCTTGACAAATTATCAAGGTTTTACCATGTAAAATATTTTGTACTACTAAATTTTGTGTCATTAGAACTTGTATAGAATATGAAATACCAATTACTATCAGTACCAAACACTAAAACACTAAATATTCTTAGGATTTTCATAAAAACACCTTATATTGGGCCAAAATTGCAATCAACAGAATTGATTCTCGGTGCCAAACACTAAAACACTAAATGTTCACATGCTTTTCTATCTCAAAAACACCTTATAATTTGTAAGTGTATTCACAATGGATTAAAGTTTGTAGATGATAATGGTAAGAAAGTTCTATTTACAAGATTTGACCAAAACTCACTAACATCAAGCATTCCAACGGATTTGTGAGTGATTTATTTTTTTGGAGGCCATGGAGTGGGAATCCTTCTTGAGATTTATTTCTAGGTTCCTCAACATGCTACATTGAGTTTCAAAATATCCAACTTCTACCTTTGCTAGACTGGAAATTTCATGATTGTTGCAAGTTGTGACACACAATGACATTCATTCCATACACTTTAGGAGCTAATGAGAACAAGGAACTTCCATTGTGTTGAAAATGTGTAACTAGGTTTGGTCTTCATAAATATGAAATGTACTTTTGATTCTTGTATATTGTAAAATGAAAGAAAAATTATTATTAATATTTTGGAGCATGGGTTTCATGCTCAAGGTCTTTTATTTTAGTGGTCAAGCACCCATTGAGTGCTTCTAGGGTTTTTCCTAGGTCAAGAAGTCAAAAGAGTCATTGTCATATGTTGAAGACCCCATCAGGCACATTGTAACTTCTAAAAAAAATTATTTTTTTATTTAAAAGTTTCAAAATACCCTCCAAGACCATGTTAGTTTTCCAGCTAAGAATTCAACCTAATTTGATGAACTCTAGGCACCTTGGAAGCCTATATTATAGGAGGAAACTCAACCTTCTAATAACACAATTCATTCTCTCATCAAGCAAGCAAAGGAGAAGAAGAAAGAGGTTGGCGAAGAAGGAGAAGGACAAAGATAAAGAGTTTGGGATATATATTTTTTCTCTCTCTCTTCACACGTGCGAATGAAATAAGCTAGGGTTTCTACTGCTGGGTTACAGTTTTTCTGCTACAGGATCAAAATTAGAGAAAGTGCAGAAACAAGGTCAAAGAAAGGCTCATTAGGTCATCCTCAAGCCTAGAATAAGGAGAAAGTGAAGCGAAGGTCTAAAGAAGTATTGGAAGCCCAAAATAAGCTCACACATGTGGAAGCAACTGATGTTGGTGATCCAATGGATTAGTAAAATGCTCAAAATTCAAAGTTCTCGAAACCAAAGCCAAAACGTATATCTCATCACCCTAAATCCAACGCAACTCGTTTCACTTAAAACCAATATCATATGCTCTTGATATCACGTTCTGAACAATTTATGAAACAACTAAAATTTTAAAATTTTGAGTTGCACGAAACCCAGTCTGTAGTCTATACGTTGACTAGGCATTTGACTGGGCATGACTTTGTATTTGGTGGGCCAATGGTAGAATGACAAGTTTATCCTTTTTATTGGCTCATGAATGGTGCAATGTGATTGGTTTATGAGTCATTGTGTTGGTGCAATGAGGGAGAGCCACGT
This sequence comes from Pinus albicaulis, assembly GCA_034641835.2. Taxonomy (NCBI): domain Eukaryota; kingdom Viridiplantae; phylum Streptophyta; class Pinopsida; order Pinales; family Pinaceae; genus Pinus; species Pinus albicaulis. Next base: position 604,550,357 of record CM076583.1, read on the forward strand.
GGCCTCCTCTTATTGGTGTATGGGTCGGTAGGGCCTCCATAGGGTTTGAACGTTGGACCTCCGGGGTGGAAGCGAAGTGCTCCACCACTGCGCTATCGGTAGTGCTTGTTAACCATAGTAGCCAAAGCTTATTTAAAGTTTATGGAATATTCTTTTGGGGGTCAAGGCCGAGGTTAACACCTGGTGCCTGGTCCACCCAAGCCACGAAATCGTAGTAGGAAGCCAAGGGCGTAGGGTTAACCTTGACCCCAAACCACCAGTCAACAAATGCAACCACGTTTCATTGGCGTAGTCACCACAAGGTTAACAACCAGTTTACCCAGTGGTTCTTGAAGACATCACATGCAAACAGTTATGTTCGACCAAAATTATCAAACCTTTGACGGTAACGCAACACCAAACCACAGTGATACCTCCGCATTACACCATAGTTCAAACAAGAGTTGGGTTATGTTATGGCGTGAGTTTTGAACTCTAACCCCGGCGGAAAAAAACCATAGTATATGCAGAGTCTTAGGTAAGGTTTGGTTGGCACTCATTGTAGCCCAACCACGATTACACCACACCAAAATCCAGTCATAGTCGAATTTTAACAGTTCGCGTGGTTTTTTGAACTGCCAAAAATCAACGGTCTTTAATGTGCCACTTGGCCCAATTTTGTCAGTTCGTGGGAGTTACTTTACAAATTAATGAACCAACAAATTGCACCCAAAACGATGTGAATCTTGCTGGTGTGTGGCAAATTTGTCATCCCATGTGGCCGAAAAAGGCGTATTTTGTAGGATGGATAGCAGGTGGGTGTGATTTGGAGGAAAGTTAGCTGAAAAACTTCTCTGGATCATAACTCGGTCAATTTTTGACATTTTTGAGTGCAGAAAAGGCCTCGCTAGGGGTTTTTGACTATTCTAGAGCCATTGGTGACAATATTTTTTCATTTTGAGCATTGCAAGATTATGTAAAAACATATTTTTGAGCATAATGAAAGAGGCCCAACATTGAAAGCTGGACCAGGAGATGTAGTCCAAGAGGGGTGAACTCCTTCATCATTTGTTGTCTTGTGTCTGCTGTTATGGTACTGTTGTATTTTTTATTTTCTATAAAAGTGAGTTAAAAATCATCTTTTATGTGTTAATGTAATTTACATAATTTCATAAAAACCCTAAACATTTAACTTGCAAATTTTATCATAAACCTTCAAGTTTACATATACAAATTAGGTTGGTATCAGAGCTTTGGTTCTTTGGTTTTATTGAGGTTTTAATGTTTTTGCAAGTGTTTATGATGCTTACAAGGTTGAAGCTCAAAATAGGACAAGGAAAGCTTGTGGGAGCAAGTCCTCAAGCTAGTTCAAGGAGAGCACATTTGCCATAATCTCCACCACCAGTTTCACCTCAAGTTTCACCAAAAGCCTAACTAGTCATGGCACATCAAGGAGAGCCTAAAAATATGATTGAGGGTGAGAAGGATTTTTGGAAAGAAATATTTGACATGACTAAGATGGTGAAAGTTATCTATGAAGAGAGGAATTCAAGGTTGCAAGATGAGAGCTCCAATCCTCCAAAGGGAAATGGAGGAAATGGAGACAATCCTCCAAAAGGAAATGGAGGTAATGGTCATAAACCACCTCTTACTCCACCTTTCTCTTCACCTCCATCTTCACCATCACCATCTTCTACAACAACCCCTTCAAAAACACCTTCACATTCTTCAAAGGGACATGGTAAAACTCCACTTTTAAAACTTTACATAAAGTTTGAATTGCTTATGTATAATGGAGGGGTAAATGCTAAGAAATTAGATAATTGGGTTCGTTGGCTTGAAGTGTATTTTAGGATACAAAGGATCAAGGATGATGAGACCAAGATTCAGCTTATTTCATTAGGGTTGGAAAGTGCAGCACTCATTTGGTGGGAAGCCAAAACTCAAAAGGACGTGAAGAAACATGGTAAGGTTTTATCCTCTTGGATTGATTTTGTTGCTGCATTAAGAAGACAATTTTATCCTTTAGCATACACGTAGAAAGCTATCATGGATTGGCAAAACTTTAGGCAATTAAAGGGTCAAAGTGTGCAAAGTTATACCCAATAGTTTAGAAGGAGAGAATTGATATTGGGTGTAGATTTATCCTCTCAAGACACTTTACTCAAATACATTGGAGGTTTACAGAGCTACTTGAGACACACTATTCTCATGTCTAACCCTACATATTTAGATGAAGTTTGTGTACATGCCACACATCTAGAAGCAAGAGGGAAACATGTTTCTGATGAAACAAGTGAGAACTCATTTGAGTGTGGAGAAAAATGAAAGGGGAAGTTCAAACATAGTTACCGATCAAACGGGAACTATTACCTCAAAACGAGAACTCTAGCCCAAAAAAACTCAAAAAACATGAAAAAACAACCCAAAAACGAAAAGTGTCTTCCAAAACGCACTTTTCTTAGGGTCAAATTTCAACATTTAATCACTCTCGAAACAAAAAGTGTTGATGGTGGAATAACATCGCCAATTTTGTGTGTGCAAAATCAACCTGAAAACGAAAAGTGTTGATGATGGAATAACGTCGTCAAATTTTTGTCTGAAAAAAAACACCTTGAAAACGAAAAGAGTTGATGTTGGAATAACATCTTTTTCTTTTCGGGTTAAATTGTCAACAATTTTTAATAATGACGTTAAAGATAAAATATCATGACTATGAAAAGCCTTAAAATTTCAACGATAAACATGGGATTAAAGATCAAATATCAAGTCTTAAAATTCCAACAATTATTAGGCATGGTATTAAAGATAATCTATTATTGTGTCTCTCTAAAACCTTAAAAATCCAATGATGTCATTAAAAAAAAAATATCATGTTTATGAAAATAAAAGTCCAATAATTTTTAGGCATGGTATTAAAGATAAAATATCACTTGTAAATAATAATTAAAAAAAAAGGGGGAAAAAGAAAAAAACCGAAACAAAAAAAAATCAAAAACAAATTTATTTTTTTAAGTTGTAAAATAGCAATAATAACAATAATAAACAACATAATTTGAAAAAATGATGAAAAAAAAAAGAGAGTTAAAATTAAAAAATAAAAAATAATTAAAATTTACAAATTTAAATTAAAAAAAAAACTTAATTTAAAAAGGAAATAAATTAAATAATAAAAATCTAAATTAAAAAAATAAAAAGAAAATTTAAACAATAATTTAAATTAAAAAAAAGATAAATATATGAAAATTTTGACCAAGTTCATTTGCATGTGATTATTACCGAAAGAATTCTATTTTGATACTCAATGGATCACAGAAGCCAAAATTCTAAAAATAAATTTTTAGATTAAAAAGAAAACAAAACTCAATTTTTTTATTTATTTTTATTTATTTTATTATTTTTTTTTTTAACTTAAATTTTTTTATTTTTTTTTAAATTTAAAAAAAAAACATTTAAATAATAATAATAATTAAATTAAATTTAAAAAAAAAATACCAAAGAAATTAAATTTAAAAAATAAAAAATAAAAAATAATAACAAAAGAAAAATTGTTGACCTCGGTCGCCTTTGTGGCCGTGGGGCTCAGTCGGCTGGCGGTGGGAGAGTTGCGGCCGTGAATTTTTATTTTATTTTATTTATTAATTTCTTTTAAATTGATTTATTTGTTTTATTTTTTTTAATTTTTTTTCTAAATAACACTGAATCTATTAAGAAAAAGCATATAGTACAATCTGAGCTTGCAAATAAGCAAAGCTGGAGAGCAGGGGAGCTAGAAATGATAAACTATCAATCCGTAGTCCCAAAAAGTAGCCATGGAACAAGCAAAAGATAACAAGAATAACAGAAATTAGAGAGCGAGACAAGGAATCTACTCATAATGGGTAGAGGCTTCCAAACGACATTTTTTCCCTTTCTTCTTACTGACTTGGACCCAGTCGTTGTGACTTGGCTGGGCAGGAACCAATTGTAGATTATTTTGCATTGAAGGAGGAGTCTCCTTATCTGAATCAGAGGAAGAAGACTCATGAGTGCGTTTCTGCGAGATCGGAGGTGCAGAGGGAACTTCAGGGTTGGCCGAGGGCGTGTCCTTCGGCTACTCAGCATTCTCCCCTTCTGCTTCAATTTCCTCCTCATCCAAGCTGAAGGACCCTATGTCATCCATGGGGGGTGGATCACATGGTTTTCAGCTCTTGGATTTTGATTTGCGAATGTTATTCTTCTTCTTGTCGAGGAACGTGGCACAAGTGTTCTGGAGGTGCCCCGTCTGATGTCAATGGCAGCACCAGAAGGCTGTGTTCTCATAATTTAAGGTTTTTTTCTAATGGAAGTCCCCAAGTTTGAGGTTGATCTGATCAGGTAGCCCTTTGCTGATGTCTATTTCCGCACAAATTCTGTCGTAGGTGTATATTCCTTTCTTCCCCTTGAGGTGTCCATAGCCAGGAAACGGCCTAGGTGTCCCCAATTCCTTGGAAGACTGAGAAGTGCCATAAGTGCACTGGGAGGTTTGGAAGCCTGACCCAGATGGGAAGCTTGGTGATGACGGTTGTAGAGGGGTCGAAGTCTGGAAACCAGGAGGTAAGGAAGAGCCCGACCGATCCCCAGAACCAGGGGCCTCCCATTAAGGCTTTCTAATAGTCTTCATTGAAGGCAAATGCCACGATGAAGAAGCCTTTCGAGCATAAAAAGACCTTGCTATTGTTGGTCCAGTTGGAGTGGATCCATTGGTATAGATCTGCAGTTTGAGGCCATAGTCCATTAAATCTGCAGATAATGGTCGTTTCTGCAAACGTTTGATATTAATCATCCAGCAAAGGATGAGTGATTTCAATGGAGGGAGTTTCCTCCATTTTATCCACCAGGAAAGGCTTAGGAGCCTCAGCTGGTTGGGTAGTTTTCTTGGTAGATTGTGCATGGACCGCATCCTTATAGGAGAAAGCAGGAGCCTTAGAGGTTTGCCTAGATGCTCCTCCTCTCAGACGTAGGGTGAGCATAACTAAAGCATCTCTTTCAATACTGTAATAGGACAGGGGTAGAGGGTCCTCGAGTTGTTTACCTTCGTAGATCAATCTCTGCAGATCTGATGGGATCCCCAACCTGAGTTCAAGATCTCGTAGGAGGTCCTGCACCAGATCTGTAGCATGCACCCAGAGCTTCATTGTTCTGCCAGAGAGAAGAGAGATCTGGATTTGATAGGCTGAGGGTGCGTGATCTGAAAACCTCTTCTCTCTGCTTCGAATTTGTGGTTGAACTATGCATAATCCTTGTATCCCTGGATCTGAAAGGCTTTTGCACTAATTGAGGCTGGATGAAGATCGTAGCCCTCCGAGATTTCAATCGGCAGTGGCGTCCCCATCAACCTAACCTGCCCATCGGTGAGATTGGGCATTTGCAGGGAAGTGACAATGGTCGAGGCTGCGAGATTACTTGAGCCTTGTTCCTTTGTCTGGCGGGCTCTGTTGACTTGTGTGGGGATGGCATCTCTGGTCCCATATTTGCCGCAGAAGGAGGCCACAGCTTGTGTTGTCTCCATCGCTGCTAGAACACCATCGATGCCGACTGGTGTGAGCCATAGACAGTCATCCTGGACAGTGCCGGCGGCCGCCTAGAGGGGAGGAGCCTGGAGCCAGAGTTGATTCAAGAATGCAAAGCTGCATGGAGCCATGGCTGTTGAGATCTTAGGACTGCCTGGATCTGCGATTGTAACGGAGGTTGCGGCAGAGCCGAACGGGGCAGCGATAGTAGCAAGCTCGGCGTCGGCGGATAGGCCTAGCAAAACCCTAGTGGAGGCCATCAGTTCTCTCTAAGGTATTTTCTCGAAATTTCACCTCTAATAAGAATCATGTGTTTTTTTTTTTTTTAATTAATTAATTATTTTTTATTTTATTTTTTAAATTTAAATTTTCTTTTTAATTTTTTAATGTTTTTTTTTTTTTTTTAATTTAAAATTTTATTGTTTTAAATTTTTTATTTTAATGTTATTTTTAAATTTAAATTTTATTATTTTTTATTATTTTTATTTTTATTTTATTTATTTTTCTAAATTTAAATTTCCGATTTTTAATTAGTTTGTATTTTTCTAATTTTATTATTTTATTTTTATTTTTTATTATTTTTAAATTTTTCATTTTATCATTTTCTTTAGTTATGGTGTTTTTTTTTTTAACTTAAATATTTTTTTTTCCTTTAAATTATGGGTTTTTTTTATAATTTTTCCGCTTTATTTATTTATTTATTTTTTATTTTTTTGTTTTTTTATTTTTTATTTTTTTTTTACAAGTTATTTTTGTATTTTTTAAACTCTTTTATTAGTTTTTTCTTTTTTTCTTTTTTTAATATTTGATTTTTTTTGTCAATTTTTTTAATTTTAATTTTATGTTTTATTACCAAGATGAAAATCACCACTCTAAACAAAAAGGGTTGATGTTGCATCAGGAATTTTCAAAATTGGCATGAAAATCACTAACATTTTAAAACAAACGTTCATACTTGATAAATAAAAAAATTTAAAGTGCCAAAATACTCACCATTTTTCTACATCACAAAAACGGGTTATTCTACATCACCACTTTTCAAAATCGACATGAAAATCATGACATTAAAAAAAAAAGCCATAAGAAAATTTAAAGTGCCAAAATTATGCTGCAAAAAAAACGGGTGATTCTGCATCACCACTTTTCAAAATTGGGTGTTTTTTTTTGCTACCTCAAAAAAACGGGTACTAGGTAATTTTCCTGTTTGATCAGTAACTATGTTTCAAAGGAAAAGAGAAGAAGAATGTTGCCATCAAGATGGAGAAAGATAAACTCACATTTAAACACTGTTTCAAAGAGGGCCATGATGAAGACCATTATTGGAAACTTCATCCTGAGATAAGACCCAAAAAGTTTAAAAACAAGGAGAAAGAAAAGGATGTTGCAGCTATACAACAAGATTTACGATCATTTTATAGGGATGAAACAAATATCACAACCATGGGATTGAAAGGTATGGGCATTGCAAGTACTATTTCTTCAAATAGTCTCAATGAAATTCAATATGAAAAAATAAGAATAGAGTTTTTCCACATTAGAGTTATTTAAAAATAAACGAATATAGATACACTGTTTGATAGTGGATCACAAGCAAACCTCATTTCTGAAGATATTGTCAAGCAGTTGAATTTAGAAACCATTCCTCATTCTAAACCTTATCCTTTAGGTTGGGTATGTGAGAATGCAAATTTGTAAGTGACAATGAAATTCATACTTAGATTTTCCATCAATGCAAACTTCTTTGATGAGGCAAAACTTGATGTAGTTCCACTTGATATATGTGGTATTGTTTTGGGAAGCCCATATCTATATGATAGGAGATCCATTGTTCACCGCCATGAGAATAAATATCATTTGTTCAAAAATGGGATTAAGTACATTGTTAGAGCACATAGCAAGAAATTGAGTTTATCTCTTGTAAATGCTGGACAAATGAAGAGGATTGTAGATGCTAGTTAGAATTTTGCATTGTTAATGTTCAAACATAAAGATGTTACGGAATCTATTTAGCCTTTCAAGGATATGAAACAAGTTTGAAATCTGATTTCATTCTAATCCATGTGATAAGATGTTTAAGGAGTCTAACATGTTTCCTCCAAAATTAGGTAAACAATATGATGTGCAATTGCAGCAGGATGCATCATTGTTGAACATTGGTGTGAACAAGATGCCAGTGTTAAAGAATGAAGGGGTCAAAAATTAGATGCAAAAGCTATTTGAAAAATAGGACATTGGTCCCAAGACATATTCTTGTGCGTTTCATAATGTTTTGGCTTTGAAAAGGGATGGTGCATGGCAATGGTGATCACATTTAGTAAAAAGTCAAGCCAAGTGCAAGGCAAGACATGTTAAGCATCGTTATGACGACAATGTTCAAGGTGAAGTGAACTTGAAATTGAATAAGTCTCCTTTGATTGAAGATCGAGAAAGAAATGTTCAAATTCCTTCAAATGTAGTTTTCTTTTATGAATATCTTGGAAAATTACAACAAGATATACTCTTTGACAGAAAGAAAAGGACTTCAAAACAGAAGAAATTGAAGTGCCTTCGTGAGAGGCTCAAAGAGAAAAATCCAAGCAAAGCTAAATGGGTTGAGATTGGAAGGGCGATTTAACTGTACCCTCATCTGTTTGTTGGATGAAAATGAGCTTTTGGAGGTCCAAAAGCTTCCAGTGGGGAGGAATGATCTAATGGATCAGTAAAATGCTCAAAATTTAAAGTACTAGAAACGGCTAGAAACCAACACCAAAATGAAGATATCGTCGCCCTGAATCCAATGCAACTCGTTTCACTCAAAACCGATATCGCGTTCTGAAATATTTTTCAAACAACTAAAATTTTAAAATTTTGGGTTACAAGTAGCCCAGTCAGTAGTCTGTACATTGACTAGGAATTTGACTGGGCATGACTTTGTATTTGGTGGACCAATGGTTGATCGAAAAGTGTCTCCTTTTTATTGGCTCATGAATGATGCAATGTGATTGGTTTATGGGTCATTGTGTTGGTGCAATGAGGGAGAGCCACATGGGCCAATGGCTAGCAAACACGTGGCCTCCTATTATTGGCGTAAAATTTTGGTGTATGGACCGGACAATCCTCCATAGGGTTCGAACATTGGACCTCCTAGGTGGCAGAGTAGTGCTCCATTACTATGCCACCAGTAGTGCTTGTTAACCATAATGGCCAAAGCCTATTTGAATTTTATGACAAATTCGATTTAGGGTCAGGGTTGAGATTAACCCCTAGCCCCCAGTCCACCCAAGCCACCAAACCATAGCGGATAGCTAGGGATGCGAGGTTAACCCTGACCCCAAACAACCGGTCAACAAACACAATCACGGTTTGTTGGCGGAGTTACCATAAGGTTAACAACTAGTTTTCCTAATGGTTTCGGAAGACAACATATGCAAATGGTTATGGTCAACCGCAGTTATCAAACCTCCGATAATAATGCAACACCAAACCATAGTGATACCACAGCATTTCACCATAGTTCAAATGGCAGTTGGTTATGTTATGGCGTGATTTTTGAATGCTAACCCAGCGGAACCAAACCATAGTATATGTAGAGTCTTGGGTAAGGTTTGGTTGGCGTGAATTGCAACCCAACCACGGTTCTACCACACCAAACTCCAGTCACAACTAGAGTTTAATGGTTGGAGGTTTTTTTTGAACCGCCCAAAATCAACGGTCTTTAATGTGCCACTTGGCCCATTTTTTTTGGTTCGTGGGGGTTACTGTACAAATTAATGAACTGAAAAATTGCACCTAAATCGACGCAAATCTTGGTGGCATGGGGTAAATTTGTCACCCCACGTGGCCGAAAAAGGCAAAATTTGTAGGATGGATAGCAGGTGGATGCAATTTAGAGGGAAGTTAGCAGAAAAAACTTATCTAGAGCATCAATAAGTCAAATTTTGACATTTTTGAGTGCAGAAAGAGCCTAGTAAGGATTTTTTGAATGTTCTGGAGCCATTGGTGACAATATTTTTGAATCCTTAGCACTTCAAGATTATGTAAACACATATTTTTGAGCATAATGAAAGAGGCCCATCATTGGAATTTGGACCAGGAGATGTAGCCCAGGAGGGGTGAACTCCCTCATCATTTGTTGTCTTTTGTTTGCTGTTATGGTACTGTTGTCTCTATTATTTTTTGAAAATATGAGTTAAAAATGATCTTTTATGTGTTAATTTAGTAATTTACATAATTTGATAAAAGTCCTAAACATTTCACTTGCAAATTTTATCATAAATCTTCAAGTTTACATATACATATCAACTGGGAGGGCTGAAAATTTCAGACTTGCAGTAGAGGCCGAAATTCTGTTGCTGGGGGTCAAAGTTGTGTTGATAGAAGATATTTGACTGAGTTTGACTTGGACAAAGGAAGCACATCATCGAGGAGGTTGGACTAAGTCTTGGAAGGGTATTGGTCTTGGTCTTGGCCTCTCCTATGATATGATTGACATATCTATGTTAATTCCATAAAGTAATGTTACAAAAAAATATTTCACCCTAGTGTGAAGCCTCACTAGATTATCAAGATAATGAGCGACATGGGAGAGTTACCATTGTCACCTCAACAACTACTCCCTTATTTTACTGATCAATGTAAGAAAACAGAAGGGAGGCTTTCCTAGTATATCGTAGGATCAAATGACCTAATAAAACTAAGATAAGAGCCCCCTAAGGATTTTGCCTATTATACCACCAATTAAGAGGATCAAACACTTAGAGTTTGTGGTGGATTTTGAAGTTAATTTCTATGTTAGATTTTAAAGACTCATATGGCTCTTTTAAAGGTTTAAGTCAACCAATAAATTTACAAGGAAGGTCTTCAAACACACACAATCAAGAAATTACACTTGGCTTGAGTAAATGAGCATGAAATAAAATAATTGCAACAATATACTAGTTTATAACAAGAAGAAAACCAACCCCAAAATATATGGTAATAAAGTGAAAAATTAAGGGCTATGGTGAGAGTAAACAAGATAATTAATTACAATAATTTTTTGTAGTTAAAAGATCATATAAATTTAAAACCCTAGATGTCAACCTTGAATTATTTTGGAAAATACAGTTAAATGATACTTTTGGTTTTCCCATATATTTCAAATAATTTATAACCCTAGGACATTGACATCCAAGTTGATAAATGATAAAAATAGAAATTTCTCTATAATTAAACATTAATTTTCCCTAAAACAACAAAATAAAGATTTTTAAAATAGAGGTGATTGTTACAAGAGAGAGGAATAATGCCTTTCTCAATCAAGGTCTAATGAAGTCTAGGATCAAACAAACTTGGGAACAAAAGGAATGGATAGAGGTTTAAAAGACTAAGGGAGACCTAGTCATGTCCCTTAGAAATTTAACCTAGGCATCCTACAATTTTCAAGGATAAATGAGGGAACTAGACTTAGGCCAATTCAAATAACTTGATGAAAACAAAACCCTGTTCAAGGAGAATATTCAAAGAAAGATATCAACACCACCTTGATGAATATTTAATAACTCTTATCCATCAACATAAATAAGATAAAAGAAGACAACTCACACCAATTAGCATGCATCCATCAATGCTCATCAATATTCATCCAAGAAAAGAAAATCTATCTACAATACAAGTCTCCCAAATGAAGTCACTCCACTTATTCTCCACATTGAACTAGAGAAAAAGATGTGAATCCAAGAGAAGCACTCTCTCAACAATGTGAAATGATTAAATGATGGTAGCACTCCCCTATTTATACAAGGGAAACTAAGAACTTTACCTCAATTAGGCTATCACTAAGAGTCGTAAAAATATAATGATCCATAATATAAGGTGGATGGCTCAAGTTGACTACTAATAATGCCTTTCAAGTGAAAATACAAGTGCCACACGTGTGAGCGTAGAGGCCACATGAAGTTGATGTCATATCCAAAAGGGAATGTGTTGAACCTTAGTTTTGACATGTTTTACAGTGCTAGATAGTTCATTGCTACATATCTTACCCTTTCATCTTCAATTCTTCCTAGCCCATATCATTGCATTTATCCATTTTATGAGGTTTACACTTCAAACAAGTTTTAAGAGACATTAATTATTATTTTTCATTAATTCCCCATGTTGTGAATATTTAGAATAGATATTGTGATTACTTAAATACTTGTAAAGTTGCAACAATCTTCATAGAAGTTTCCATAAATATGGTAGAGAATCGCTATCGAAATTCCTATAACAATTTTTTTTTTGTTAAATTTATTCATAGAAACCTTTGCACATAATTTGCAAATCAATGAGGCCAAATTAAGGAATTATGAAACATGGGTTTTGTGAAAAATATGACCATTTAGGTGAATCTCAAACAAAATTTCTAGAAAAAAAATGTAATAAGGGATGTGCGGGCATGTCTTCAACGGCAATTTTAATGACAAATTTTCGGAATCCCCCGTAGTGACTGTTTTTAGAAATATTCATTGATTTGCGTGGTTGAAATTAATAAGAAAAAAATTGGGACATCAGGTTTTTCCATAGGTGGTTTGATATATTTTCATGTCATTTATATTGGTTCCACACTCATTAAATGCAACACCACCCCATATTCAAAGTTCCAACCAATACATGTCCAAAATCAACATTCTAAGTAAAACCTCCAACACATCATATTTATCAACTTGAATATTAACTCATGGGAGGATTGCTTGGTGATATGGTGGCACACCTCCAAATTACAAATGGTTATGTGGTTTTAAGGTTTGTGACTTGGCTCCCATTTTCCAAATATGGTTTCAAGACAAACTATGGAAAACTGCAACTCATAATACACTTTAGCACCAAGTGTATGCACTCAAGCAATGGTGTCTCTAATTGATCCAATCCAATTCCACCTCGATGATCAATTTCATGGATTTCATTCATCAAATTATCAAAATAAAATCGATATGGTTATACTCATTTAGATGTCACTATGATCCCCTGTTTGCATAATCAGAAAATAATTGTTAAAAAGATACACAGATCCAAACTTTGGGAGAATTGGGTCTATCATGTAAAAAAATTCTTCCTTTGTAATCAAATATATATGTATGTGCATGTGCGTAGAGGCAATTGGATGAGGGGGTGGGGGGAATTTAGTGTGCTCATTGAGGAAAGAAAGAATCTAGTTATAAAAGAGGTTTGTTCCTCTTTGTATTCTGAAACATCTTGTTGGTGATAATAAATAGAATTTGTTGTTAAACCTAGGGGATTAGTTTATGTGGTTCTACCACATCATATGCTTAGCCATAAGCCCCCCCTGACTTGAGTATGCATTGCACACTAGTTTTTTTGTTTTTTTGTTTTGTTTTGTTTTTTTGTCTTTTTTTGTTTTTGTTTTGTTTTATGCTTGTTGCACCACCTTTTAATTACATTCTATCCAGTTATTTACTGCTTTCTGAGTGTGTTAGCGATCATGTGTGGTGTGCTACCAAATATATTAGAAATTTATAACTTGAAGATTGTAAGAAAGTGAAAACTACAAGACTTGGACCTAAAATTATTATATCTTATGGCTTTGATTTTCAACATTACAATTTCATTTGAGTGAATTTATTTTTTAGTTTGATTAAGCTAGTTGAATTAGTTGATTCATTGAGTAAGCTAACTTATATACTTAACTTCGGTTCATGGAAGTTTCTTATCAAATGAACCTACATATATATTTTTGGCATCTAACAAGTTTATGGTCTCCTAGATTAATAATTTAATGCCTTAAATTTATGCATACAAATCATTGAACAAGGTGTGAAGGTTCCAAAAGTTCATGTTTTTTCCCAAAAGGTGCATAGTATCCTCCAAAAATCATGCACCCCCATCAAAGGGACATTTTTCATCACCAAAAGTGCTCCCTTATCATCAATTGTGACAATCCATCATATGTGCAATGTCCATCATCATCAAGGGTAGAGGCTCCATGGCCTCTTCAAAAAGGTGCCCCATAATCATCATGCTAAACCTCAATGTCATGCATAGGATACATCGTCATCGAGGGGCTCCAACATCCATCAACAAGTCTCCAATGCCCTCTAGAGGGTGTATATAACCAGATTCCATAGAAGTGTTGGAGAAGCATCAATAATTTCCTCCAAAGGACCATGTCATGAAGAAGCATAAGTTGAAGGAGTCGAGATCAATTAACATGCATACTAAAGTCATTGTAACATAAAAAGTGGACCATATTTAATGTAAAATCCATGCAATTAAGTCACATTTCACACTAGCTTATGACCTTATACAAGTTTCCAAATCTATGTATGGGAGGGCCATAAACTATCCATATTTAATGTAAAATCCATGCAAGTCAATCACGTTTCACACTAGCTTATGACCTTATACAAGTTTCCAAATTTATGTATGGGAGGGCCATAAACTATCCATATTTAATGTAAAATCCATACAAGTCATTCACATTTCACACTAGCTTATGAAGTTATATAAGTTTCCAAATTTATGTATGGGAGGGATATAAACTATTCCTATTAGGTGCTCTTAAATGACGGTGAAAGAAAATGCCCCTGAGGAAGAACAATTCCTAAGTTGACCCTTCAGTGGATATTTGTATGTGACAAGTGATATGGTTAATGGTGGACTTTATGAGTGTTTTCATAGTCTTATACATAGGTTATGCAAGACATTCATCCATGAGTAAAATGCTCAAAATTCAAAGTACTTGAAATGGCTCGAAACCAGCGCCAAAACGAAGATATCACTGCCTTGAATCCAACGCAACTCGTTTCACTCAAAACTGATATCACGTTCTGACCGATTTGTTAAATAACTAAAATTTTAAAATTTTGAGTTGCAGGTAGCCCAGTCAGCAGTCTGTACATTGACTAGGCATTTGAATTGGCATGATTGTGTATTTGGTGGGCCAATGGTTGATCAACAAGTGTCTCCTTTTTATTGGCTCATGAATGGTGCAATGTGATTGATTTATGGGTTGTTATGTTGGTGCAATGAGGGAGAGTCACATGGGCCAATGGTTGGCAGCCACATGGACTCCTCTTATTGGTGTTAAATTTTGGTGTATGGACCGACGGGCCCTCCACAGGGTTTGAACATTGGACCTCCTGATTGGCAGCGTAGTGCTCCACCACTATTCCGCCGGTAGTGCTTGTTAACCATAGTGGGAAAAGCCTATTTAAATTTTATGGCAGATTCGTTTGGGGGTCGGGGCCAGGGTTAGCCCCTAGCCCTCGGTCCACCCAAGCCACGAAACCGTAGCAGATAGCCAGGGATGTGGGGTTAACCTCGACCCCAAATCATCGGTCAACAAACACAATCACGGTTTTTTAGTAGAGTTACCACAAGGCTAACAACTATTTTATCCAATAGTTCCGGAAGACAACACATGCAAACAATTATGGTTGAACGCGGTTATCAAACCTCTAATAGTAATGCAACACCAAACCACAGTGATACCACCACATTACACCACAGATGAAACTCCATGTTGATGAACGGTTGTCATTGATGTCAACCCAAGCAGCACCAGGGGCTACCCCAATATTGCATAGGAATTTTTACCTACCAAATTACTATATTCTAGGTCAAGAATGCTTTTGATGGTTTCTTCTTGTCGAGATGTTTCCGTTGATATATGGCACGCCACATAATTATTCATGGTTTGAGACATATCCATGTTTGAAGTTTGTAACCCTAGTTAGTGGGCTAAAACCCCATGGGATTGTGGCATGGGTCATTGAAAAGTCATAATTAATATTTTTTAAGCTCCTAAAATCCCTACCATGTTCACTTGTTGAAGCCCCTCTCAACCTAATCATTTATCTAAATTGTGATCTTCATATCCTCCTTATGCAAGGGATTTCGCCATTTGAAATAGGTCATCGTGGAATTTTCACTCTAACGTTTTTTTCTACGAGGTTCAGAAGATGAAATTTTTAGGAGGTGAATCAAAAATCCTGAGGAAGCTTCTGTGAAAATTTCAGATCAAGGTGCATATTATTTTCGTAGATATGATCTATGGAAGTCAGTGTTTTTGCAGGCTCTTGAACTTCATATCAAAGAAGCGACCTTGGGAAAATCATCATAACTCTCTCTTTGAGTATCAGATTTGAATTCTGTAAAAAATGGCAGATAGTGCAAGGATTTTAGTTTTTTCTTGATCAATTTTAGAGCCGAATGAAGAAACAGTGACACGTGGCGCGCCGTACAAGTTCACTCTACTGAAACAGTCCATAATTAGGGAATTGTGATAGATTGGGCATAACTCTCTCTTGAAGAATCAAAATTGGGTCAGACCCGTGGCATTGGAAAGATGACTCAGAGGAATACTATAGGACTAAAAATCAAATATTGGGGATCTGAAATAAAAGAGATACACCAGATTCAATATCGAGATCATAGAAGGAAAGAAAAAGCTAGATCATGTGTTGTCAAGGGTTGCAAAGGACCAGACTTTCTAGGGCAGCAAAGCAAAGCAAGGTGAAACAGAGGGTAGCATGACAAGAGCAGCAACTAAGGTGCAGAACAACAGCAAAAATTTCATCACATGAAGTCTTCAAGTGGGCAGCACTGCATACAGTCACTGTAAAGGTATCATTATACTAAGTCACTGTAATACATTATTGTAAAAATTGTTCTAGTGTCTATCTGCCAAGAGTTGAAGAGGCAATGTCGGGAGGTCTAGGATCATCATTAGGTGGTTGTGTCATAGTTGGGGTTATGGTCTAGTGTGTCTTCTTCTTCTACATCATTCTATATCATTGTAAAGTGGACCATTTTCCATGGTACGGGAGTCCATTCTTATTTTATTCTTCTATAGGGTGGTAGGGTGGTGCTAGGGTGAGTTGTAGCTCATTGGGTGTTGGGGCATCCATTTAGTTGACTACTGAAGAATCTCGGGCATTGGAGCATCCATCTAGTGGGAGCTGTAGAAGAATGATTTTCTAGATTCTAGGAATTTGGAACTTTATTTTCAATTGGAGTTGAATATTAAAGAATTATTAGAAAAGCATTAGGTGGTTTTTGTCCCGGAGTGGGTTTCCACCTTAAAAAATGTGTGCATTTGTGTTCCTTTTGTTTACTGCTATCATTGTACAAACAATGATAATAATTGAAGATTAACTAATGCTCTAATTGAAAGGAATACTGATTCACCCCCCCTCTCAGTATTTCCAACAATTGGTATCAAATCTTAGTTCCTTCAATAATAGTTTAACAGCTAGAAGGAGGTCATGGAGCATACCAAGAATGGTGTACCTCTATTCAATGAAAATAATTATGCACTCTGGAAAGGAAGAATGGAGGTCTATCTCTTGGCGCAAGGTTATGAAGTATGGGACACTATTCAAAATGGATTTACATCAACTGCGGATGAACAAGGTAAGAAGAATTTGGTAAATGATGCAAAAGCAAAGAATATTATTATCAATGGACTTATTGAATCTGCTTATCATAAAGTGTTGGGTTGTAAAACCACCAAAAATGTATGGGAAAAGCTTGAGAATATATATGCAGGTGACTCAAATGTCAAAGAAGCAAAGCTTCAAATCTATAGAGCAAAATTTGAGCAACTGAGAATGAAAGAAGATTGCAACATTGCTGCATACTTCCAATACGTTGATGAAATAACCAATACTCTGGAAGGATTGGGAGAGCCAGTTGATGAGAAGACTATTATATGAAATATTCTTAGAACGTTACCAGGGATATTAAACCCAAAGGTATCGGTCTTAGAATACAGTGCAAATCTGGACAAACTCGGCAAAGAGGAATTACATGGAGTTCTCATAGCAAATGAAATGAGACTTGATGAAGAAGAGGGTACTTCACATCTAGAAACTACGTTCGTTGCATATAAGAAAACCAATAAGGAAAAACAACCTTCAATTGAAAAGACATGCACCTGCAAGTGTGAAGAAAAGGGAGATGATGGAGAAGGTCTTTCAGATGAAGAATATGCTTACTTTACGAGAAAACTAAAAATTGGTAAGGGAAAATTCAAAGGTAAACTTCCATTGATATTTTTTGGCTATGGTGAGGTTGGACATTTCGCAGCAAAATGTCCGAACAGAAGTGATGGCAACTCAAAAGGAAAGAAAGGCTTTAATAAATTCAAAAAAAAAATATCCAAAAGGAACTTTCTCTCTAAATAAGATAGCTCATCATCCGATGAAGACAATGACAGTGAAGAAGAAGCCAATGAGAGAGTATTGTTTATGGCCAAGCACAATAAACAAGAGGAATCAAACAATGAAGAAGAAGGATTGACCATAGAATAATTTTCTAGGGAAGCAGTCAAGCTTATAAAAGAGCTCAAGGCAGAGAAGATCTGTTCCAATACTCTTAAAGAACAATTTCAAGGTCTCAAAATTGAAGTTGAAGAACACAAATGCATTTAAGAGTCACTTCAAAAGAAGTTGGAAGAAAGCAACCAAGAAAGGGAAGCATTAGAAGCCAAAGTAGTCTCGTTGCGTAAGGAAGTGAAGAAGGGAAAAACTGTCCAAAACTATTCTAACAGCTTAAGGGCATTGGAATAAATCATCAAAAATCAACGATCTTACAACGACAGAACTAGCCTCGGTTACAAAGAAGAAGAAGCAGAACCTTCTACAACAAAATAAAATGAACCTATGAGATCTGACATGCATGTCGACTTCATTGGACAATATTTGCAAGCACATCCTTGGAAGACGATTCCTCGACGAAGATTTACATCCAGGTACCGACATATTTTTCATGGATATTATTATTCATGTGGAAAATTTGGTCATAAAGATGTAGAATGTCACACATACCCTAGGAACCAATACAATTCCAGGAGATCCTTCAAATATGAACCTCCCAGGGCTCAACGAAACATCAATAGATTTGAACATCTAAGAAATAATATGGAATGTTACAAATGTCAGAACTTTGGACACATAGCCAGAGACTGCAGAATTGAAAATCCTCCAGAAGACTCTTCGAAGCCACAGAATGAATGAACATGGACGAAGAAGAAGGCTGATAATTGTGCTCTCGCTCTCAAGGCTCAAAACAACAAAGATGTGTGGTATGTTGACAACAGTTGCTCAATGCATATGACTGGAGATGGAAGGAAATTTGTATCTCTGAAAGAGAAGAAGGATGGAACTGTATCCTTTGGAAATGATGGATCTTCAAATGTTATAGGATCAGGTATCGTCACTCTCAGAAGCAAAGATGTTATAGCTAAGAATGTTCTATTGGTTGAAAACATGAATCACAATCTTCTCAGTGTTGGACAAATGTGTGATCAAGGACACACAATGCTATTCAACTCCACAAAATGTGAAATCAGGAAAGGCAGGTATGGTAAAATTGTGGCTACAACAAGTCGAGCTCCAAACGACATATATGTTCTGGATGAAGCAACTAAAGCATGTCTACTAGCTAAAGAAGATGAAAGCTGGTTATGACACAAACAAATGGGTCACATAAACTTTGACAATATTGTCAGGATAAGCAAAAAGGAAGCAGTACGAGAAATGTCGAAAATCTCAAAACCTTCCAACACACTATGTGAGACCTGTCGGCACGGCAAGCAGACAAAAGTCCAATTTAAAACAAAAGAACACTTTGCATCACATCCATTGGAATTGATACATACTGATCTATGTGGTCCTATGAGAACAAAAGGCTTAGATGGAGAATTATATTTCATGTTAATGATAGATGACCATACCAGGATGACAGTCTTCAGTTTCCTAAAGAAAAAATCTGAAGCATTTGAGTGCTTTAAGATCTACAAGGAGTTGGTCAAAAATGAAACTGATTTGAAAATAAAGTGTCTAAGATCAGATAATGGAGGAGAATTCACTTCCAAATTATTTCAGCAATACCATGACGAAAATGGAATAAAAATACAATTTTCAATAGCACAAACACCTCAGCAAAATGGAGTTGTTGAAAGAAAGAACAAAACCGTACACGAAATGGGTAGAACAATGTTGAAGGACTCAAAATTGGATGAAAAATTATGGGTTCAAGCAATTGATACGGCAATCTTCATTATCAACCGAATTCTTCTTAGAAATAATTGCAATAAGACCCCATATGAATTATGGAAAGGAAAACCATTTAATGTAAAATATTTCAAAATATTCAGAAGCAAATGTTATATCAAAAGAGAAGATCAAAATTTGGGTAAGTTTGAATCACGTGTTGATGAAGGTATCTTTGTTGGTTACTCACGCAAAATAAAGGCCTATAAATGTTATAATCTAAGATGAAAACAGATAGTGGAGAGCATAAATGTTACATTTGAAGAAGATGGTGTTCTAGCGAATAATGATGAGGATATAGAATCTTTAAAACTTGAGACAAAGGCTGAAAAAGACACAGATAAAATTCTAGAACAAGAAGCAACTATCAACCAGGAAGAAGTAAATAATTATCATCAAGATATACCAGAACAACAACAAGAAGCTCCTCCAAGGATAACAAAAGAATGGATTCAAAAGAACCATCCATCAAATCAAATCATTGGTGACATAAATGAAAGTCGACAGCTTCATTCATCACAACAAGCTCACATTTCTTTTCTAGCAACCTTTGAGCCTAGTAATTTTGAGGAAGCCAGCCAGAATGAACATTGGGCAGCATATATGAATGAAGAATTGGATCAAATCAAGAAGAATAACACCTGGGAATTAGTTCCATGACCAAAAGATAAAAATGTCATTGGGACTAAATGGTGTTCAGGAACAAATTGAATGAAGATGGACAGGTTACCAGGAACAAAACAAGATTGGTTTGCAAAGGCTATGCACAAGTGGAAGGAATTGATTTCGATGAAAAATTTGCACCAGTTGCCAGAATGGAAGCCATCTGAATGTTTCTCGCCTATGCATGTTCAAGAAAAATAAAAGTCTACCAAATAGATGTTAAGTCAGCATTTCTGAATGGAGAATTAGAAGAAGAAGTTTACATCGAACAACCTGAAGGTTTTCTACTATCAGAAAAAGAAGACTATGTTTGCAAGTTAAAGAAGGCTCTATATGGTCTCAAGCAGGCTCCCAGAGCATGGTATGCTCGTCTTGATGGATATCTACGTCAACAAGGGTTCAAGAAAGGTACTATTGATAGCAATCTTTATGTACAAATAGATAAAGATAATTTAACAATCGTTGAGGTATATGTGGATGATATAATATTTGGTAGCAATGATGATCGACTAAGTAAGAACTTTTCTACAAAGATGCAAAGTGAGTTCGAGATGTCATTACTTGGTGAGCTGACATACTTCTTAGGGCTTGAAATATCTCAGCAAGAGAAAGGAATATTTATATGTCAAGCCAAGTACATCAAGGAAATGCTCAAGAAATTCAAAATGGAAGATTGCAAACCCGTCCTTACTCCGATGGTAACAGGTTGCAAATTGAGCATAGACGACTCATCTAAGGATGTGGATCAGAGGTTTTACAGATCTATGATTAGTAGTCTTCTATATGTAACAGCCTCCCGGCCAGATGTTATGCAAGCAATTGGACAAGTAGCAAGATTCCAAGCAGCACCAAAAGAATCACATATTATTGATGTCAAAAGAATTCTTCGATATTTAAAGGGCACAGAAAAATATGGCTTGTGGTATCCCAAGGGTAACAATCTCATTATTCAAGCCTTTACAGATGCAGATTGGGCAGGAAGTGTTAATGATCGTAAGAGTACTAGTGGAGCAACATTCTATCTAGGTGGTTGTCTCGTATCATGGTTGAGAAAAAAGCAAACCTCAATCTCGTTATCTACAACGGAAGCAGAATAGATTGCAGCAGCATCATGTTGTACTCAAGTCCTTTGGATGAAACAAACTTTGCAAGATCTTCAAGTACAATTTAGTGAGCCTATTCCCATATTATGTGATAACACTAGTGCCATCAGCATCTCTAAGAATCCTGTCATGCATTCAAAAACAAAACACATTCCAATCAAATATCATTTTTTTAGAGAACAAGTCGCTTAAAAGAATATCAAACTTGAGTATGTTGGTACAAAAGAAAAAATCACTGATATCTTCACTAAACCTTTACCTAGTGAAGCATTTGAATATCTTCGCCAGAAGCTTGGGATTCTCCCAAGTTCTCATTATATTTTCCTTATTCATAATATAAAGGGGGAGTGGAAGTGTGTACAGGTCCGTAGGATGGTTGTGTGTCAGGGGGAGTTACCCTTTGCCATTGATGTCAAAGGGGGAGAGAATGTTGTAGGAAGAGGTGTCATGATCGCATGAGGAGTACTTGTGTTGCCATCAATGCCAAAGGGGGAGATTTTTTATCAGCAATTGTCATTGATGTCAACCCAAGCAGCACCAGGGGCTACCCAAATATTGCATGGGAATTTTTACCTACCAAATTACTATATTCTGGGTCAAGAATGATTTTGATGGTTTCTTCTTGTCGAGATGTTTCCATTGATATATGGCACGCCACGTAATTCTTCATGGTTTGAGAGATATTCATGTTTGAAGTTTGTAACCCCAGTTAGTGGGCTAAAACCCCATGGGGTTGTGGCATGGGTCATTGAAAAATCATAATTAATATTTTTTAAGCTCCTAAAATCCCTCTCATGTTCACTTGTTGAAGCCCCTCTCAACCTAAGCATTTATATAGATTGTGATCCTCATATCCTCCTTATGCAAGGGATTTCACCATCTAAAACAGGTTATCTTGGAATTTTCGCTCTAACTTTTTTTTCTAGGAAGGTTCAGAAACTGAAATTTTTATGAGGTGAAGTCGAAATCCTGAGGAAGCTCCTGTGAAATTTTCAGAGCAAGGTGCACAATTTTTTCAGAGATATGATCTGTGGAAGTCAGTGTTTTTGCAGGCTCCTAAGATTAATCTTAAAGAAGTGACCTTGGGAAAATCGTCATAACTCTCTCTTTAAGTATCGGATTGGAATTCTATAAAAAGTGGCAGATAGTGCTTGGACTGTGTTGAGATTGCAACAAGATGATGAGCTTAGTGAAAAGAAGTCGCCTTCACTAAGTGGGCCCGCAGGCTATTTTTGGCGCACAGTCTATTTTTAGACATGTCGATCATATTCTATGAGTTGCAGGATGCTATTTGTGGATGGTTGGTCAAGTTGGAAAAATAGATGGACTTCTATTTTTAGACATATTGGGGGAATCTATTTTTAGATTGCCAGTCTAAAAATAGATATGTCGAATTTTATTAGCTCTTAATAATATTTGGACTATAAACATTATCTTATTCTCTTGGAGCACTTTAGTTAAGTGCACAGATGTGGCATAGAAGCTGACAGAAGGAATTACGCTATTCCTGAGGGTTAAGTGGAGCTATTGCATGGAGACTTCAGTTAGAACTCATGTGAGAGAGTTTGGTGGAGTTGATTGAGGAAGTTAATGGAGTTGTGTTCAATTTAACTGAGTTAAACATAGTTGAGCTAGTTGTATCTAGTCTAACTGATTAATACACTAGTGAGAGTGGTGTGAATTAATTATTAATTAATTCACTAATTATTAACTTATTAATCAACTAAAGAATACATCAGTTAACTTCAGTGCATGGACAGTTTCAGTGGAGACCAGTGGAGAGATAGGTGAAAGAGCAGTGTGACTATCAGTTGTGACTATACTGGTGCATGAGTTTGCACCACACATTGATGGAGATGCCAATGAGGATTGCGCAGTGCATACTAGGTGGATTCGAGTTCATTCAAAGCCAATATTCAGCAGGGATTGCGCAGTAGAGGCAGGCTAACAGGTGGCAGAGATTGGAACATGTGTTTTGCTAGATCGGACCTGATTAGTGTGTAGCAATTGGAGATTGTACTGAGAGCTTGTGAGGAGCTTTGTATAATGATTTTTGCATGATCTATATGACATATAATATATAGATAGTTGGGGGTTTTCAGCTTTAAGCTTTCCCATAAAATACGGTGTTCATATGTGTGATTGTTTATGGTTTTAATGTGCACATGCGATTGTTTTTATTTCTGCAATTAATGATCAATGGTAGAAGAGATTATGTATTGTGCATGAAGTTAAAATAGTGTGTGATCAGGAGAATCTCGGTGTATAACATTTCAGTTATCAAATTTCTACAGACTGTGGTTTTCGCTCGATCAATTTCAGAGCCAAATGAAGAAACAGTGACATGTGACACGCCGTACAAGTTCGCTCTATTGAAAGAATCCATAATTAGGGCATTGTGGGAGTTGGGCATAAATCTCTCTTGAAGAATCCAAATTGGGTCAGAACTGTGGCATTGGAAAGATGACTCAGAGGAATACTACAGGATCGAAAATCAGATATTGGGGATCTGAAATAACAGAGATGCACCAGATTCAATATCGAGCTCCTAGAAGGCAAGAAAAAGCTAGATCATGTGTTGTCAATGGCTGCAAAGGACCAGACTTTCTAGGGCAGCAATGCAAAGCAAGGTGCAACAAAGGGTAGCATGACAAGAGCAGCAACCAAGGTGCAGAACAACAGCAAGAAGTTCATCACATGAAGTCTTCAAGTGGGCAGCACTGCATACAGTCACTGTAAAAGTATCATTGGACTAAGTAATTGTAAATACATTATTGTAAAAATGGTTCTAGTGTCTATCTGCCAAGAGTTGAAGAGCCAATGTCGGGAGGTCTATGATCATCATTAGGTGGTTGTGTCATAGTTGGGGTTATGGTCTAGTGTGTCTTCTTCTTCTACATCATTATATATCATTGTAAAGTGGACCATTTTCCCTAGTACGGGAGTCCATTCTTCTTTTATTCTTCTATAGGGTGGTAGGGTGGTGCTAGGGTGAGTTGTAGCTTATTGGGTGTTGCGGCATTCGTTCAGTTGACTACTGAAGAATCTCGGGCATCCATCCAGTGGGAGCTGGAGAAGGATGTTTTTCTAGATTCTAGGAAGTTGGAGCTTTATTTTCAATTGGAGTTGAATATTAAATAATTATTAGAAAAGCATTAGGTGGTTTTTGTCCCGGAGTGGGTTTCCACCTTAAAAACTGTGTGCATTTGTGTTCCTTTTGTTTGCTGCTATCATTGTACAAACACTGATAATAATTGAAGATTAACTAATGCTCTAATTGAAAGGAATATTGATTCATCCCCCCTCTCAGTATTTCCAACACTCCAGTCACAACCAGAGTTTAACGGTTGGAGGGTTTTTTTGAACTGCCCAATATCAACGGTCGTTGATGCGCCACTTGGCCCATTTTTTTCGATTCGTGGGGGCTACTGTATAAATTAATGAACCGACAAATTGCACCCGAATCAACACGAATCTTGCTGGTGTGGGGTAAATTTTGTGCCACATGTGGCTGCAAAAGGAAAAATTTGTAGGATGGATAGCAGGTGGGTGCGATTTGGAGGACATTTAGCAGAAAAACTTATATGGAGCATAATTCAGTCAAATTTTGACATTTTTGAGTGTAGAAAGAGCCCAGTTAGGATTTTTTGAATGTTCTGGAGCCATTGGTGACAATATTTTTGAATCCTTAACACTTCAAGATTATGTAAACACATATCTTTGAGCATAATGAAAGAGGCCCATCATTGGAATTTGGACTAGGAGGGGTGAACTCCTTCATCATTTGTTTTCTTGTGCTCGCAGTTATGGTACTTTTATCTCTACTATTTTCTGAAAATCTGAGTTAAAAATAATATTTTATGTGTTAATGTAATAATTTACGTAATTTCATAAAAACCCTAAACATTTCACTTGAAAAATTTATTATAAACCTTCCATTTTACATATACATATCAACTGGGAGGGCCGAAAATTTCATACCTGCAGTAGAGGCCGAAATTTTGTTGCTGGGGGTCAAAGTTGTGTTGCTAGAAGAGATTTGACTGAGTTTGACTTGGAAAAAAGAAGCACATCATCAAGGAGGATGGACTTGGTCTTGGAAGGGTATTGGTCTTGATCAAGGGGTCTTGTAATTTGTCAATTGAAGAATCTACAAGAAGAAGATATTTGTGGGTTTTCCTCTTAAGTGGAGAGGTTTTGGCCTTGGCTTACAACCTATATCTTGTGTTCTTGTGTATTATTGATCTTATTGTTTTTGGTAGTTGTTTGATGATAAAAATAACATAATAATAAGAGAAGAAGCTAACAAGTAAGAAAAATTAAAAATACATCACAAGTAGTTATTGAGTATAAGAGAAATTATTCTAACCATTGCCCTATAGATTTATCAATATATTGCACTAAACATATCCTTTGTGCTCTCTCAATGTCCTTTTTAATTTCAAAACATCTCTTTGGTTGATGGTTTTTTCAATCAAATTTAAGCTAATTTAAAGTAGAGATGAATTTGCGACAAAATCCTATATTGAATCCTATGAATAGAGGGTGTCCTTTGTTCCACAAATTGAGCAAAAAGGTACCTTAAACATCGATCTTCCATAAAAAATAGAACCCTATACTAAGTCTACTAATGCGTATAAGTCTAACCATAACCCATAATAATTGATTAGAGTTTATTAGTATTATATGATACAAAACCCTTGTTTGACTTCTTGAAAAGGTAGAGAGTGGATAAGAAAGATCTTACATGGAAAGGAAATAACATATAGGCCCTATATGATCTCTTTCCTTTGACCCAAATTCCAATTGGGAAAAGAGGCAAAATAGAGCATAAGCCAAGCACAGTTGAAAATATTCAATTTTTTGGTAACTGATCACTATATATATTAAAAAATAAACATGAAGTTTCCATTGCCAACAAATAATTCCAATCCATAATCCCACCTTGCTTATAGGGAACAGAGGAAACGAGTTCTATATGTTAGACTCGAGTTATAGTTTGTGAATAGATAGGATAGGATTGCATCCTCACAAATTCCTTCCCTATGTGAGGAAATTTATATATAGTATGTAATGGCATATGGAATTTATTGTGAAAGAAACATGTCATAAGTTTTGGTTTGATGTTCTTAGTGAATAGTTAGCTCCCTTGTTCTCCCAAACACTTTGAGTTTTGATGCCTTGTTTGCGTATGAATTTTTGTCCCAGTTAAGATCATGTAGAACTTGGAAGTATGAGACATTGAGTTAGTCATTGACCTCGTTGATTCTTCCAATGCTCATAGCAAGCTTGTTGTCCTTTGGAGTTTGTTTTCCAACCATAGATTTGACAATCATGCTTGAATCACCTATCACTATCAGAGTTTTCATGTTTGTATCTTTAGTGAGAAGGATGCCTTGCAATAAAGCATAGGAACGTGTTGCTTCTATCTATCCTTAACTATGTAAAAGAATACCTATTGTCCTTTTTAACCCCACACCCCTTTAATAGGTTTTCATGAAACTACTTCTAATTCCTAGTAGAATTATTAAGTAGGTTTTTAAACAATTTCTTGGCCTCTCCTATGAAATGAGTGACATATCCATGTTAATTTGATAAAGTAATGTTACAAAAAAATATTGCACCCTAGTGTGAAGCCTCACTAGATTATCAAAACAATGAGCGACATGGGAGAGTTACCACTATCACCTCAACAACTACTCCCCTTATTTTACTGATCAATGTAATCAAACAGAAGGGAGGCTTTCCTAGTATATTGTAGGGATCAAATGACCTAATAAAACTAAGTTAAGAGCCCCCTAAGGATTTTGCTTATCATACCACCAATTAAGAGGATCAAACAATTAGAGTTTGTGGTGGATTTTGAAGTTAATTTCTATGTTAGAGTTCAAAGAGTTCTATGGCTCTTTTAAAGGTTCAAGTCAACCAATAAAGTTGCAAGGAAGGTCTTCAAACACATCCAATCAAGAAATTACACTTGGCTTGATTAAACGAGCATGAAATAAAATAATTGCAACAATATACTAGTTTATACCAAGAAGAAAACCAACCCCAAAATATATGATAATAAAGTGAAAAATTAAGGGCTATGATGAGAGTAAACAAGATAATTAATTACAATAATTTTGTGTAGTTAAAAGATCATATAAATTAAAACCCTAAATGTCAACCCTAAATTATGTTGGAAAATACAGTTAAATGATACTTTTGGTTTTCCCATATATTTAAAATAATTTATAACCCTAGGACATTGACATCCAAGTTGCTAAATGCTAAAAATAGATAATTTCGCCATAATTAAACATTAATTTCCCCTAAAACAACAAAATAAAGGTTTTTAAATAAAGGTGATTGTTACAAGAGAGAGGAATAATGCCTTTCTCAATCCAGTACTAATGAAGTCTAGGATCAAACAAACTTGAGAACAAAAGAAATGGATAGAGGTTTAAAAGACTATGGAAGACCACTAGATTTTCTTTAAAAATTTAACCTAGATATTTTACAATTTTCAAAGATATATGAAGAAACTAGACAAAAGCCACTTCAAAGAACTTGATGAAAACAAAAACCTAGTCAAAGAAAATATTAAAATAAAAATATGAACACCACCATAATGAATATTTAATAACTCTTATCCATCAACATAAATATACATAAATAAAATTTGTAAAAGATTAAAAAAAACAACTTACACCAATTAACATGCATCCATCAATGCTCATCAATAGTAATCCAAAAAAAAAAAAAAATCCATCTACAATAAGTGTCTCCCAAAAAGTCACAAGCGCTTTCTCAACAATGTGAAATGATTAAATGAGAGTAGCACTCCCCTATTTACACAAGGGAAACTGAGCACTTTACCTCAATTAGGCTATCACTAAGAGTCGTAAAAATATAATGATCCATAATATAAGGTGGATGGCTCAAGTTGACTACTAATAATGCCTTTGAAGTGAAAATAGGCGAGCCTTATTTCAGCTGCCATAGGCCCATTAATGCGGCCCAGGGAGCTGATGCCCGCCGCAGGATGGTCTACATTTTTAATCGGACGGTGAGCATCAGCTGCCTGGGCCGCATTAATGGGCCTATGGCAGCTGAAATAAGGCTCGCCGTGAAAATACAAGTGGCACACGTGTAAGTGTAGAGGCCACATGAAGCTGATATCATATTCAAAATGGCATGAGTTAAACTTTAGTTTTGACATGTTTCACACTTCTAAAATGTAGGAGCAAAATCAATTTAAAAAATTTATTGCAGATTGTATTGTGAAATTTTTTCTCATAATACTTACAAATGTACAATTTTTTTTCATTTTTACATTATTATAGAAATGCTTTAGGTTAAATTTATATATTTAAGGAAAGAAATGATTTTTTATTTAAATATTAAATGTTAAATATTACTTTTACATTTATATACAAATCTTGGAAGATCCAAATTTAATAAATTTAGTAATATTAATATTATAATATATTAATATGAATATTATAATTAATAATAATATTAGTATTAATCTTTTGATATTAATATTAATAATAATATTAGTATTAATCTTTTAATATTAAGGTATTTGGCCATTAGGCTTCACCTAAATAAAACATTTTTTTGTTAGATTTAAGACTTTTGTGATCCATAATGTAGAATAATGTCTTTGGGAAGGTTCGAATGGTCGACCAAATCCTTATTATGTGATTAATCCGAAAGACATTATCCTTATTATGTGATTAATCCGAAAGACATTATTCTATATAAAACATTTTTTCTTAGTGTTCGTAAATATAAAGTTTAGTATGGAGTAAATATAAAAAGAGGTTTTATTTTTTACCATACCTCTGGTTTATTTGTATTTATATTTATTTACTATACATCTTTTATTTACCATGGTATTTGGTCCATAGACTTGGTATATACTTAAATGTTGATTTCTAATCATATTTGATACATTTTTATGTATTTACCATACCTCTTTTATAAATACAGTATTTGGCTCATAGTATTTAGCCCATGGTATTAATAATAATTTGTTTCATGGTATTTGGCCCATAAGCTTCACCTAAATAAACCTTATTTTTTAGTTTTCTTGAATATAAAAAAAGTTTATGGAGTAAATATAAAAAGAGATTTTATTTATTTATCATACCTCTTTTTCTTACCTTACATTTCTGACATTACATCTACACTATTTATTTATATTTTTATTTATTTACCATACCTCTTTTTCTTACCTTACATTTCTGACATTACATCTACACTATTTATTTATATTTTTATTTATTTACCATACTTCTTTTTCTTACCTTACATTTCTGACATTACATCTACACGTGTCACATCTACACATGTACCACACATGTGCTTCTTACCTTACATTTCTGACATTACATCTACACGTGTCTTATACTCCGACACATCAAATGTTTACATTACATTTCTCAAATTACATCTACACATATATCACACATGTGCTTCTTACCTTACCTTTCTGATATTACATCTACACTGTCTTATACTCCAACACATCAAATGTTTACATTACATTTCTCAAATTACATCTACACATGTACCACAGGTGCCTTATACTCCGACACCTCAAAGTGTTTACATTGCATTTCTTAAATTACATCTAGGCATGTACCATATACTGGGACTGTAGAGAGCCTCTTGGCTCAATTACATTTCTCAAATTACATCTACACATGTACCCTATACTAGGCTGCAAATTACATCTACACATATACCCTATAATGAGCTGTAGAAAGCTTCTAGGAACAATAATATAACAACAAAAAAAATCCTCTACTTTTCTCATTTTTATTCATCTTTTCTTTTCTCATTAAGTATAGACCAGAGCAATTTGCATAAAATTGCTACAAAATCTTATACTTTCCTCATCTCTATTCATCTCCTTCACTTTTTTTTTTTTTTACTTTTCTCATTTATATGAGCTCTCTGGAATCCCCTCAATGCAGTGGGTTTCTAGGAGGATTGGCAACTGAAGTGAATTGTCCAAGTTTGTACAATTGAGGTGTGCTGCTATAAAATGCAGAACAAATAGTGAATCAACGGGGACATGAGAGATATGCCGATGTTGTATAAAATATTTTGTGTTTGAAACCTGTAACTGCAACTTGAAAATCTCTGGGTGATCTTTTTTCACCATAATTCTTTACTGTTCTGTGTTCTGGCCCCGTCTCACCTTGCCGATTTCAGTGTCTGTCATTGTTTTCCAGAGCAACATTGTTGCATTTACCTTCTTATCCTCAGCCATGCTGAAAAGTTGGTATCCTTGAAATTGATTCAGATTGGCACGAGGTATAGGTTGAAAAATTCTTTGATCTTGCAGAAAATTCTGATACGAGCTTTGCGAAAGATGAAGATTCATCTTCAAGAAGTTTAGCTGGGGAGTCGTATTCAACAATTTTTCCTGAAAACAGGAGGGTTTAGATTGTCCTAACTGAAGCCAGTAAAAACAATCCGTGAAGCAGAGACATAATTTACAACGACTCCAAAGAGAGAACAAAAATGCGTACCTTCATTAAGTACCAACACCTTATCACTGTCTATTACTGTGGGAATTCTGTGAGCTATAGTGATCACTGTACATCCATGAGACTCTGATTGTATTATTTGTTGGATAATGGAATCAGTTGCAGTATCCACTGAGGCTGTGGCCTCATCCATTACTAGAATACGGCTGTGCTTTAACAAGGCACGTCCTAAACAAAGAAGCTGGCGTTGGCCCAGACTCCAATTCTCTCCATTTTCTGTCACTGAATTGAACATCACTTGTTAACAAAATTATTCAAGTACACATCCATACATATATGAAAAATAGAAGAAACATACAGAAACTTATCTAACTTATCAATCCATAACTGATAAAGGGAAGAAGAATATAGAAACTAACCTAATGTATCAAGCTTCTCTCTACGAGAGCACAAGGCTTGTCCAATCTGACATTTATTCAAAGCCTAAAAAATCCAAAAGAACAGTTGTTGTCAGTTCAATTTTCTGTTAGAATTGTGATAGAAAAAACAAATGCTTGGATTAAACTGTGTGACAATAGCTTCATCATATCTTATAATCAGATTGGATGCCAAATAGATATGGTGATAATTTAGAATAAGCCAAACTAGTTCAATGCTATCTGCTCGCCTTAAGGAATTAGAGAAGAGGTGCTCAAACCCATTTTTTTAAATTGGAGAAAATTAAATTGATACAAAATAGCTTTCCATTGACAAAAATATTGACCACAGCACATGGCAACCAGCTAAGGACCATCTTTAAAAGCGTTAATCATTCCAGTCTAGTGTGATACTTCAATGTTACCAGAGCGATCTATCTAAATTTCAACTTTTTCTATATTTGAATTCCAGATAGATCACTTTGATGAAGCTTATTTCTCATTTTATGCACCAATAAATACTTGGAGAAAGTGAATGCCCACCGTCAGATGGTGTACCTGCTTTAATCTTATGGTGGACATTTACTTTCCTCAAGCATTTATAGGTGCATAGCATTAGAAATAAGCTTGGCCGATCATTTCTGTGAAGTGCCCCAAGATGTCGAGTCTACTCAATTCAAGTGCCTTAAAGTTTTATGGGATGCTGAATCTATTTAATGGTCAATTTAAAGTTTTATGGGATGCTGAATCCATTTAATGACCAATTTAATGGTGTAGTTCAATTTTTTAATGTTTTGGTTTGTTTAGCAGGAATCTCACCATAGAATTTTGGATGAGATTGTGATCTTTAATTGTTTAAAATAGTTTTTGACTGTATAAATGGATTTAACACTCTAAAAAAAACTTAAAACAATTAGATTATGCAGATTACACAGCTCAAACTTGTGATTTTAACAAATATCTACTATATTTTAAGTAAATTTGACCAAAAATACATCAAAAAAATAAAAAAACCAAAACATAGAAGAGTTAGACTATAACCAACTTAACAGCCTTGATGGCTTAACCATTTTAATGGTTTTGACCGCCAACCGCCAAACACACAATGTGCCGTTTACGGAGAAGCTCCAACCCCTTTGACAAAGGACCACATAATGTAAGAGATGATGCTGTTTGCACTGTGACTTAAAAGCCTTGATGACTCAACTGCAGAACAAACAATGGTCCGACTTAACCACCTTTATGGGTCAACCACAAAACAAACAATGGCCGCCTTTCAGGGGTGTGCCTACCGCTATGAACAAAAGATCATCATATAAAAGGAATAGAATATGGTGTCTTGGGTTACTAGCTTGAGTGTTTTGAGAAAAAAATTGTTCTCTCTTGGATTCAAATTTAAGGGGTATGAAAAAATTTGTTCTCTCATTCACTTGGATTCAAATTTAAGGGGTATGTTTGGTTCATTAAGATAAGGCTCAAAGAGCAGGAATCTTTTGGGATGGGATTCAATTTGGTGGTTGAAAAGTTTTAACTCTTGCTAGGTCATAAGTTATTGATATAAGATTGTTAGTTATACTTTTAATAGTATAGTGACAACTAGAATGCCTTGCCCAAATTACTCCAATAAATCACTGATTCACCACTGTTTAATGAAAAAAAAAAAAAATGATCCTGGCGAGAACCGGAACATTGACCCGCTCTCACCAACACCGGTAGCCGCTTGTGGCTAACTTATTTTGATCTGATGTCATTTAAGAGTGAAATGTTTCAGAGTCTTGCAAAATAATAAGTTATATTTCTAAGAACCTCTTACATACCATGGACATCAAAACTGACTCTATTTAAGAGGACTTACCTCCCAAATTTCAGTGTCGGAATGTTCTTCAAGTGGGTCCATATTGCTTCGTATGGTTCCTTCAAATAGTATTGGGTCCTGCGGGATAATGCTTAGTTTGGACCTTAAATCATGGAGTCCAATCTTTGAGATGTCAACTCCATCAATGACAATTCTACCTCCTGTCGGTTCTACAATACGAAATAGCACTTGAAGAAGTGTGGATTTGCCACTACCAGTCCGTCCAACTATCCCAATCTGCTCCCCTCCAGGAAATTCACATGTGATACCTTTCAATACAAATGGCAGGTGTGGTCCATATCGAACCTAATCAAATCCCCATGATAACGTCAAATTCACAGTCCCATGATAAATTCGAATTCTCAGTAGCGTAAGGTTTCAAATAAATCATCCAGATTGGTTTTGCTGCCCTCACCTCCAGTTTCTGAAGCACTATTGTGCCCCTTGATGGCCAATTGTGATTTGGCCTTGAAGTATCAATCAGCAATGGCGCTTCACTTGGTATATTGGAATATTGCATTATCCTCTCCACAGAAATCATTTTGTTTTCCACATTACATAGATTCCATATGACCCAAGCTTGTACTACATTCAAATTCAATCCATATGTTACCGCCAAGCCAGCAAGACCTGCACACAACGAAGTAGGAGAAACTTTCTCAACACACTGGCATACCCTCATTGCCTTATGTAACGACTAGGTGCAGATTAAGCTTTCCAGGAATAGCCCTTACTTGGATCAAATGTGCCATTTGGCAAGCTCACAAGGAATATTAAAGCAGCGAGAAATACAAGATTGGACAGAAAATTCAGTCGAAGACAGAGCCACTCCATTGCCGCATTGTTGTGAAATGAGAGCTTTGAGTAATAATCAGTCAAGCAAAGATTGGTGTTCATGAAGCGAGTTTCTTGATTGAAACTTCTTATTATGGCAGCTCCTGTAAGAGACTCCGCAAAATGGTGTATGATAGGAGCCTTTCTAATGCCCACCAATCTGGCCAGCTCCCTAGCAGATGAGATGTAATAATGCTGCAGAGCAGTAACACATAAAAAATACCATTGTAATCACATATCAAAAGAGGGCTATCCCCTTCAAAAGTAAAAATTGTCAAAGAAATGCTGAAATTATGCATGAGGAAGATGGCATGAAAATTAAAAGGCTAGATTAAAAGAAAAATGCAGCTATGATTTGCAAGTTTTCATGGACCAGAGTTACTCACTTGATACCAAAGGGAAATTGCAGTGACTGGTACAAGGACAATGAAAACTTGCCAAGCAACCAGAGAGATGATTGTTGCAATTCCTAAAAGTTGAATAACTGCAAATGCTAACCCTCCTAATCTGTAAGGGATGTCTGTGTCCACTGTACTCTGATCTGTGGATGCCTGTGGATAGAGAAGGGCAATTTCATTCAGCAGGAACAGTAATTTTTACATGCTGCTGCTTGACATCAATTATTCTACCAATCTCGGTTATTGCCTTAAAGTGTGATCAATCTAAGAACTTAAAAATCTGTAATCTATATCAATTCTAAATTGATGCTGATGTTTACAGTTTGCACTCATAATTGCTGTTTAAATGAACAATACAAAGGCATCACAAGCAAATTAAGTTTTCTTATGTTATGTTTTTTTTGTGAAACATTTTTCATGCTTGTTGAAAACAAATATGTACTAACCCGATTCAAGATGCGTCCAGTTGGGGTTGAATCAAAGAAGGACATTGGTGCATGGAAGATGCATGTAAGCATGGCTGTGAAAAGTCTCTGTGCAGTCTCAAGTGCAGCAATTGATAGAAGCAAAGACCTTACCAATACACACATGGAACTCCCTATAGCAAGTACTATGTACACAAGAATGAGAACTGTATTGCTGACTGCGGACTTCTGGTCTTGGGTTGGAGGGGTAGCCCAAGCGATCCAGTAATTGCTACCGATTTGCAGCACTTGGAACAGTATGTGTGCTGCCAATATGATAGGAACCAAGGCACCCTTATATGCCGCAGTTATGAAAGAAGAGTAGACTTGCATTTTGACCTTCCCAGTTTCTCTTTCTTCTTCCTTTACAATCTGTTCAAATCTCTTTTCATTGATTCTCGGTGCTTTGTCCTCCGCGTCCTCATTTTGATATAGTTTCTTAGATTCAGAGTCCAAGATATCACAGAATCTACTTCTGCTAATGCCTATTTGTGGCACTATCCTCCTAGCTGAAATCTGTGCTGCATCAATTGCATTCAAAGCCTTCTGGTGTGCACCAACGAGTGTTAAAACATCTGTGCCACCGAGTATATCTTCATTCTTCCCAACTTGAACTATATCTCCATCTTGCATAACCTGCCAAGTTGTCCAAAATATCCCTAAGACTTTATCAAGATACTTGCAATTTCCTATTCAAAGAGAGTCATTTGTTCTGTAAATAGAGGTTACAAATTTGCAAGTATAGAAAGCAGGCTCACCAGTATAAGGTCAGATGCAGATAAAAATTCCACTTGATGTGTGACATATACCACTGTCTTTGATCCCAGAACTCCAAGCAGGCACTCCTGTTATATTATATGGTCAGTTAAGGAGGCATTGGACTATGCATTCAAATAAAAGTTTACTTTGACAGTCTACAAATTCATTAAATCTTTCTAAATTGGAGATAGTAAGAAGCAGTACTTTAAAGAGCTGAGCCCCTGTATGTGCATCAACAGCGCTAAAAGGGTCATCGAGAAGATAGATATCTGCATCCTGGTAGATTGCTCGAGCAAGCTGCAGCCTTTGCTTTTGTCCACCACTCAAATTGATGCCTCTTTCACCAATCTCTGTTTGATCCCCATGAGAAAACAATTCTAGGTCTTTCTTGAGAGCACATGCTTCAAGTATATCTTCATACTTGGTTTTATTCATCTTGTTCCCAAATAAGATGCTATCTTCAATTTTCCCACTTTGAATCCATGGAGACTGTGGAACATAAGCTATGGTACCACCGACCTTCACAGTGCCTGATAGCTTGGGTATATCTCCCAAAATACTTGACAACAAGCTCGATTTTCCAGAACCAACTGATCCGCAGACTGCAATTTTCATGCC
This sequence comes from Pinus albicaulis, assembly GCA_034641835.2. Taxonomy (NCBI): domain Eukaryota; kingdom Viridiplantae; phylum Streptophyta; class Pinopsida; order Pinales; family Pinaceae; genus Pinus; species Pinus albicaulis. Next base: position 604,586,480 of record CM076583.1, read on the forward strand.
TTTTCTTACCTGCAAATTTATTCCCCTTAACGTTATTCTATTATAGGTTGGATCCCATGAAAATTCTCCATCTTTGATCTCAATTGCAACGTCTATTGAATCCCTCGGTAGATTCTCTACTGCATTGCATTGTAGCTCTTCTTCCTGTAAAAAGGTAGCTATTCGGTTTAATGACACTTTACATTGAGCAATCATGGAAACCAGTTCAGGAAGATTATATATAGGCTCCTGAAGAATTTGGAAAGTTGCTAAAGCAGAAAGCACTTTACCTGCTGTCAATGGAACCCCCATTAGCAAGCAGGTACCAAATGTAATAGCAGACACGAATGTTGGTGCTGCCCAGAAAAGAAAAGTGACTGCGGAAGAGGTATACAGATATGTTCGCAGATAGCCCTGTTCAACCCTTCTCAGCTCTTGGAGCCTCTGTAGATATATGGTTTCCCAAGCTTGCAGTTTCAGTAACCTCATGCTCTTTAAAATCTCTGAGGTAGCCTTCATACGTCTATCTTTTGCTTCCATTATCTTACCCTGATATTTCTCTTGTAGTTTAGCAAAAGGGGTATTGCCAACCATGACTCCAACTGTGGCTACAAGCCCTGCAATAGACGCCATGCCAAGACTCTTGTATAGAATTACTAATGCAAGGAGGACTTGCAGAGGGAGAAGCCAGATATCATGCATGTACCAGGCAAAAGTTCCAATGCGTTCCACATCCACACTCATATAATTTATGATTTCACCAACAGTATGCTTCTGTCTAGATCTGTTAGATAGACACAAGCCCTTTCTGTATACAAGAGCTGTGAGGCCTGATTTAACCCGCATCCCAAGCTGCTGGGCTCCAAAGTACCATTGTCTCTGGGCCAATGACTCAATCATCTTTGCACCAAAGAAAACAGACGCCAGAACATAGCCTTCATAGGAAAAATGCTCTGTTCCTCCCAAGTACTCTACGAACAAGTTTATAAGATATGGACCTATATATGTTGCACAGCTAAATGTAGCAGCAAACAAAGCATTGCTTATCATTCCCTTCCAAACAGATAACAGAATGGCCTTTAGCATTGATGGATTCTCTATATTTGTCTCAACCTTTTGAGAGCACCAGTTGGCTTGAAGTACTCGATATGAATCTTCAGCAGTATCCTTGCCTGCAACATTTGGTACGTCATCAACCTCTAAAGTCTTCTTGTATCCCATGGCAAACAAGGGGTTGAGCCAATAGAATGTCATCAGGCTCCAAACATTGGCTCTGGAATATGGAGTCAGCTGATTAATATGGCATATCTCATGTTGAGGATTTTGTTCCATGCTGATATGGCCAGTATTAGAAACCCACTTTGGTTGTGGGGTTTTATTCAAAAGTGGACGCTGAAGATCTTGTGGGTGATAAGAAACAGGGTTCAATCTGCCTCGGAGTGCAATGCAGAACAGAAAGGTGCATAGGGGAACAGGGAGAAAATCCATCCAGACTTTACAAGGAAGAACTTTAGCTTGTTTTATCAGCAAAATTACGTCCATGGAGAAAATACTACAGTGGACTAAGAAGGCTAGAATCCACCAGAGACGAAGTATTCTCGGTACCTTTTCATGGTGCATGCAGAGAGAAGCGAGAAGCCATGCAACCGCTCCTGTAATGTTAATATCTGCAACCATGGATAAGAAATGGATTCGAACCCGGGGCCAGTCATGCATCAAACTCCATACCCCACTAGCAGCATAACCCGTGAAAAGAAGCAGGCAGCAAGTCAAGGTTAATCGATACAAAACCCTTGACTGTATTTCTCCTCCCTCCGGGAGTTCTCTATTCATAGACTCTGGACATGCAGTGTTACAGTTTCGATCCACGAAAAAAAATCTGTTCCAGATGAATCTGAGTATGAACAATGCAATGAAAAGCAGATGAAGAATACCAGCAACAATATGTAGCTCCATAGCTTCGTTCTCAATGACTGCAATCGTGGTTAGAAATTTAGAACACTGTTATTGTTGCACTAGCTGGCAAAACTTAAAAAACTTAAAATCATTCTGTCAAATATAAACACTAGTTTCAGATAAAATCCATCAAAATTTAAAATGATTCTGTAAAAATACAGCAGTCTGGTATAAAATCCCTGATGAATGTAACATGGAGAGAGGTACTAGAAATCATATATTTTCAATGCATATATTTCAACCATATCTGCTATTTTTTAGGAGAATATATATCTCCTTATCCATATCGTTATTACGTGGGTGACATGCATGAGAAATAAACATACGAATCCATAACAATCTGGATGTTACCCAAAAAATCAAAAACAGGAATGCATGCTATCAGTATTTTTGTTTAAGACTGTGAGAGTCCTTGAGGAAGTGATGAGCACGAATATTGGATTTATTTTAGACATAACTTTCTTTATAAATGAAAAGAAGGAGAGGATTGTCCTAGTGTTAATTGGATTTATTTTGGGCGAAAAGAGTTTGTATTTTTTATTTTTTTTTAGAAAAATGAAAACAGAAAAATATTTCATTTTAGAATGTGAGATTTTCAAAGATAATAGGGAAATTTATGCAATCATTTTGACAGTTAGTTCTTGAGATAATCTATTTAGGGAAAAGTTTGTTGAGAAGCTAGGAGCGTTTATTGTAAAACTCCACAGGAAAAGAGCTGAATACAAGAGCCAGATAAAGAAACAATATGTCCTATAAACTTTTTAGCCTAATAAACATTAAAAATACTTTCTTTCTTAAATCTAATATTTTTATATCAAATATAAAAAAAAGCAATACCCAAAAATATATATCAGATTGTTAGACTTTAGCAATTTTTATAAAGAATATAGATGAAAAGAAAGTGTTAACAAAAACATATATTTGACTAATAAGAGTTTAAAATAATGTTATAGAAGAGGAAGCGATGCTCAAAAATATATATCAGATTAATTTTAAACTTTTAACATTTTTTATTTTAGACTTTTAACACTTTTTTTATAAAGAATATAGATGAAAAGAAAGTGTTTAAGCAAGAACATATATTTGACTGATAAGAATTTAAAATAATGTTAATTGGGTTAATAGTATTTTAATTAATATAAGATTTTAAAATAATGTCTATTTGATTTAATTTGGATATATGGTTTGGATTTAATTTGGATAAATAGTTGGTATAGAAATAATTTTTATTTTTTTTCTTAAATTAATTTAGATGATAATTTAAAATAATATGTATAATTCATTGAAACTTATCTTCTTATCTAAATTTTTAACTCATACCTCATATCTATGTTATCAAATACATAGATATAATTACACTACAAAATTGTTTTACAATTTCAATCTAAATAAAATATATATCATTTGTAAGTTCCCTGAGCTATTAAACTTGTAAAGATATCAAAATAAAATAAATTCCTCAGCACCAGACTGATCAGGGATTTTATTTAAACATGAAAAGACCTACCAGTATTGAAAGGTGGCAGTGTCAGCTTCATCTGAATCAAAAGACAAAAGACCACTAGTTGTTGCTTGTAAGGCCTGCAAGTGCTGAAACTGAAAAAGAACCCTGAATTTAAATAATTCTATTCTTGTATCTTAAAGATATCTGACCAAGATCTGGATAAACAAGAGAACGAGTAAATCAGAGAACACGTTACCATATGCGATAAGAAAGCTGACATTGCTCAAGATTCGCTGTCTCTCAGAAGTGGCGGCCATGACTCATTGTTCTCAACCTCTATCACCAACCGGCAGACAAAATCTTTATCTCCACGACCTATTTGCATGGTGAAGACAAAATCTACTCAGTATTGCACAGTGCTCTGGGCTTCTGGCTCCCTCCAACACAGTGGGAACACATTCCCCCACTCTTTATAGCTCATTGTTGATGCTTTAATTTTCCGAATGCAGAGTGGCGTGTGGGAATTGGACTGCAGATTGTGGCCTAAGTATGTCGACAGTGTGTCGAACACGGGCAGGATGAGTTGTGAGTTTTATGAGCGGGAATTTCCACCAGAAAGCCAAAATTAGCCCAAATTCATCCACATCATGAGCACATTGTAAAAGAAAATGGCCTCATCTGGAAAACTGCGCAGGAATCACGAGGGCACCACCACAAAAACCTCTTTATCTGTCAAATTAAATGGGACTGGTCAATTATATTACTGGTGGTTATAATTGTTCCGTGTTCCTTTCTGATCGGCTCTTCTGGAGTGGTTCAGTTTGAAGTTGTCAGTTGCGTGGTCCTCTGTAACGGCGACCTTGATGCGAAATCAGGCACTTGCAATGAGGCATTAAATAACAGATTCGTTGGAATAGACACCCGTTGTTTTAGAGTGGCAGAGTAAGTTGTGATTTTTTCTTTTCTTATTAAAATAATATTTTTATTTATTCCATTGATGTTCAAATTTCTTTTCTTTTTTAAAATAATCTTTTTATTTATTCCATAGAGGTTCAAATTTCATTTCATTTTATTTCTACTTATACTCAATTTAATTTAAATTAAATTAAATCTATTTTTAAGGTCACAGTCAAGGTAAACACTAAATTGGTGTATGAGACTATATATACTCTACTCCTTACTCTACTTTGGTGTATGAGACCTCTATTTCACTGCTAAGTCTAGCAAGGCATACATACTCTACCCTTCTCTGATTTTGAACCTTTAACTTCTTACAAGGAAACACATGCTCTTAACCTTTAGGCCCACAAGGGGTCTATCCAGATAGTTGAAGCCACATAAGGTCAAAGATTTGGCTGGGTTTTAATTGACTAGACAATTCCAGTTGAGTTGGTCATGGAGTTTTCATTTATTTATTTTTATAATAAGATAAAAAATTTATATTTTTACATCTTAATTTTATTAAATTAAAATAAAATTGGTTTATTTATGTTGGGAATTAAAAAAATAGCTTAATGTATGAAATACAAATGTGGAAAAGCTTGAGGTTTTTTTTTGTTATTTAAAATGTATTTTTGAATGCATAAATAAATTTAGCATTTTGAAAAAAATTAAGTTTAGCTTGAACTTATGATCTCAATAATCTCTATCCAATTTTAACAAAATTAATGAGAAAAAATACTAAGAAAACATTTTGTTTATTAACTAAAAAAACTTACTCACTTAAATTAATTTATCTAAAATCTAAATTTATTAAATATTTAAATTTATATTAATTTATTAATTAATTATTTTTTAAAAGATATTTAACTATTTTTAATGTAAAAATAAAAATTATATGTATTTTAAATTATTTAATGATGATGATGATGATGATGATGGTTAATGTCCACTGAGACCAATCTTTGGTCTACCTAAAGAAAAGAGTTATTTAATTTGATTTAAGATTTTATTCCTATGCTCAAAAAGTTTGGAGAGAAGCCTCCCAAACTCACTCTTAAAAGGCTAGGAAGGTTAGTATTGCAACAAAAATTATGAAATTGGGCTCTAATGTGGTTGTACGTAGGGCACTCTAAGAGGAAGTGATTTTCCATCCATGGTGTTTTAGGAACTGTCCAACGACCTGTTTCACTATGGAGCTCATGAGAGTTCATTCTAATCTTGGCTATATTAATTTTCTTCTTTGAGCTAGTTAAAATAGAGAGATACTTTTGATCTTCTAAGGTGGCGTTGATGACTTCCTTATAATACCTTAATTTTCTTTAAGCTGCTAGATCTTTCTCACACCACATTTTTTCTTTGAACTTCTAAGTAACAATTTTTTTAATGTTATTGATGTTTTGCAATGCAACATTCTCGTCGATCTCCCAATGGTTTAACCAGGCCTTGATGTCTTTATACCAACCTCGTATAAGCTTTAGGTGGTTTTGGCTGGAATTTAAAGCTAGCTTAGGAAGTCTATGGTCTCCTATGCTATTGAGCTTGTGCTTGTACAACAAAAGCCTAGTCATAGCTAGGCTCTCGATAGGGGAAAGAACCACTTCTATAAGGAGAATAGGATAGGGTGTATTTCTTTTAATTTTAAGGTTATACATTATAAAATGCTTCTGGATTTGCTCAATATTTCTCCAGGATTCTCTAGAGAAGCTGCAACCCCAAATCTCACATCCATATAAGATAACAGAAGTGACTAAATTTTCAAAGAGGAACTTCTTTCTATCCCACATTACGAGGTTTGTCGTTTTACAATTATTTTCAAGACCAAAATAAGCTTTCCACCCCACATTAATCCTTTTTTGAATGCTATAGTTCCAGTTGAGCTTGTGATGAATATCAATTCCTAGGTACTTGTAAGAAGACACTTCCTCCAAGTTACTATTGTCATACATAAAATTAGCATAAGTGTCCTTCTTGGATTTGATAATCATAACTTTTGTTTTGTCAGTTAACAGACATACCCATGGTAGAGCAGAAATCCTTAAGAAGTCTAAGTTGCTTATCAAGATCAGATGGGCATCTTGCGAGAAGAACAATATCGTCAGCATAGAGAAGAAGGATGATGACTATCCCAACTAAGATCATGCCAGCACATCCTGCTTCCTCTAAACAACCTTCTAGCTTGTTGATGTAAATGCCAAATAGGGTAGGGGAGAGGGGGCAAACTTGTTTAACTCCGATATTACACTTAATATCTTTCGACCACCCCTCATTGCTCTTTAACTTGGAAATTACATTCTCGTATAACCTTATAGCGACCACTCTTAGCTCGAAAGGAACATTTAGCTCTTCTAATCTATTCCATAGGTTATTTCTAGGAACTGTATCGAAAGCCTTTCTAAAGTCCACAAAGCAACATAAGAGATTGGATTTATCATTGCGACATTATTCCACAATGATCCTAAGCATAACGAGGTGGTCCGTTGTTGAGTGCTGCCTTCTAAAACCCGCTTGGCCTTTAGCTCGCTTACCTTCACTTTCAAGCTAAAAGCTCAACTTCTTTTCCAAATAATACCGTATAACTTGGCTAAGAGAGGGTTGATCATAATTGTTCGATAATTAGAGGGGTTATTTGTATCCCCACTTTTTAAAATCGCGATAATGAGGCTCTGAGTCCAAGGTTTAGGGAACCCTTGCTTGACTGCTTGGTTGAAAAGCTTGTGGATTTGGGGGATGAGGACATGACCTCCAATTTTTAAGATTTCCGCCTAGTAACTTTCAATGTCTTTAGCTTTCCCATTTGCCAGGCGTTTAATCCCAAAATCAATGTCTTCTAATAAGAAAACTTTGTTGAAAATGCAACAAGATGATGGAGCTTAGTGAAAAGAAGTCGCTTTCACTAAGTGGGCCCGCAGACTATTTTTTGGCGCAAAGTCTATTTTTAGACATATGGATCATGGTCTATGAGTTGCAAGATGTTATTTATGGATGATTGGTCGAGTTGGTAAAAATAGATGGACATCTATTTTTAGACATTGGGCGGAATCTATTTTTAGACTGCCAGTCTAAAAATAGATCAGTCGAATATTATTAGCCCTTAATAATATTTGGATTATAAATATTATCTTATCCTCTTGGAGCACTTCAGTTTGATGCTTGGATGTGGCACATGCAGCTAACAGAAGGAAATACGTTTTTCCTAAGGGTTAGTTGAGCTATTGCATGGTTGACTTCAGTTAAAACTCATGTGACAGAGTTTGGTGGAGTTGATGAGACAGTTGGTGGAGTTGTGTTCGGTTTAACTTAGTTGAACTAGTTGTATTTAGTCTAACTGATAAATACACTAGTGATGAGTGGTGTGAATTAATTATTAATTAATTCACTAATTATTAACTCAAAAATCAACTGAAGAATACATCAGTTAACTGCAATACATGGACAGTTCAGTGGAGACCAGTGTTAGAGGTGGGTGAAATGGTGAGTCTACTATTAGTTGTGACTATAGTTGTGCATGAGATTTGCACACACATTGATTGAGATTGCCAATGATGATTGCGCAGTACAAGCCAGTGGGATTCGAACTTGGATCTCATCATTATTCATATTGGATTGCGCAGTAGAGGCAGGCAGACAGGTGGAAGAGATTTGAACTTGTGACCTGTTCATATCTGAGCTAGTTTGTGTGTAGCATGTGATATAGTGCTGAGAGCTGTGAGGAGCTTTGTGCTATGTATTGTTACATGTTCTCTATCATTATAATATACAGATAGTTGGGGGTTTTCAGCTGTATGTTTTTCCCATTACATACTGTGTTATATGTGTGCTTGATTATGTTTTAATGTGTGCATGCGACTGCATCTATTTCCGCAAATTGATGATCAAATTGTAGAAGAGGTTATGTATTATGCATGAAGCTTAAATAGTGTGTAATCAGGATAATCTCGGTGAATAATTCAGCTATTATTCAAATTTCTACATCTTCTTTCGTTGTGAGCAGAGTTTCAAAATCCCTGGCATTTGGAGATTCATAAAGCTTTTTAAGATAGGAATTCTAGTCGTGTAAAGCAATTTTATTAGAATTCCAGTCGTGTAAAGCAATTTTATTATTATCTTTAGTTTTCCTTTATTATTATCTTTAGTTTTCCTAGTTACAATCTACCTCCAGAATTTCTTAGGAGCCATCTTAAACTCCAAAATAAGAAATTTGGATGTAAATGAAAATTGGAAAACAACATACTATAAACTTTAACTATAAATTTGGATTTTAAATTGTATATATGGATTCAGCACTCTAAAAAATCTCTTCAGCACTTTCATTGTACAAAATTACTCATAAAACTTCTATTTTCAATTAATTCATACAAAATTTTAAAGAAATTAAATCGAAAAAGATTACCTTAAAAACTTTCAAAAAATAACACTACAGACAACTCAATTTAAGAGAATTTTCATCGTACAAAATTACTCATAAAACTTCTATTTTCAATAAATTCATACAAGATTTTAAAGAAATTAAATCGAAAATAATTACCTTAAAAACTTTCATAAAATAACACTACAGACAACTCGATTTAAGAGAACTCGATTGACGGTTGGTCTATAAGGCTGTCAGGCGCACTGCTTGCTTGTTGTACTTCTTGAACGTCAGCGAGTTAAAACTTGAAGGTGCAGTCAATCCAGCTCATTCTCCATATGTTGAATTTTGACATGCTAATTCTGCGCTATTTCTGTCAGAGTAGTTGAGTTCGCCGGACAATTTTTGCAGCCTTAGCATGGGTGACTGCATAGAATTCAGAAATTCCCATGCTTCATGAGTGACTGCTTCAGAGATTCAGATATAGCCATTGACGATGCAACTGTCACTTTGAAGGATCTAGCACGCGAATAGCGCCATCTGGATGGCTTCACATGGTTATAGAGAGTGGGGATTATGGGAGATATGTTGCCATCTTTGTTAGCCAAGAAGAGCGAGTTCTTCCTTCTCGAAGGTTGAGAAATGATTTTTTCTTAACATGAGCCTTATCCCTTTTCGAATTTCGCTTTGTTGTGGTGGAATAATTCGCCTTGATCACGGGATATGCTTCCAAGTGGGATTGCATTGACCATGAGTTGGCCTTCTGTCAGTTGACAAGCTATATTAGCTTGTTCGTCAACTTCCTTATTCTCACGGTGGAGAATGTGATGATATGACTTATATGAGAATGGGAGTCGTCTAACGAGCCGGAGGAATTGACCGAACGGTCAAAATTGGCCGGAATTTGGGCCGAATTTTTTTTAAAAATCTTGCAGAAATAGTGTTTGAATCTTGATTTTGACATTGGAAATGGATTCAGCACCATCAAAAACCTGTAGGACACCCAAAATATTAAACTTTGATAGTTATAACATGGATTTAGAAAAATTCCTGCCGGATTTTCTGAAAATCTTATCGGAATTTTCATGATTTTCAGAGCGATTACTCTGACTAGTTAAACTACGGCTATGAGAATGATTCTAGGATGTCGGAAATTATATGAAGGAGAAAAAGGCCGTTGTTCTTTGGGGGGAGATCTTGAGTGGAGGTGTTGAATAATTAATAGAAAGTCTCTAGTTACAACAATAGAATAGATGTCTTGTTTTTTGGTTAGCGGTTGGTCAAGAAAGAGGCCATATATATTCCTGCTAGGTTATTCGGTCCCATGCTCTAAGAAAACTTTGTTTCTGTCCCATGCTTTAAGAAAACTTTGTTTCTGTTTCTCTTTTGGTGTTTATGATAATCTCTTTTACTGCTTCTCTATTTTATTTTGGTTTAACTATCGAGTACATTCAGATTTGTTTTGAATATATAGAGCTTAATTTTTTATTTTCAAACATTGGAAGGAATTTCACATTTTTTATCTAATATAATGCAGTGCTGAAATCTCTCATACTTAAATTTTTATCTGCTTATATTTCTCTTCTCTTAATTCACTTCCTTCATAAATTCCTTAAATTAGGGTTTTTTTTAACTTTTCTTAAATTCTCTTAAATTAGAGATGTTGTAATGTACTGTAATGCAAACATTTTAATTTGGTCAAAATAAAATAATAATAAGCACAATATGGTAGAGATGTTGCAAGGCAAAGTAAACATTTTAAGTTTGTGAAAATAAAATAAAAATAATCCTATAAAAATAAAATAATAATAAAAATAAAAATGACCCATGGTATTGAGAACCCATGGTGTTCATGTGGAATATAGCCTATTTAAAGAGGGAATTAAACCAACTTAGATTTATATTAACTCCAGATCTACCAATCAAGAAAAGCAATCAAATCTCTTGAGATGCAAACCTATTTTAGAGTGAAAAAAGATTTGATCACTCTAAAGGCTTGATAAATCAGGAATTAAAATGAATCTAGATTAATTTATAAATAATTTGATTTAAATTATTAAAAATATATATTTAAAAAAAAATTAAAATTAAATGTAAAAAATTTTGTGTTTTTACTAGAAAAAAAAATATAACTTTTTAAATGATAACAAGTATACTATTACTAATGATCAAAATTAATTATATATAACAAAGTAAAAATTTTGTATTAAAATTTGCAGGTAGATGCACTTGAATTACGTATAGAAGCAATGCTTATACTTTCAGTTTCTACCAATGTTCATTCTTGCTTATTCTTATTACTTCTATTTCTATCATAGCTTCAAATAATATTCAAGAAAAGGGTGGTTTGTAGGTAAAAACGTTACAGAACCGACCTCCCAACATACAAAATTTACATGCCATATATCTTTTAATTTGTGATGATAATAAGGATACACATGTATTGGGTAGGCTCGTTTAAGTCAAAGGACTTAATTGGAATTGGATCTTATTGAGGCTAAACTGGCAATATTCTGTATTCCTCACCTGGGTCCTTAAATCTAGAATGCGCTTCTTCAAGTTCTCATCTTGCTGTCACAAAACATCCAATTCACTCTTGCAACTACTTTGGATTTATTTTGGGAGTTGTCTTTAGTGCGACTTTTTGAAGTTTCAAAGTGTCGAAATCCGGTGAAAATTTTTGAGGTAAAATCTTGGTTTTTTTTATTCAAACTGGTTTTTTGACTCTATATATGGATTCAGCACGCTCAAAAACCTCTGGGGCACTTCGATTGTGCAAATTAGCAATCAAACTTCTCTTTTCAACAAATTCCTACCGGAATTTAGAGAAATTACACCCTAAAAAGTCACCGTAAAACCCTTCAAAAAGTCGCACTAAAGACTACTCATTTATTTTGACTTGTATGAGATTCATAGCCCTTTTCAAGGGATTTGTGGATACGGATTGCTCATTGAGCACAAGTTGCCCATCTCTAGCTATTAACCTTTATTGGCACATTTGTTTTCCATTTTATTGAGTTCTTCGAACACATGAAAAATGAGACTTTCTCCATTGCTACCTTGATCTTTTCACAAGGTGACCTAATGCTTTGTCTCTTGGATCCGAACTCTTAGCCAAATTTTGTATCAAGAAGAGAGAATAAAATATTATTTATATTAATAATGAAAAAAATCATACATTTTTTTGGAAACAGATATTTTCAATAATGGAAAAAGATTACACCGTTGCTCAAAACTTTCCAAAATTCTATCGGCCTCATCCTTACTAGATTTTTTCTTCATTATATGGTTTACCATAGTTTTTACATCAAACCAAAATCACTATGCTATCCTGACAAAAAAACCAGCAGATTAGAAAACACAATAGGTAGCCATCTAAGAGTTAGGCAAGGTTAATAGAGTAGGGTTCTTCGATCTAGAGCCTAGGGGTATCATAAGTAGAAATTTGCACTATATGTGCTTCTCCATGTGTGTTGGGCAAGTGTCCAGGCATTCAAGGTTCTATTGCATTCTCCATTGGTTCCTTTGTAGATCATTGATAAAAGAGATGTTCTCATTTTTATTGTCATGCTTTTCCTTGAGAACTTGCCTCGATAAAGTCTTCAACTGTCAATGAGGAGTGATCAAGTGCATGTACTATTTTTTCTTCCCCTTAGTATGCCTAAGGTCTGGGAGCCACTAAGACACTGCACCTATAAACTCATAGTTTGAAAATTATTGTCTTTCTTTGTTACAATCATTTCAAGGTGCCATCCTAAGTGCTGGGAGAAGTCGCAACCTAGTAAGCAACAACCGCCTTCTGGGTTTTATCCTTGAAGCAAGGCCTACTGGTCTAGCCACACTTCCCAACACCGCAACGACTACGACCATTTTGACTTGGCATGGTGAGAAAGACAATCCACCAAATGATACAATCCCAAAGAAGACCACAATTGTGACTCCCGTATAATTCTGACCAAACCAACTTCGCAGGGGCTATCGAAGTTTTTTTGTAGCATACAAGGACTTTAGAGCTCCCCTTTCCATAATACCAGATGGCCAATAAAACTTCTTGAGAGGATGAAGGGGGAATAGAAAAACACATATCACTGCCCATAAGCTAGTTCCAAATCGACGAGAAAGAAAAAACAAAGAGAGGCAGATAAGAGGCCTGCAACTTAACAACTTGACAAAGACATAGAAGAAACATAGATGAATGGAGTAAACTAGATTTACCAACCACAAACTTAATCCAATAAAGGAACCAAAAAACTTATAGTCATCCAACAATCAACTAGAATGATAAGGATGAGCTTGAAAATCCATGAGCTCAAAATTACCTCAATTTTCTGTAGAAATTTGCTGAATAATGAAGATTTATCCACCGAGATTATCCTGGTCACACACTAATTCGAATTCATGCATAACACATAACCTCTTCTACAATTGATCATCAATATGCGGAAATAGAAACAGTCGCATGCGCACATAAACACAATATGTAATGGGGAAAGCTTATAGCTGAAAACCCCCAACTATTTTGTATATTATAATAGAAGAGAACATGTAACAATACATAGCACAATACTCCTCACAAGTACTCAGTACTATCTCCAAAAGTTACACACAAACTAGCTCAGTTTTGAACAAGTCACGGGTTCAAAACTCATCCATTGTTTGCCTGCCTCTACTGCACAATCCAAGTTGGTGTAATGAGAGATCCAAGTTCGAATCTCCTTGGCTTGATTTGCACAATCCTCATTGGAAATCTCCTCCAATGCTTGTGCAAATATCATGCACAACTAATGTCACAACTAATAGCAATCTCACCCTTTCATCTACCTCTTCCACTGGTCTTCACTGAACTGTCCATGCACTGCAGTCAACTGATGTGTTCTTTAATTGAATAATGAGTTAATATTTAGTGAATTAATTAATATTTAATTCACCCCACTCATCTCTAGTGTATTAGCCAGTTAAACTAAATACAACTAGTTCAACTAAGTTAACCCGAACACAACTCCACCAACTGTCTCATCAACTCCACCAAACTCCGCCACTTGAGTTCTAATTGAAGTCAACCATGCATGAGCTCACCAAACCCCTAGGAATAGCATAATTCCTTTGTCAGATGCATGGGCCACATCCGTAGCTCCAACTGAAGTGCTGCAAGAGGATAAACTGAAGTTTATAGTCCAAATATTATTAAGGGTAAATAATATTTGACTTTTCTATTTTTAGCCTGAAAGTCTAAAAATAGACTCCGCCCAAATGTCTAAAAATAGAGGTCCATTGATTTTTACCAACTCGACCAATCATCCAAGAATAGCATACTGCAACTCCTAGACCATGCTCCATATGTCTAAAAATAGACTTTGCGCCAAAAATAGCCTGCGGGCCCACTTAGTGAAGGCGACTTCATTTCACTAAGCTCCATCATCTTGTTGCATTTTAAACACTCCCTCTCAACAAGATATGGATTATATGCAACCCCTATCCTACCTCTGTGGAATTCGAATTTGCTCCTGGTGAGCGCCTTCGTCAAGATGTCAGCATCCTGATCCTCCGTGGGAATATATGAAAGTAACATGATTCTCCGCTGCACACAATCTCTGATATGATGGTAACTGATGTCGATGTGTTTGGATCTATCATGAAATACTGGATTAGCCGAGAGTTTAATGCAACTCTGGTTATCACAATAAATCACAGTAGGCTCCAAGTGCGACCTGAACAATCCGACGAGGATCTTCCTCATCCAAATAGCCTCGCATGCAGCGAAGCTCGCTGCCATGTACTCGGCCTCTACTGAACTGAGTGCCACGGATCTCTGCTTCCTGCTGTACCAGGAAACTGCTGTCGACCCGATATTGAAGATTCCTCCAGATGTGCTCTTTCGGTCCGTTGGGCTCCCTGCCCAATCTGCATCAGTGAAGCCGCAAAGCTTCGCTCCATCCTCCTGTCTGTACCACAGACCATATCCCGATGTGCCACTAAGATAACGCAATACATGCTTGCCTGCCTTCCAAAAGAGCTTGGTAGGCTTAACCATAGCTTGCGAAAGCTGGTTAACAACATAGCATATATCGGGTCGTGTATTGACCGGATACATAAGCGACCCCACCAACTGTCGATAGACAGTGGCATCCACTACCTCCGCTGAAGTAGCATCCTCCTTCCTCCAACCACCAGGAAGAGGAGTGTCAACAGGCTTGCAGCCTTGCATGTTGAACCTCTCCAGAATCTCCAGGGCATACTTGCCCTGAGAAACAAACAGTCCTCCACTGCGCTGCCAAATCTCCAATCCCGGGAAATAATGAAGGATGCCCAGGTCCTTCATCTCAAACTCTCGTGCAAGATCCTCCTTGCATGAAAGTATCAACTGCTCGTCGCCAGTCAAAATCAGATCATCTACATACAGTACGATGATCAACAACTTCCCCTCCACCACAATCTGGTACAGGTTTGGATTCGCCTCACTCTTGGAGAATCCAAGCCCGGTGAAGTAGCTGTCTATCCGAGTGTACCAAGCACGAGGTGCTTGCTTCAGCCCGTACAGTGCTCTCTTGAGTCGGCACACATGCGACTCACTGTTGAAGATCTCGAAACTTTCAGGCTGCTCTATGTACACCTCCTCCTCAATAACTCCATTGAGGAACGCAGTCTTCACATCCATCTGATGAATGTGCCACCCCATCTGCGCTGAGAGAGCAAGGATCGTCCGTATGGAAGAGTACCTTGCGACAGGTGAAAAGGTCTCCTCATAATCGATCCCCTCGATCTGTGAGAAGCCACGGGCGACAAATCTCGCCTTGTACTTCTCCACACTCCCGTCAGCCGCCTGCTTCACTTTGTAGATCCATTGCGAACCCACCACTGATTTCCCCTCCGGTCTTGGGACAATCTCCCATGCACTGTTTCTGACAATCGAATCATACTCTTCCACCATGGCATCTACCCATGCGGGGTCCTCCATAGCTTCCTCGAAAGAGGATGGCTCTATCACGACACATTTGCTCACAAGAGCCATGTATCCAGTGTACCGGTCCGGTGACTGTCTCTGTCTGTGCTGTGCTGTAGGTGGTCCTACAACCTTCTCTGCATCTCAAGCCAGTCGCTCAGCTTCTGTAGTGCGCTTGCGCCCTCTGACGGTTGGCGCTGCATGAGTGGTCTCTTCCACTCCATGAACTTCCTCTTGTGGCTGATCCACATCTGGAAGCTCCTCCTTAGGAACTAATAGCTCCACTTCTCCATGCAAGTGTGGCTCCCTCTCAAGCGAACACTTCATGGCTTTCTCCTCCTGAAATTTGATATCCCGTCACACAACAATCTTGCGACTGTCTGGAAAATACACACGATAGTTGTGGGGCGTATCAGTGTACCCCACAAATATCCAAACCTTTGCGGTTGGATCCAGCTTCTTTCTGGCGTCCTTCGTCACATGCATGTAGACAGGTGAGCCAAAAATCCTCAAATGAGAAATGTTGGGCCTCTTTCCAGAAAATGCCTCCTCCGGTGTACTCATGCCAAGTATCTTGTGAGGACAACGGTTCTGCACATACACTGCAGTATTGCATGCATCAGCCCACAAGTGAAGGGGTAGGCCCTGATCATGCAACATCGCCTGTGCAGCACCCACGATCGTTCTGTTCTTCTGCTCAGCAACCCCGTTCTGCTGTGGGTTATGGGGTGCGATGAGCTCTCTTCGAATCCCTTCTGTGCTGCAAAAGTCCTTGAATTCAAAGACAGATGAATTCACCACCATTGTCGCTCCTAAGAGCCTTCACATGCTTCCCGATTCCTTCTCAAATCCGCTTTGAATTCACGTAACTTTGAATATGTCTCGCTCTTCTTCGATGAAGAAGATCCAAGACTTACGAGAGAAATTGTCAACAAAGATCACATAGTACTTGTGCTTTGTTGTCGAAGCTACTGAGAAAGGACCACACACGTCTGTGTGAACTCTCTCAAGGATCGTCGTGGCGCAACTATCCTTCTCGTGAAAGGTGGCTTTCAAAATTTTTCCCAAGGTACACCCCTTGCACTGATCTGACTGCGCAAGAGTGCCCTTAGGAAGCCCAATAGAAATCTGCTGCAGTATCTTCAAGGCTCCATGGTGGAGGTGGCCCAATCTCCGGTGCCACAGCTCGCCATCATCCCGGCTCACCACTCCTTCCGCCTTGCATGCCATTGCTGCGCTGCCATCTACTTGCAACTGATAAAGGTTCTTGACTCGAACCCCTATCTTCCGGGTCTCTCCAGTTGTCTTACTGCACAGGAAGGCCTTTCCCTCGTTGAAGACCACATCGTATCCCTTGTCTTCCAACATCGCCACAGAGATCATATTCTTCATCAATCCTGGAACATGCAATACTTCCTTCAATACGAAGGGTTTACCAGACTCCCTCTCAAAGGAAATGGTACCGATACCGGTCGCACTGTATCTACCATCATCGCCCATCTCAATGTGCACTCCAAGATCTTTTTCCTCCAGATCTGAAAACAGATCCTGATCTCCTGTCATGTGAAATGACGCACCACTATCCAAGAACCATACTAATCCCATCACACTTGAGACCAAGCATGCGATCAATGAAAAATCCAGTTCAAACTGGGAGGCCAATGCCTCTCCCGCTGCAGATCTAGCAGCCTTCTTATTTTTCTTCTTCTGCGAACAATTTGTGGCATAGTGTCCGTGCTGGTGACAGTGAAAACACTTCACCTTGGACATGTCTTGCTTCTTGCCTTTCGCACCAGACTGAGAAGCTTTCTTGCTCTTCCCCTTCTTTGCTTTGGCAGCCAAAGCGCAATTTTCTTCATCAGATACCTTTGATGAAGATCCGTCCCTGGTAGTCCACCTTATCTCCTCTTGCATGAGATCCGACCAAAGTCGCTCCCATCCCGGCAACTTCTCCCGACCATAGATAGAGTCCCGATAGGAATGCCAACTCTTCGGAAGACCAAGGAGAGCCAGTCCACCAAGTCCTCATCATCGACAATACCCCCACACTTCCCAGCTCATATCTGCATTGAGTGAACTTCGTGAGGTACTTGGCGATACTGTCGCCTTTCTCCATCTTAATGTTTCTGAGTTTATCCTTGAGCGCCAGCTTCCTTTAGTCGCTCTTGCTCTGGAATAGATCTGTCAATGCTTTCCACATCAAATATGGAGAAGCTTTTCCATCCAGGCTGGATACAATGTGATCCTTCACGCCCTCCAACAAAATCCTTCGACATTTCGCCATCTTCTTTTTCCAAGCTTCAACTTCAGCAGGATCAGTAGGCTTTTGGACATCCAAATCTACGAACTCCTTCAGCCCGTTATCATCTAATACCGCCTCCATCTAATCTTTCCATGAAACATAATTCGAACTGCCCTCAAGGGCATACTCGAGTCGCAAACCGTTGAAAGACATTTCAACTTCGGCACCAAGAAAACAATCTGCTGCAAAATTCAAATTCCAAGCTCAAAACTCAATTGCTTCTGGATTTGTGAGAACAATTTATTTCTACCATAGAGATCGACTGTATGGGCATTTACTGGATATATCACCTTTCAAAGAAAGGATGGATCGAGAGGCTACCTGGCCCGATATAGACTCTGTCTACCGAAATAAAATTGTAATCACTGTAGTAGATCCCGATGATCAATTTGCTCTGATACCATGTAGAAATTTGCTGAATAATGAAGATTTATCCACTGAGATTATCCTGGTCATACAATAATTTGAATTCATGCATAACACATAACCTCTTCTACAATTGATCATCAATATGCGGAAATAGAAACAGTCGCATGCGCACATAAACACAATATGTAATGGGGAAATCTTATAGCTGAAAACCCCCAGCTATTTTGTATATTATAATAAGAAAGACATGTAACAATAAATAGCACAATACTCCCCACACAAGTACTCAAGATTATCTCCAAAAGTTACACACAAACTAGCTTCTCCCGCTTTTGAACAATACGGTTCAAAACTCATCCACTATTTGCCTCCCTTCATCGCAAGATCCAAGGTGTAATGAGAGAACAAAGTTCGAATCTCTGGCTTGATCCGCGCAATCCTCATTGGCAATCTCCTCCAATGCTTGTGCAAAATCTCATGCACAACTGATGTCACAACTAATAGCAATCTCACCCTTTCATCTACCTCTTCCACTGGTCTTCACTGAACTATCCATGCACTACAGTCAACTGATGTGTTCTTTAGTTGAATAATAAGTTAATATTTAGTGAATTAAATAATATTTAATTCACCCCACTCATCTCTAGTGTATTAGCCAGTTAAACTAAACACAACTAGTTCAACTAAGTTAACCTGAACACAACTCCACCAACTGTCTCATCAACTCCACCAAACTCCGCCACTTGAGTTCTAACTAAAGTCAACCATGCATGAGCTCACCAAACCCCTAGGAATAGCGTAATTCCTTTTCTAGATGCACGGGCCACATCCGTAGCTCCAACTGAAGTGCTGCAAGAGGATAAATTGAAGTTTATAGTCCAAATATTATTAAGGGTAAATAATATTTGACTTTTCTATTTTTAGCCTGGCAGTCTAAAAATAGACTCCGCCCAAATGTATAAAAATAGAGGTCCATCTATTTTTACCAACTCGACCAATCATCCAAGAATAGCATACTGCAACTCCTAAACCATGCTCCATATGTCTAAAAATAGACATAGTCTAAAAATAGACTTTGCGCCAAAGATAGCCTGCGGGCCCACTTAGTGAAGGTGACTTCATTTCACTAAGCTCCATCATCTTGTTGCATTTTCAACATTTTCAACCTGGAGGAATTGAAGGTGCCCAACTGCGAACCAACACCTGGGTGGTGTTGAAATTAACAACAAAAAGAGGCTTCTAATTTATTTTTCCCTTAATTAAATTAGAAGGAAATTGTGATTCCACATCACATAACAACTTGTATGAGTTAACCAAGTCAGGAAGACTTAGTTAGCTCAATCAATTGAAGTTGGGGGTCAAATAGGAGGCATGAAAAGTTCACTCTAAGTTTTAGGGGTTCGAGTTGCAGTTTATTTTGAGTTGTAATATTTTAACTTAATTATTTGAGTTAAAATCAGTTTAACTAGTTCTAACTAATGGATGAGCTAGTGAGAGGTCCAGTGAATTAAATATGATTTAATTCACGTGCAGTGATCAATTAGATAATTGATAATTCACTATAAATAGATTTTTCATGTCAGTTCTAAGGAATACCTAGTTGAGATTGGAGTTAAAGGGAAGTATACTATCAGTTGTATAATTATAAAATTGTACAGGTCATGCATGAAGTCAAAAAGATGCCTTAGATGTATTACGAAAACAATTATTGAGAATTTCCTAATTAATAGGGGCTCAATTCCCCTAGGAATGCATAAGAAAGGCTAAGAAACCTAGAGGCAAGGAATTGGTTAAGTATTGGACCAAAATTGTTGGGACCAGAGTGAGACAGTTAGAGATAGTGCAGAGAGATTTCAAGCTTGGTAGGAGCATTGTATTGTTTCATATTTTTGAATTAATGCAATATACAGATAGCAGGGTTTTTAGCTAAGGCTTTCCCCATATACATATATGTGTTGTGCGATTGAAATTATTTCTCTTTCTTGTTCATGTGATTGTGCAATCGTAATTGGTTTCCGCAATTTGTAGAATATATTCAAGTATTTTGTTTTAGCATATTACAAGATCAATTGAATATATGTGGATTTTCTACATGGTACTAGAGTAGGAAACACTATAGGGGAGAAGAACACGAGTTTGTTTTCAATAGGTGAATCGAATTTGCAGATTTATTCTTCAGGACCAACAGTAGAACATGATGTCTTTATGTGGATTGAGACTCGAAATTTTCACTTGAGGGTACTTCAAATTACATAGATTGGAAGGACATCATGGAGGCAATGTTGGAGGACAACGGGTTGAAGGAATTCATAAACAATGATATTCCTAGGCCCACTATAGCAGATGCTTGAAATATTGATGCATGGAAGAAGAATGTATCAAAGGCGAGAAGGATTATGTTAGAAGGAGTTAGATATCATATTATATCAAACATCCATGGAAAGGAAACTCCATATGCTATGTGGAAGGCCTTAACATATTTTTTTTAGAACAAAAACGACCACAAGAAGTTGGTGTTGAAGGGAAAGCTAAAAAAGATTAAGATGGAGAAGGGTGACACGATACCAAAATAATTGACAAAGTTCACTCGATGTTGATATGATCTTGGAAGTGTTGGTGTTACAGTTTCAGAGGATGATTTGGTGAGCCTAACACTTCTAGACCTTCACAAGAGCTGACATAGCTACCAAGATTTGATGAATGGGAGGGATAAGCTACTAGAGTGGGAGTGATTATGGTTTGACTTGGTACAAGAAGAGATTCAGTGGAACACCAGATATGGATCCTCATCAAAGACTGATGATGAGGAGAACTATGCCTTGGATGAAAAGGTGAAGAAAGAGAAAGGGAAGGCATCGCACTCCAAATTAGATTCTAGTCAAGCGGGCAAGAAGAGAGACTTTTCAAAGTTAAAATGTTTTCACTGTCATGAGCTTGGACACTATGCTACAAAGTGTCCACACAAGAAGCCCTCATGAGGAGAATCAGGTGAAGCAATTGCTTCAAATTTTGAGTTTTATTTCACTCTCATCGCATGCAATGTATCATCAGTGATTGATTCTGTGTGGTGCCTAGATAGTGGAGCTTCATTCCATATAAACAAAAACAAAGAATTATTCAGTAACTTGGAGGAGAAGGATCTCCATATGCACATCGAGATGGGAGATGTCAGAAGGTATAACACGATTGACATAGGTATAGTTACCTTTTAGAGGGAGTCTGGTACTCCTCTCACATTAAAAGATTTCATGTATGTTCTTGGTTTAAATAATAATTTAGTTTCAGTTGCTATGTCAGAAGATTGTGGATATGATGTGATATTTAGCAAAGGAAAGGCGTTCCTTCGTCACAAATCCATAGGAAAAGTGAAGAATATTGGGGTTCGAGTAAAGATCCTTTAAAAATTGGATGTAGAAGGCTATGTTTCCTTGAGTAGAAAGAAAAAAAGGTGCAGAGCCAAGATATCGATGACTTATGGTGCAAAATATTGGAGCATCTACACCATGGTGCTTTGAAGGTCATGCAACATATTTATATAGGGCTTCCCAAGGGTGCACTTGAGCATCAAGATACATGCAAAGTGTGTACATTGGGGAAGTACACCAAAGCCACCTTTCATCATAAGGAAAGCCGAGCAAATGCAATCCTCGAGAGAGTTCACTCAGATGTGTGTGGATTGATATTGACAGCCTCCACAACAAAGCATAGGCATTATGTGATTTTTGTAGATGATCTTTCACACAAGTGTTGGATTTTATTCATGCACAAGAAATATTAGACATTCACAAAGTTTTGTGATTTCAAAGCACTTGTAGAGAAAGATACAAGGAAGAAGGTGAAATCTCTCAGAAGCGACAATGTTGGAGAAGATGTCTCGAATGAATTCAAGAATTCTGTGCTTTAGAAGGAATTTGACAGGAATTGATAGCACCTCATAACCCACAACATAATGGGGTTGTAGAAAGGAAGAACAAAACTATTATGGGAGCAGCACGAGTCGTGTTGCATGATCAAGGCCTACCATTGCATATGTGGGAGGAAGAATGAAACACAATAGTATTTGTGCATAACATAAGTCCTCATCGAATACTTGGGATGAGTACACCAGAGGAAGATTTTCCAGGTAAGAAACCAAATGTGGTGCATTTAAAATTTTGGTTCATCGGTTTATTTCCATGTGACCAAAGATTCTAGGAAGAAGCTAGAGCCAACAACTAAGTTGGGATTATATTTTGGGGACACTAATACACCTCACAACTATCGGGTGTACTTTCCAGCACACATGATGACATATGACGATGGTCAGAAGGGATATGAAATTTGATGAAGAGAAGGACATGCGAATTTCCCTTGAGAGGGAGCTTAAATTGCATGCAGTTGAGGAGATCTTGGCTCTAAAAGAAGAACCTCAAGATGTGGAGCAACCACAAGCAGAGGAACATAGAGTGGAAGCACCCACTCAAGCAGAGACATCCCAAGATGGAAGGAAGTGCACTAGAGAGGCTGACAGGTTGGTTCTTGATGCTAGAGAGAATGTGGGAGAACCCACATCACAACGCAGAAAAAGAAGGTTCCCAGAGTGGTATGTTGGCTATATGGCTCTTATGAGTGAGAGTGTAGAGGTAGATCCATCCTCTTTCAAGTAAGTAATGGAAAAACTAGTTTAGGTTGATGCCATGGTTGAGGAGTATGAATCCATTATGAGAAACAGTGCATGGTAAGTTGTCCCGAGACTGGAAGGGAGGTCAGTTGTATGATCTAGGTGGATCTACAAGGTGAAGTTGGAAGCATACGGAAATGCAGAGAAACAAAAGGCCAGATTTGTGGTTAGAGGGTTCTCTGAGGTGGAGGGGATTGATTCAATGAAACCTTTTCACCAGTCTCAAGGTAATATTTTATCAGATCCATCCTTCCACTTTCAGCTAAGATGGGATGGTAGGTACATCAGATGGATGTAAAGACAACCTTCCTCAATAAAGTGATTGAGGAAGAGGTGTACATTGAGCATCTGGAAGGTTTTGAGATATTCGACAGAGAGTCGCATGTGTGCATACTCAAGAGAGCATTGTATGGACTGAAACAAGCACGTTGTGCTTGGTACACCAGGATCAACAACTACTTCACTGGGTTGGGCTTCACTGAGAGTGAAGCAGATGCGAACCTTTACCATATTTCGGTAGAAGGTAAAATTTTGATAATTGTACTTTATGTCAATGATTTGATACTGATAGGTGATGATCAACTCATTAAGTCTTGCAAAGAGAATCTTGCAAGATAATTTGAGATGAAGGATATGGGGCTCTTGCATTATTTCCTGGGATTTGATTTTTGGTAAAGATATGGGGAGCTATTTTTATCTCAGGGAAAGTATGCCAACGATATTTTGAAGAAGTTCCACATGGAGGGAAGCAAACCCATGGAAACTCCTCTAACAAGAAACTAGAGGAAGGAGGATGCTACTTCAAGTGAAGTAGTAGATGCTACCATCTACATGTAGCTTGTGGGTCCACTCATTTATTTGGTGAACACATGCCCAAACATATGCTATGCAGTTAAACAACTTATTCAAGTTATGGTTAAGCCTACAAAACTCTTTTGGAAGGAAGGAAAGCATGTGTTGAGATACCTCATAAGCACTACAGAGTTTGGTGATATTGTATAGATGAACATAGGTAGTGAAGCTTCAATTCTTCACATATGTAGATTGGGAAGGGAGTCAATCCAACAATAAGAGCACACCAGGGGGCATCTTCAACTTTGGGTCAACAACAATTTCCTGGTACAACAAGAAGTAGAGATCAGTTGCACTCAACTCAGCAGAGGAAAAGTACATGACTGCTAGTCAAGCAACATTTGATGCCATCTAGATGAGGAAGATAAATGTTGGTTTGTTTGGTCGACAGATGGATCCAACAGTGATTTATTGTGATAACCATAGTTGCATCAAACTCTCGGTTAATCCAATTTTTCATGATAGGTCCAAGCATATTGATGTCCGGTATAAACATCTCAGAGATTGTGTACAGATGAGGATTATGTCATTATAGTACATTGCCACAGAGGAGCAGGATGCAGACATATTGACGAAGGCACTATTAAGAGGAAAATTCAAGTTCTAGAGGCAGAATCGGGGTCTCATAAAATCCCTTTCTCGTTGAGAGGGAGTGTTGAAATTGGAAACAAGAAGAGACTTCTAATTTAATTTTCCCTTAATTAAATTAGAAGGAAATTGTAATTCCACATCACATGACAAATTTTATGAGTTAACCGAGTTAGGAAGAATTAGTTAGCTTAGTCAATTCGAGTTGGGGGTCAAACTGGAGGCATGCAGAGTTCACTCTAAGTTTTAAGGGGTCGAGTTGCGGTTTATTTTGAGTTGTAATTGTTTATCTTAATTATTTGAGTTAAAATAAGTTTAACTAGTTCTAACTCATGGATGAGCTAATGAGAGGTCTAGTGAATTAAATCTGATTTAATTCACATGCATTGATCAATCATATAACTGATAATTTTCTATAAATAGCTATTGCATGTCATTTCTAAGGAAGACCTAATTGATATTGGAGTTAAAGGGAAATATAGTATTAGTTGTATAATTAGAAAATTGTACAGGTCATGCATGAGGTTAGCATGATGCCTTAGATGTATTGTAGAATCAATTATTGGGAATTTCCTAATTAATAGGGGCTCAACTCCCTCAGGAATGCGTAAGAATTACTGAGTATCGCAGAGGCAAGAAATTGGTTAAGTATTGGATCAAAATTATTGGGATCAGAGTGAGATAGTCAGAGATAGTGCAGAGAGCTCTCAATCCTGAGAGAAGAATTGCATTTTTTCATATTCTTGACTTAATGTAATATACAAATAGCGGGATTTTTAGCTGAGGATTTTCCCAGATACATCTTTGTGTTGTGTGATTGAAATTATTTCTCTTTCTTATTCATGTGATTGTGCGATCGTAATTGGTTTCCACAAATTTTAGAATAGATTCAAGTATTTTGTTTTAACATATTATAAGATCAGTTGAATCTATGTGGATTTTCTACAGGTGGTGTGCCTTCATATTATTCCAATCCAAGCTATGCATTGCATAAGAATTGATTTTATAGCCAAAGCCCTAACTTTTCAAAATTTCCTTCCCCAAATGTTTCCCATTAGCGACTACCACTCATTCCATCAATTTCCAACAGTAAATCTGAGAACCGGGCTTGCAAGGTGGCCTATAAAACTCCCCTGCAAGCCTTGGAAAACCCACAAAAATTTTATAAGTAAACGACCTGGAAGAAGGATCGAGAGATATGCATAGGTATCATAAATTCCATTGAAGGTGCATGTATGGTACATGGGGGGGAGGCATGCCATGTTGCCTCCCCCCCCACCCCCCCACACACAACTTCTCGTTGTTCCTATGCCCCATCAAGGTAAAATTGTGTGTTTTATTAATATAAAATGACATTTATATTAATAATGATAAATGGTGTTTGTAATATACTTAATTTCTTCTATGATAGGGGGTATACATTTTTTGTCTTTCCTCATTCAACTAGAAACTCTCTTTTGAGATGGACATTACAATTTATTTATTGAGAGTTTTATGGTGATATAATTTTATTAAAATCATAATCTAGACCATTACGATATGATCATTTGAATTTTTCACCCTTGGCACCAAGAATTAATCACCTTACATTTAATTAAGCTAATATTTAACTAGAAACTTAATAGTTTTAAAATACTATAATCATATCAGTTAACAATAATTTAATACATTAATTAACACTATCATTCCCATATGCAAAATTTCCCAAGTTCAAAAGGTTTCAACAATGATCCCTAAAATCCAAAATTTACCAACCAAAAGCATTTTACTGATGATGGAGTCAACCTCCGAACATTTGATTAATCCCTAATGAGCTCATCAACCATTGAATACACATGCCATAATCAGTAAATATCAAGGAGTTTACCATTGGAAAATTTGGGCACTCTGCCTTGAGAGAATTTTTCTTATCTCCACAACAAAGCTAAGAGAATTTTCATTACATATGAGAGAGGATTATAATTTAGTGTAATTTACAAAGAGCACATTCTGCATCAAGATCCAAATTATCACTTTTCTGGTAAAATTCTTGCCCAAAATTCCCTTCTTTTTCATATATGGAAAATTCATGAATATAAGTGACCATCTAAATATAAACATTCACATATAAATAATGCATTGAAGGAAATTTCACTCATGGAATGGATTATTACAAGAATTCACCACAATAACTTAAGTAAACAAATTTCTTACTGGTGTTTACCAACCTTAAAGTTTATGCAGAAAATGCTTCACATACATAAGAACTTATGATGATTCAAATACAATTCATCAGAATAAGGAAAGTTTCCACATGTAAATATGTTGAAATATAGTAGCTACAATTGGTATTTTTATCGTCATAATTGAAGGAGAAATTATATATTTTCAAGTTGTCCAAGTCGTCTTCAAATGGAAAAGTTGAACCCACCACTTGAAGGGGTTTTACCCTAAGGTAAAAACCCACCTCTTGACTCACATATATATTTTCATTCATTGAACTCATCTTTGTATCATCATCGCTGACTCATTTGACCAATCAAGAATTCTTGTTCACATGTGTGAAGGAGAAAGAAGGCTGAAGTTTCCAGTGAAGTTTTACCCCTCTTGTTTCTGTTAACCAGCGTTGACTTGATTCGTTTCTCTCTTTTTTGACCGAGATATTGAATGAGCTTTGGAGGCTCAACTATTTATGGTTCGTTGATTGATATTTGACCAAAGTTCTGTCTGTATTTTTAGGTCATTGACCGAGAGTTGATCGCCGGTCAAGTTATGAATTTTGACTGAAGTCTTGAATATGGAATTGCAGAACAAATTTTAGCCCCTTTGACCAGTAGCCTTAGGTCGAAATTCGACCCTCTTGTGTAGATTTTGACTATGAGCAAGAATTGAATTTTTCTCTCTCATTTGAATAGTTTTGAATTGGAAATCAATGCAGTGAATGGTTGACATTTGACTAGAATATTGTGATGTACATTTTGATGAATTAAAATCTCTCTCTCTCTGAAGGAAAGATTATCAGGTTTTCCCCCTTGTGGGGTTTTGTCCCAAGAAATTTTGGTCTTCTTGTTTCATTTTTACTGTGATCTCTATTGCTTTATTGAAGTGAATGGTTGAAATTTTCATGTGTAACTTCTTAATTATTGAAATTCTCTAAAGAAGTGTAGAAATTTGAATAAATGTTAAATTATTCACCGAGATTATCCTGATCACACACTATTTGAGCTTCATGCATAATACATAACCTCTTCTACTATTGATCATTAATTGCGGAAATATAAACAATCACATGCACACATTAAAACCGTAAACACTCACACATATAAACACAATATTTATGGGAAAGCTTAAAGCTGAAAACCTCCAACTATCTGTATATTATAATGATAGAGTTCATGTAATAATCATTGTACAAACTCCTCACAAGCTCTCAGTACAATCTCCAATTGTTACACACTACACAAGCTCAGATCTAGCAAAACACATGCTCCAATCTGCTCCACCTGTTAGCCTGCCTCTATTGCGCAATCCAAGATGAATAATGGCCCAATCTAAGTTCGAATCCCTCTGGTATGCACTGCGCAATCCTCATTGGCATCTCCATCAATGTGTGGTGCAAGCTCATGCACCAGTATAGTCACAACTGATAGTCACACTTGCTCTTTCACCTACCTCTTCACTGGTCTCCACTGAAACTGTCCATGCACTAAAGTTAACTGATGTATTCTTTAGTTGATTTATGAGTTTATAATTAGTGAATTAATTAATAATTAATTCACACCACTCTCACTAGTGTATCAATCAGTTAGACTAGATACAACTAGGTCAACTATGTTTAACTGAGTTAAACTGAACACAACTCCATTAACTCCTCAATCAGCTCCACCAAACTCTGTCACCTGATTTCTAACTGAAGTCTCCATGCAATAGTTCCACTAAACCCTCAGGAATAGCGTAATTCCTTCTGTCAGCTGCATGTGCCACATCTGTGCACTTAACTGAAGTGCTCCAAGAGGATAAGATAATGTTTAGAGTCCAAATATTATTAAGAGCTAATAATATTCGACATATCTATTGTTAGACTGGAAATCTAAAAATATATTCCGCCCAGTATGTCTAAAAATAGAAGTCCATTTATTTTTTCCGACTTGACCAACCATCCACAAATAGCATCTTGCAACTCATAGAACATGATCCATATGTCTAAAAATAGACATAGTCTAAAAATAGACTTTGCGCCAAAAATAGCCTGCCGGCCCACTTAGTGAAGGCGACTCCTTTCCACTAAGCTCATCATCTTGTTGCAATCTCAACACTCCCTCTCAACAAGATAAGGATTATCTTCCACCCCTATCCTGCCTTTGTGGTATTCGAATTTTCTCCTGGTGAGCGCCTTCGTCAAGATATCAGCATCCTGATCCTTCGTAGGAATGTATGAAAGTAACATGATCTTTCGCTGCACACAATATCTGATATGATGATACTGGATGTCAATGTGTTTAGATCTATCATGAAATACTGGATTAATCGAGAGTTTGATGCAACTCTGATTATCACAATAAATCACAGTAGGCTCTAAGTGTGAACTGAACAACCTGACCAGGATCTTCCTCATCCATATAGCCTCGCATGCAGCCAAACTCGATGCCATATACTCGGCCTCTGCTGAACTGAGTGCCACGGATCTCTGCCTCCTGCTGTACCAAGAAACTGTTGTCGACCCGATACTGAAAATCCCTCCAGATGTGCTCTTTCTGTCCGTTGGGCTCCCTGCCCAATCTGCATCCGTGAAGCCACACAGCCTCACCTCATCCGACTGTCTGTACCATAATCCATATCCCAATGTGCCTATGAGATATCTCAATACATGCTTGCCTGCCTTCTAGTAGAGCTTGGTAGGCTTAAACATAGCTTGTGAAAGCTGGTTAATAGCATAGCATATGTCAGGTCGTGTATTGACCAGATACATAAGTGACCCCACCAACTGTCGATAAACAGTGGCATCAACTACCTCCGCTGAAGTAGCATCCTCCTTCCTCCAACCTCCAGGAAGAGGAGTATCAATAGGCTTGCAGCCATGCATGTTGAACTTCTCCAAGATTTCTTGGGCATACTTACCCTGAGAAACAAACAGTCCATCACTGCGCTGCCAGATTTCCAATCCCATGAAATAATGAAGGAGGCCCAAGTCCTTCATCTCAAACTCTCTAGCAAGATCCTCCTTGCATGAAAGTATCAACAACTCATCACCCGTCAAAATCAGATCATCTACATACAGTACAATGATCGCAAGTTTACCCTCCACCACAACTGCATTATCCTCTGACCGCCTCACTCTTGGAGAATCCAAGTCCGGTGAAATAACTATCTATCCATGTGTACCAAGCACGAGGTGCTTGTTTCAACCCATACAACGCTCTCTTGAGCCTCGCACACATGCGACTCGTTGCCGAAGATCTCAAACTCGAAACCTTTGGGTCGCTCTATGTACACCCTTAATGACTCCGTTGAGGAATGCGCTCACATCCATCCGATGAATGTGCCACCCCACCGCCGAGAGAGAAAGAATCGTCTGTATGGAAGAATACCTTGCGATAGGTGCAAAGGTCTCCTCATAATAGATCCCCTCAATCTGTGAAAAGCCTCGAGCAAAAAATCTTGCCTTGTACTTCTCCACACTTTCGTCAGCTGCCCTCTTCACTTTGTAGATCCATCTCGAACCCACCACTGATTTCCCCTCCGGCCTCAGGAAAATCTCCCATGCAATGTTTCTGACAATAGAATCATACTCTTCCACCATGGCATCTACCCATGCGGGGTCCTCCACAGCTTCCTCGAAAGAGGATGGCTCTGTCACGATACACTTGCTCATAAGAGCCATGTATCCAGTATACCGGTCAGGTGACTGTCTCTGTCTGCACTGTGATGTAGGTGCTCCTACAACCTTCTCTGCATCTTGAGCCAATCGCTCAGCTTCTGTAGTGCGCTTTCGCCCTCTGATGGTTGGCGCTGCTTGAGTGGTCTCTTCCACTCCATGAACCTCATCTTGTGGCTGATCCACATCCCGAGACTCATCCTTAGGAACTAATAGCTCCTCATCTACATGGAAGTGTGGCTCCCTCTCAAGCGAACACTTCATGGCTTTCTCTTCTTGAAATTTGATATCTCGTCGCATAACAGTCTTGCGACTGTCTGGAAAATACACACGATAGTTGTGGGGCATATCGTTGTAGCCCAAAAATATCCCACCCCTGACCATCCTCTGGCCTACCTTCTTCCTGGCATCCTTCATCAAATGAATGTAAACAAGTGAACCAAAAATCCTCAAATGGGAAATATCAAGCTTCTTACCAGAAAATGCCTCCTTGGGTGTACTCATGCCAAGTATCCTGTGAGGACAACAGTTTTGCACATAAACTGCAATATTGCATACCTCATCCCACATGTTTATGGGAAGGCCCTAATCATGCAACATCGCCCGTGCAGCACCCACGATCGTTCTGTTCTTTCGCTCCGTAACCCCATTCTGTTGTGGGTTATGAGGTGTTATGATCTCTCTTCGAATTCCTTCTACACTGCAAAATTCCTTGAACTCGCTAAAGATGAATTCACCACCATCGTCGCTCCTAAGAGCCTTCACCTTCTTCCCCAATTCTTTCTCAACCAGTGCCTTGAACTCACAGAAATTGAGTATGTCTCGCTCTTCTTCTGCATGAAGAAGATCCAGCACTTACGAGAAAAATCATCAACAAATATCACATAGTACCTGTGCTTTGCTGTCGAAGCTACTGAGAAAGGTCCACACACGTCTGTGTGAATTCTCTCAAGGATCGTCATGGCACGACTATCCTTCTCGTGAAAGGTGGCTTTCACAAATTTTCCCAAGGTACATCCCTTGCACTGATCTGACTGCGCAAGAGTACCCTTAGGAAGCCCAGTAGAAATCTGCTACAGTATCTTCAAAGCTCCATGGTGAAGGTGGCCCAATCTTCGGTGTCACAACTCACCATCATCCCGGCTCACCACTCCTTCCGCCTTGCCTGCCATTGTTGTGAAGCCATCTACCTGTAATTGATAAAGGTTCTTAACTTGAACCCCTATCCTCCGGGTCTCACCGGTTGCCTTACTGCGCAGGAAAGCCTTTCCCTCGCTAAAGACAACATCATATCCCTTGTCTTCTAACATCGCCACAGAGATAAGATTCTTCTTCAATCCTAGAACATGCATCACTTCCTTCAATACGAAGGGTTTACCAGAATCCCTTTCAAAGGAAATGGTACCGATACCAGTCGCACTATATCTACCATCATCGCCCATCTCGATGTGCACTCCAAGATCTTTCTCATCCAGATCAGTAAACAAATCTCTATCTCCTGTCATGTGAAAAGACGCACCACTATCAAGAAACCACACTGATCCCGTCATACTTGAGACCAAGCATGCAATCAACGAAAAATCCAGCTCAAATTGTGAGGCTAAGGCCTATCCAGCTGCAGTCCCAACATCCTGCTTATTTTTCTTCTTCTGTGGACAATTTGTGGCGTAATGTCCGTGTTGGTGACAGTGAAAGCACTTCACCTTGGACATGTCCTGCTTCTTGCCTTTCGCACTGGATTGAGAAGCTTTCTTGCTCTTCCCTTCTTTACTTTGGCAGCCAAAGCGCAATTCTCTTCATCAGATTTCTTTGATGAAGATCCGTCCCTGGTACTTCGCCTTATCTCCTCTTGCACAAGATCCGACCAAAGTCGCTCCCATCCTGGCAATTTCTCTCGACCATTGACAGAGTCCTAATAGGAATGCCAACTCTTTGGAAGCCCAAGGAGATCCAAGATCACCAAGTCCTCGTCGTCAATAGTAACCCCCACACTTCCCAGCTCATCCCTGCATTGGATGAACTTCATGAGGTACTTGGGCATACTGTCGCCTTTCTCCATTTTTATGTTTCTGAGTTTGTCCTTGAGCACCAACTTCCTCTGGTCGCTCTTGCTTTGGAATAAATCTGTCAAAGCTTTCCACATCAAGAATGGAGAAGCCTTACCATGAAGGCTAGATACTATGTGATCCTTCACTCCCTCCAACAGAATCCTTCGACACATTTTTGTCTTCTTTTGCCATGCGTCAAGTACGGCAACAGCACTAGAAGTAGGCTTTGGAACTTCTGCATCTATGAACTCCTTCAACCCATTGTCATCCAGTACCGCCTCCATCATGTCCTTCCATGAAACATAATTCGAGCTTCCCTTAAGGGCATGCTCCAATCACAATTCGTTGAAATACATCTCAACTTCGACACCAAGAAAACACTACTGCAAATTCAAATTCCACCAGCACAAAACTCAACCGCTTCAATGTTTTGCAATTGCTCCAATGATCAATATCACTCTGATACCATGTAGAAATTTGAATAAATATTAAATTATTTAGCGAGATTATCCTGATCACACACTATTTGAGCTTCATGCATAATACATAACCTCTTCTACCATTGATCATTAATTGCGGAAATATAAACAATCACATGTGCACATTAAAACCATAAACAATCACACATATAAACACAGTATTTATCGGAAATATTAAAGCTAAAAACCCCCAAATATCTGTATATTATAATGATATAGATCATTTAATAATCATTATACAAACTCCTCACAAGCTCTTAGTACAATCTCCAATTGTTACACACTACACAAGCTCAGATCTAGCAAAACACATGCTCCAATCTGCTCCACCTGTTAGCCTACTTGTACTGCGCAATATAAGATGAATAATGGCCCAATATAAGTTCGAATCCACATGGTATGCACTACGCAATCCTCATTGGCATCTCCATCAATGTGTGGTGCAAGCTCATGCACTAGTATGGTCATAACTGATAGTCACACTTTCTCTTTCACCTACCTCTTCACTAGTCTCCACTGAAACTATCCATGCACTGAAGTTCACTAATGTATTCTTTAGTTGATTTATGAGTTTATAATTAGTGAATTAATTAATAATTAATTCACACCACTCTGACTAATGTATCAATCAGTTAGACTAGATACAACTAGCTCAACTATGTTAAACTGAACACTACTCCATTAACTCCTCAATCAACTCCACCAAACTCGTCACATGAGAGTTCTAACTCGAAGTCTCCATGCAATAGCTCCACTAAACCCTCAGGAATAGCATAATTCCTTCTCAATACCGCATGTGCCACATCTTTGCACTTAACTGAAGTGCTCCAAGAGGATAAGATAATGTTTAGAGTCCAAATATTATTAAGAGCTAATAATATTCGACATATCTATTTTTAGACTGGCAATCTAAAAATAGTTTCCGCCCAGTATGTCTAAAAATAGAAGTCCGTCTATTTTTTCCGACTTGACCAACCATCCACAAATAGCATCCTGCAACTCATAGAACATGATCCATATGTCTAAAAATAGACATAGTCTAAAAATAGACTTTGCGCCAAAAATAGCCTACGGGCCCACTTAGTGAAGGCGACTTCTTTCCACTAAGATCATCATCTTGTTGCAATCTCAACAAGAAGTAAAATTGTATCATTGGAAGTAGTTATCTGTTTGAAAATTTCTCTAGTCTTGTTTTCTACTAGAAGATCAAAATCATATCCAATATTTGATGAAGGAAAATAGAATTGATACCTTCAAGAGCATATTAAAGAGCATTGAGATCCTACATATTTTGTCTTGATTGATCATCTTCATCATGAATTTGTTCATGAAGACAAAAGACAAGCTTGAATGAGCTACAAAATTTAGAGCATGTAAGACTAGAATTGACCTTGTTCTTGCAAGGCATAAGGTCTTAGGTATTGTGAAAGGAAAAGTTATTGAACCAACTAATCAAGAAGGAAAAGAAAAGTTCCAAGATTATGACATCTTGGCTATGAGCATCACTATGGAATCTGTTAGAGATCATCTGATTCCTTATATTGATAATCATAAGTCTTCCAAGGAAATGTATGATGTTCTCATTGGATTATACACCATCAAAAATATTAGTCAATCTACAAGTACAAGGAATAAAAATCATGATGTTAAGATGACAAAGATTGATATTGTGGCATCATATTTTGTAAGAATATCTCAATTAAGATATTCACTCAATGCAATTGAAGAAAGGTACATGATAAAGAATTAGAGGTTGTAGCATTTAATGGTATGCTTGACTCTTGGGATTATTTTACATCAAGTATTAGTGGAAAATACAATTCTCCTTCCTTTGATAAAATATGGGATGCTTGTACTTAAGAAGAACTTGAGCTCATGTCTAATGGAAAGATTCCAAATCTAGGGGACGTTTCTCAAGATTTTGTAGCCTAATCAAAGAATAACAAGGGAAGACAAAATTTTGGAATATTTCAAAGAATTATAGGTAGAATACCTACTTCAAGATCCTGCTCCAAGACATGCTACAGGAAGAGGCCATGTTCCAAAAAGAAGACCTCCTCCTCCCTCTTGAGAAATAAGAGACATGCCAAATGTTCAATGTTATCAGTGCCAAGCATATGGTCACTGACAAAATAGGTGTCCTCAAATGAATGATGATTGAAAAAGGAAAGGGAAGCAACATGATTGTGAAACTTATCTTAATGAACATTCATTGAAGATGAGACCTATGAAGAAAGGTTTTTATAATGATGAATACTCCTTTTATTTTTCTTTCAAAAGTTCTATTGCAGGTCATGATGAAATTTGATTGGTGGACAGTGGTACCTTTAGGCACATGATTGGAAGTAATGATAATATCTTTTAATTGGTTAAAAATTAAGAATATAGATCAAAGGGTGGAGCTTGGAGACAATGGCAAGTACGGAGTCAAGGGAATTTGTTCATCATCCTTCCAATTGGAATCAAGAAGTTGTAACACTCTCCTCCCACATTCACCCAAGTTAATTGGTCCACTAGGGTAAACATGTAATGGGAGGCTACTATGATATGATTCAACCTCATGGGTTACCTTAAGGAAGTGGAATTGACAAAACACAACCAAACTGATCATTTAGACAACCACCATAAACTACAGGAGTTGCCCCACCTTTTTAGGCAACCAAACCCCGAGGAAACTCAGCAAATCAAGGACTCAGAGCCCCAATCGCTCCCTTGCCAAGAGATCCAAGTGAATGTGGGTCCTATTCACTCCCATGAGCTTGCATGAGTGCAAATGCAATATTTTTCAGCCAATTTTATGCCAACAACTGTGGGATTTAAGGCTACATTTCAAGGCTAGGACCTAGTCACTACCTTGAACTTCATGGAATTTACATAAATGGAATGAAACATAGAGAAAATGATACCAATGCAGATTATTGAACATAAAATTGACTGGATCCCTACTAGCCATGACAATAATTTCCTCAAACATGTCACAAATATGCATTTTACAGATTTAAAAAATAGATTTGAGCATAGGGGTCTCATATTTATCTGAGAATCAATAAGAAGCGTTGGTTCCTTATATCATTAGTTGAATAATAATCTACTAGGTAATACATTAATTTTTCATTCATTTAAAAGTCAAATATGATGATAACCATACATTTTCACTGTCATAAAACACATTCGTAATCAACATATAAACAACAGAAATATTAAGAATACAACAACCATAAATTCCACATACGAACCAATACATTTACACATCAAAATTCTAAGGGAAGAACCTCTTATTAATGAATGAAAAATCCAACCCAGTATGGGACTACCACGTTCCACCCGACCATAGATTGGATGAGCCAAATTATCTTTTCAGCCAATCACCCTCGTGCCATGTTCCAAGCATGAATGTGGGACTCAAACCAAAATAACCAACTAGGCCTTCCCAAGTAATCCACCTCACCCTCATCAATATAAACATGATTTACTGCAATCCTCACCGGATCACTAAGCCATAAACAAGCATGGATGCCACTATATTTCTCCACCTACACCGTGAGGAATTTTCCTATTTCATATTCTCTAGGCTTTACCGAAATCCATATTCTGATTCATGGATCACTAGGCCATAATCGAGACACCACCCTCCAGGCTTTACCATATATCCTGCCCTTCACTAAAAATGATTCTTAGGCCTAATCAAGGCCATCCACTTGTAGGCTTTATCATATATCCTTCCATTCACCAGTGGAGGATTCCTAGGCCCACCGAGGCATACAATACCTAACTTTAATGCAACCCACAATCCGGTTCAGGGGTTACTAAGACAGTGGATTTACTGCAATACACATTCTGGTTCAGGGATCACTAGGCCATCTGTTCTTTCATTCAAAGATCCACCTCACTCATTTTTGATTCCATTCGACAATCTAGCTCAACCAAAACATGAGAACCCCATCACAACATGGCTATTCATAAATGGAAAGGCAAGGCTGATCAGGTGCTCAGTATTAAGCTAAAAAATGGAAGTGCTTAGAATCTTTCATAACCTGAACTACCGCAAAGTGCTCATCACCCTGAATCCAATGAACTTTGTTTCATCGAAAACTGAATTTGTATGTGAAAGTTAGAGCCTTCTATCCATTTTCTCAAACAGGTAAATTTAAAAAAAAAATGACATACATTTTCCTAGTCAACAGTCCGTACTACTGACATGGCATGTGGCTGTCCAGGGGTCAAAGTTTGGTCAAAGATCCTCCGGGAAATCAGATGGTGACAAGTGTCATTCCAGGATTTGATGTTAAGGTTGGTGATTTGTTAAATTTATATTATTTTATTTCTAGTCCAATTGTGTGTCGACACATGGCAAACCATGAGGCCGCCACATGCCCACCCCTCAAGATATATGGTGGTGTAAAATTTTATATCGGAGGTCAGGGTCGAGCCCGCGAACTCCCCCACACAAACGCAATAACATACCACCTACGCTACACCATGGATATTACCAAAGTTGTATGCGGGGGTAAGGTAGGGGCTAGCCACTAGCCTATGTGACCTCGATATAGAGACCACTGACGAAGCATTAATGCGGCATTACGATTTGTTTTAATTAATGTTAAACCTTATTTATTAACGTTAATCGCATTTTTAAATGCAGATTGTTAAACACACATTTAGCGCTAACCCACCATTAAAATATGCTATCCTAATTAATCTGCTCTTATCCTCTGTGGTTAGTTTGGCGAAGTCATCCATTTTCAGCGGAACTCAAAATTTGGTGGAGTTAAATGGAGTTCTCTCCAGTTTTGGGGAGGTTTTCCTAGGCAAAAATGATTGAGCCATAAATTTTGCAAAATTCAACCAATTTTGGCTCAAAAAGAGTCTATCCTAGTAGATTTGGAAATTCTGAGTAGTTTGGAGCAGGTTTCAGGAGTAGTAGAGGATTGTAAACAACAATTTTTTCCATTTTGAGATAATACAAAGGCCCAAGCCATGGAAGTTGGATCAAGGAGATGTAGCCCAGGAGGGGTGAAATCCTTCATCAAAACACTGTGTTAATGGATCATTTGATGGTTTTCTCTACATTTTATTGTTGTTGTTCAACATTTTGTTTTAATGTTAATATGCTCATGAATTTAACATAAAAATTGATGCAATTACTTGTTTAACACTAACAAACACCTCAAGGAAACTTATGCACATGAAGCAAATGATTAAGATGTGTTTATAATTATGAAGATGAAATTAGCAAAAAAAAAATAACATTCAAATTTAGATCAAGGTGGTATCAGAGAAAAGTTATTTTCTTGAATTTTGTGCAAGTAGGGTTTTAATGGTTGCAAATTTGTGATGCTTAGAAGTTTAAAGTTGCAGAGAGGAGAAGGGTAATTGTTGGTTGCCAGTCCTGAAGTTAGGACCAGAAGAGGGAGAGCCACAAGGCCACAATCTCCACCCAAAGTTTCACTCCCAGCTGCACCTGAAGCACCTCAATTTATATCTCTAGCTGAGATTGAGGAGGTACAAGAAACACCATAAGCTAAGCT
The DNA here is from genome assembly GCA_034641835.2 of Pinus albicaulis. Lineage (NCBI taxonomy): Eukaryota > Viridiplantae > Streptophyta > Pinopsida > Pinales > Pinaceae > Pinus > Pinus albicaulis. Next base: position 604,624,769 of record CM076583.1, read on the forward strand.
TGAATCCATAGCCATCAGGTCAGGTGTAGGAGAGACTGAAGGTCTTTCAGAAGAGGAAGCATTCAAGAAAGCTTTCTATGACTTAACTGACATGATTAGGGTCCTCTATGAAGAGAGGAGCACTAGGATGGTTGGAGGGAATTCTAAGCCTCCACATGGAGAGGGAACCTCAGAAGAAAAAAAGGATGAAGAAAAGGCTTCAAAGGGTAGTGGAGGAAATCCTCCTCCATCTCCACCATATTCATCATCATCCTCATCATCACCATCAACATCATATTCCACTTCTACAACACAAACCACCCATACTCACTCAAAAACGCCAAAAGGAAAAATTCCCTTACTCAAATTGGACATTAGGTTTTGTTTTGTTTTTGATGGTTGAGCATGAAATGTTACTTGAGGGGAAAGTCCTAAGTGCAAAGTTTCAAAAGTGAGAAGTTGCAAGCAAATAGAACAGTTTTGGCAGATAGATAGATATAACGCTGGTTTTTAGTCCATTGGGCTATGAAGTCATATATGGGCTTTAGTTGAACAACAACATCAAGTGTGATCCAAGGGGCTAGTCATCTATGTCTAAGGATCTCTTTAAATTTTTATTTATGGAATGGAGTGATACATCAAGAAGGGGAATTAAACAGATGCAGAACGAAGAGCAGCCTAGGATCTGATAAGTATTTTTAAACCAGTCAGCCTTTGACAAACACTTTAAGAAGGACACGAAAGCAGACTAGGATCTGGTAAGTACTTTTAAACCAACCAGCCTTTGACACACTTCCAATAGAAAATATACAAAACAAGGGGAAACACAACGATAACACATAATGGTCTAAGATCTAGCAAGTGCTTCTAAACTAGCCAGCTTTTAACACATTCCAAGGGAAACAATCTGTTAGTTATGCAGACAAGTCTGGGACCAGGGATAACCATATCTTCCTTCAGTTCATCATCACATAACATATACTGAAAGTAACGTTCAGAAATAATATTCAGCTAGGACGATAAAATGAGGGAACGCCAGCATTCTCATGCCTAAACCGAATTAAGTCATTCCTGAATAACACAGATTGGAAGAAAACATTCAAATAAAGATTTCTCAGCCAGAGAAGGTTACTGATATACAGCAGGTCCTAACCCTGTTTAAACTGTTCTTTACAGTGGAGAATGAAACAACATGAAAACAAAAATAAAACAACAAGTTACAAATGAGAATAACATCACCGTCAATATAGATCAGGATCCCATGAAACAAATTTTATATTGATGTCAAACCAGCTACAAACTTCAAGTCCAATGTTTCAGTTCAACAATCATCTTCACTATTCAACCTAACTACTCTAGCACAAACAGAGCTTCAAGGGCCAGTGAATACTATGTACAAAAAGAAGTCTCAAGCTCAAGTGTATTTCAAAGTTCTGCAACCAACAATTTCTCATCTTCTCCTGAGGTATTTATAGAAGAATGAGGAGGTGATCTGAGAAAATATCTCTCAGGATAATTAATACAGGTTCAAGACTTCTCGGCCTTTCGAGGGGCTCGAGAGAGAAATTTACAGGTGGATCATTGTATTAACTTTTTACAATAAATATCAAAGCTCGGTGGGAGCTTTATTTTGACTTTGAGGCTCTGTGTAATGTGGGGAGTAACTCTGCAGATATTTCTGCATTGATTACCCTGCAGAAGTAACTCCCTGGCTGCTCTGAGGCGAAATCTGATCTTCTTCAATAACTTTGGCCTCTGTTTGAAAGGTTTGAGGCAACAGGTGGCTCGGTGGTAGCTGAGGAATCAATTTGCCTCAGATGTGGCGGTGGAGGCTTTCCGTCTGATAAAACACTTTAGGTTTTCCTTTAAACTTTGTTTTAGATTGGGGATTAGGCTTTTGATAACTGTCTTAGCCGTAATCCCCATAAAAATTGTCTTCAATCTTCATCTGCTGTGCTTCTGTCTTCAAACTTATACTCTTTAACTGTGTTTGAATTAAAACAGTGTCTTGTCGATGTGCAGACCCGCACTGGGCTTTACAGCATCAATACTCATAGAGTACTGACGAAACATGGAATGGAGCCCCGCGGATGGCTTCTTTTTAATGAAACGAGGGCATGAGAATCGTCATTCCCAGCTCTTGGAATTTCTTCGTTATACAATGGAAAACCATTTAGAACACCTGCATCAAACACAAAACAATTAAGAAATCCTGCGAAAAATAGGTTTAAACTGCTTCAGATGGCGGGGGAGGAGCATAGTCGTCGGATAAAAATATCTAACGGTGGAGATCGGCGCAAAACAGAAAAAATGAGAGCGGGGAGAAAAAATAAGGTGGGGTGGTTTTGGACCGTCCGATCTGGACACGTGGACGGTCCTGATCTAATCGGAGGATCTCAATCGGGGGTGGCAGGCAAGTGCATGCGATGTAAATTTCCAATGCGATTAAGCGTTGGCCGTTGATCTGCAGATCAGATCGACGGCGGAAGATGAATCGGAGGGTTTTCGAAACGGGGGCAAGACTTGTGATCGGAGGGAATAAGGACCGTTGGATCTTCGGGAGGATGGACGGCTAGGATTAAATCAGAGCCATCGCAATCGGGGATGAAACAAAAACGCATGCGATTTGAACTTGCGATTAGAAACTTGCGATTGAGCGCTGGCCGTTGATCTGAGGACCAGATCAACGGCGGGGAATGAATCGGAGGGATCGCAATCGGAGGTCGCAGAGATGGGCATGCGATTGCGCAACAGGGAAAAGTCGCAATGCGATTGTGCGCGGACCATTGGATCGAAGGACTAGATCAACGTTCATGATTGCTTCGACCTACGCACCGGCGGAAAAACCTTTAAACATATGAAAACCAAAGTTTTAATAAAAACAAGTTATAATGGCTCGGGCAGAAAATATATAAGTTAAAGGGAAAAAGGCACCCGATTGCGGTGCCGGTGGTTTTCACGGAATGTAATATTCCCGGGAGTATAAAGACAAGGGCCAATCGCAATCGGGCCATTGAGCCCGGTCTTTCCGATCAACCCATTTGTGTTGTTTCCGATTGCGATTAGCGCCGAAAAGCTTTGGCGTGTGGTTTTAACGTATGGGCATGTGGGGGGAAGTGGTTTAGGACTTTAGCCCAAAGGGGCTTAGGTCCATAGCAATAAAACTTGTTTTCCATGAAAAGTTTCAAAGTTTTAAATGGATTTGGGGGTTTCGGAATAGTTAAAAAGTGAGTTTTAAACTATGAAAGGGGAATTTTTCATAAATGGAAAGAAGAGGAGTTATGAAAAGTAAAGGAATAATATGGAGAAAAAAGGGAAGAAAATGATGGTTTCTTCAGCAGTTTGTTATACGAAATCAGCAGATTTTTCTGAGTATAAAATGGGACAGAAAATGAGGATTTGGGACAGAGGCATGAGGCCTTAAAGAGACTTCAAGAGCCAACAATTTTTAGTGATAAAATTTGTTCCTTGGAGGCTCAAAAGGATCTTAGCCACCTTTTGGTATAACAAAATATTATAGGTGGCTAACAGTGGCTCCACTTGGGGATGGTGCCTTCTTGAAGGCATCAAGAATTCAGACTTGATTTCTGGGAGGCTGATTAGTTGCCTCATCCATTGGGTTGTCCTCCTGTGATTGAATGATCTTCTCTAAAAACATATTTGGCAGCCATGAAAACAATGGACCTTTATCGACAAGCTTGCTACCTACCCAATCCTACAGATCTAACATTTTTTCTTCTTAGAGTGCACTTGGATTGGCAAAATCTATTCACAACATTTTATTCTTTTAAAAACAGGAAATCTAATCTACTTCTACTCCTTATTTCTCCCTGAACTCAGATTAAACAGTTGAGCTCAGATATTTCTCCACCTAGTCTACTGTCTGTTGGGATTAAACAGTCCAACAGACTTTCATTCTCTAAATTCCATAACAGAAATTTAAAAACAGTGAAGTCAAGATTAAGCTGTTTGACTTGTTGTGATCTATGGCATAAAAACAAGCTACACATAGATTATTATTTGCAGAAAATTAAATCAAAATGGAAGGCTTAAGATCTGAAAGTTTCTCATTATGGCCTTCTTTTTGTTTACAGCTCTGTTTTTAATTTTGTTTTGAGCTGTCTCTTCCTTGTTTTCTGGTTCAGATTTTGGGCAAATCAGAACCAGTTTTTCTCTTTTATGACTCAGAAAAATAAAACAGTTTTGAGTCATCTCTCTTTGGAAACTTTGGTTCAGATTTTGAACATGTTTGAACCTTAATTTCTATCCTAATCTATCTACTGATGAGCCAAGATTAAACAGTTTGGCAAATCAAATTCACTAACCTATCAGCAGAAAATTTAAAGCTAATTAGTCAAGTTTAAACAGCTTGACTAACTAGAAGTGTGTTTCTGAGGAGTGGCATTTGAGCTTGCACACTTTCAGAATTTATTTCTCTTTTTTGGCATGGGGCTTTGCCTTTCTTGTTTTCATTTCTGCCCTCTTTTTATTTTTCTTTGTTTTTGTATTTTTTGATTTTTCATAACTCTGAATGCAATGATGGATGAAATGTTTACAATGGAAAAAATAAAAAAGAAGGCTTAAAAACATATCATGAATCAAGACAAGTAATGCTTCAGTATCCTGCCATTGACTGGACCCCCAAACAAATCTGTTCCATCCAGCTCTTGTAAGAAGAATGCATTGTTTCCAGCAACTGAATGAATAGAGTAAGGGCCAAGCCATAGATTGTCAAATTTACCATGCTTTCCCTTATCTTCTCTCTTTCAATCCCACTTTAACACTTTGTCCCCAATCTTGAAATTGCTGGCCTTTGTTCTTCTGTCAAAAAGCCTCTTAATGCTGTCATGTTTCTGCAATGTTTTGTTGTACACTTCCTCTCTGATTTGCTGAAGATGAATGGTCTGATTTATTCTTCTGATCATGTCATTATCTTCAGTCTGCAACTCTTGAATTAACTTCATAACTGGTACACCAAGGCTGTTAGGAAAAATTGCATCTGTACCATATACAAGCTGGAAGGGTGACATACCAATGGATTTTTTCAATGTTAATCAGTCAACCCACAGTGCATGGATCAGCTTTGTGTGCCAAGACTTCTTATTGTCTTCCAACAGTTTCTTCATTATGTTCACTAAGCTTTTGTTGGAGGACTCTGCAAGTCCGTTACCTTGAGGGTAATAGGCTGTGGAGTGCCCTAGTGTTATCTGGTATTTATGACAGAAGTCAACCATTTTCTTGCTTCTAAATGATGCTGCATTATCCGTGATGATCTTGGTAGGGCAGCCAAATCTGGAAAGGATATTGGTTTCTATGAACTTTATAATAACTGAATCATTGGCTTGCCTACAAGGAATGGCTTCTATCCATTTAGTGAAATAGTCTGTGGCAGTAAGGATCCATCTATGTTGGGCAGAAGATGAGGGATGGATTTCACCTATGAATTCAAGTCCCCACTGTTGAAAAGGAGCTTCAACAGTGATTGGATGCAGAGGAAGGGGTAATAATTTTCTCTTGCCCTCAAACAATTGGCATTTATGGCAAGTAGTTGTCATTTTGTGAACATCGGGAAAAAGGGTGGGCCAAAAGAAACCAGCCCTCAAAATTTTGTTGGCTGTTGACTTCCAGTACAAATGGCCTCCACACTCTCCTTCATGAAATTCCTTCTTAATCTTCTCTGCATCAAACTCAGGCAAACATTTAAGCAATATACCACTAGCATTTTTCCAATAAAGACACCTATCTATAATGCAATAGTTTACTGCTTTCAGTTTTAAGAACCTTGCCTTCGTTTTCGATAAACCAGGAGGCGTGTTTAAATTAAGCAAAACATAAACGATATCAACATACCAAGGAGAATTCAGAAAATGGTTTTCAATAATGGGAGTTGAGAATTCTTCTTGGCTGTCCAAAGCATTAATCACATTAATATCAAGAACTTCAAAATTGGATTCAACCATTAATCTAGCTAGACCTTGGCCTTTGATGAGCTTAGTGGGTTTTATCTCTAAATCATATTCAAGAATAACAACAATCCACTTACCTCTCTTACCATCTGGATCTTGTGTTAGAATGTCTTTTACAACTGAATTTGGGACAAAGGAAATGATGTGTGAGTGAAGGATGTATACTCTGAAGTCTTTCAATGCTTTAACCAAAGAAAAAGCTTGCTTTTCCATAATATTATACTTCAAAGGGGCATCCCTCAATGCCTTGCTAAATAATGCAATAGGCTACTCTTGTCCTTGTGGATTTTTCTGTAAAAGGACAACAACAATGGTATGTTCTGATGCAAACGAGAAGATATAAAAATCTTTTGAAAAATCAGGGCTTATGAGAACCGGTGTTTTGGTTAATGCTTGTTTCACCAGCTCAAAGGATGTCTTTTCTTCTAAGGTCCATTTTATCCCTTGCTCCTTCTTCAACATGTTTGTGATATTTCTAAGGAGCTCTACCAAGTTAGGGATGAACCTTCTCAAAAAGTTAATCTTTCCAATGAAAGACTGCAACTCTTTGATATTTCGAGGATGAGAGATTTGAAATATAGCCTCAATCCTCTTTGGATCTATCTTTATACCCTCTTCTGAAATAATGTGTCCAAGAAGCTTACCTTCTTGGAGACCAAATAGTTTCTTCTTAGGGTTTAAAGATATTCCAAACCTTTTGCACTTCTCGAAAAATTTTCTCAAATGTTCTAAATGTTCTTCATCTGTTTTTGAAAACACAGTGACATCATCTAGATAGATAATGATGAAGAAACCCAATTCTTCCGAGAATGTTATGTCCATGGCTCTCTGAAAGGTTGCTCCAGCGTTCATTAGACCAAAAGGCATCTTCACATAAAATGAAAGTGCCCCATGGAGTAGTGAAAGCTGTCTTTAATTGATCAGCAGGGTGAACTAAAATCTGATTATACCCTGAATAGCCATCAAGCAACGAAATCCTTTTAGACCCCACCACCCTTTGTAAAATGTGATCCATTTTTGGTAAAGGGTAGTTGTCTTTTAACGAAGCTTTGCTTAAGTCTCTAAAGTCTATACAAAGCCTGATTTCTCCAGTCTTCTTCCTAACAGACACCAGATTAGATACCCACTCAGAATATCTAATAGGGACAATAATGCCAGCCTCATACATTTTCATGATTTCCTTCTGAACCAATGGCAACTGGACAGGGTTTATTCTGCGCAGTTTCTGTTTAAATGGTTTTTGGTTTTCTTTAAGAGGGATTTTGTGCTGTATTATTTCAGTGTCATAGGATTTAAGATCTTCGTAACTCCATGCAAAAACATCAGAAAATTCTTTGAACAACTCTATGTATTTGAGTTTAATGTGAGCCGGCAAAGTTTTGGACAGTTTGATCATTTTCGGTTTTTCCTCACTGCCTATATTGCACTCCTCTACTTCAGTCTCTACAGGTTCCAGTTTTGGTTTATTGGCCACATCGTTAAAATCGAACAACTCCTCTAAAGGCGTTAGACCACTCGGAAAATTTTCATCTTTAGACTGCAGAGTTTGTAATTCTTCCGTTTCTAACTCTGCACTTAATTTTGTTTTGTTCCTAAGTTCGCTAGACAATAGGTTAATATTGGCAGGTTGAGGAGACGATTCTTCTTCACCAAGAAAGTTTTCTTCACTGCAGTCTGTATCATAATCTGAATCTGAACTGTGCAGTTCGAACTCATTTCTGAATTGCATGAAGTCTTCTATTTGTTTGTCATTGTCAAACACTTGACAATATTTTTCGTTATCAGGCACTGCCGGTCTAAATTTTATCGGAGTTGTGTTGTCTCCAGTCTCATATGGCGTTAGACATGTTCTGGCCGCAAAGGCTAAATTGTGGGCCATAATGTTCTTTTTCCTTGGGATGAAACTCAGTTTTGACTCCTCAAATGTTGTCAACAGATCCATGACATCATTCCGATAGGCTCTAAGTCTGGGATGATTCGCATTATACTCCCCATTGACTTGCCTAATGATTAACTCAGAATCCCCGTACACATTAATTCTTCTGGCTCCTAATTTCTTCAAGAGATGCAAGCCTAAGAGAAGGGATTCATATTCTGCCATGTTGTTGGAACACTGAAAGTTTAATTTGCATGAGATGCATTCTGTGTGGTTGTTTTCAGTGTTAATGATCCAAACCCCTGCACCAGCATTATTTCTAGTGCATGAACCATCAAAATACATACTCCATAAAGGACTGTCTTTGGTTTCGTCTGTTTGGCGATTGTCCTTTTTAACTATGGTGCCTTCTGACTGTTCATGATTAGCAGCACCCAATTGAATTTGTTTTGACTCCTCAAATTCTTCAATAGATTGAGGGATGTTACCGGAAATGTTAGGGGTATTTTCTGGGTTGTTAAGTCCTAACAACAATGGGCTCATAACCGGCAAATCAAGACCTATGCTTTGTTTACTAATGTTTTCACATGTGGCAAACTGTTTGGACACTTCTGCGTTATTATACTCTTCTTCCCTGTCGGCCTTTAATTCTGTTAAAGTGACTTGCTCACTAGGAGTTTCATTGTTAAACATGATAAAAGAATCAAGGTCTGTATTGACAGAATATATAGGAGAGTTTCGTGGTCTGTCTTGACTTGTAACCGTGTATTGCATATGAGACTCCCTGTAAAGTCTTCTGGTCTGATTGAAAACCGGGATGGTCGCATATGTCATGTCCATCTACATAGTCCCCTGTAACTTAGCTCCCCAGGATCTTGATAATAGCATTCCATACTTTGGGGGGACATCAGCCACAACAATGTCCATGAGTAAATATTTGGCTGGAATCTGGGCTAGGTTAACACAGAGGTCTTTGATCAATCCTAAACATTTTACTCTATTTGAGTCAAAGGAGTATAGGTCTTTGTAGGGTCTGGTAATTTCTAAACCAAGGCTCTCCATCACAGCTTTAGGCATTAAATTATGAGAACCCCCGGAATCATGCATAGCGTTGTGTAGAATTTTGTCATGAATGTTCAAACTCACATAAAAGGGAGGAACTGGTCCTTCTTGAAACTTCCCTTCAATCTTAGGGCCAAAAATCAACTCTGGTAGGTCGTCACTAAGATTAATTGTATCTCCATTTTCCTCTATATTTAAAGCCTTCAAAATTTGGTTCCTATATACATGTTGGGCAGCTAACTCAGTTAATGGAACAGAGATTTTGATCTTTAAGATTTCCTGTTCAAGGCTGAAAGGGGTTTGATTCTTTGAAGCACTTGTTTCAACCTTATTAGTTGTCACTTTATCAACAATTACAGCTTGTTGATTTGTTTTACTTGACACAACTGTTGTAGAAGGAGTACTAGCTGAAGTGTTAGTACTGCTGATGTCTTCACTCTGTTTTTCAGAATTTTGAGTGTTTTTCTCCTTATCCTTATCAGAATTAACAGCCACTGTTTTGTCTTTTTGTTTGGCTGTTTTGGGTTTGGCTGCGGTGCTGCTTTGAGAGGATTTGTCATAGGTTTTGGTGTTGGGGGCTTGTTGACTGGTCTTGCTTCTAAGGTCATATTCTCTTTGAGGTTCTATGACAACATTTTCCATGTCCTGATAATAATTTTCATTATCATCTCTTTTGTCGTCGTAAGGTGTGTAAAGACCTTGTTTATTATCATAATGAACCTCAAAGTCATCATCCTCTTCCCCAAACATGTTGATATCCTCTTCCTCTGCTATGTCTTCTGTTTGTTCAACCTCACTTACATAGTTTTGATGAAAGGGAGGAGTGATTTGTTGATCATCTTCCCTGGGTCTGTTTGGAGGTTGGTTCCTTCTAACATTCTGATTCTGGTTTCTATTTTGAGGAGCAGTTTGATTTTGATTTGCTTGTGCTCTCTTAATTATGCTCATCTCTTTCATCATTTCTTCCATCATTCTCTCCATATTTGAGCTTGAAGTGGAAGGGGTGGATTCCTCTCTAAAAAATACTCTCTTCTCGCTCTTCATTCTTGCTCTTTTCTCCATCAAGTTTACTTCCACAGAAAGAGCACCCCTTTGCATGTCTTCAAGAGTTGCAAAGACTCTTTCTCTAAGTGAATATGTCATGTCCGGATCAAACCCTTCAGGAAATTTGTTTAAAGCTGAGCCCTGAGGAGGTTTTAGTTCAGGGGAAAGTGCATTATAGACGCTGTTAAATCTGGTACAATAAGATTGTACACTTTCCCCAGGGTTCCTATGGAGATTGTTATAGTCAGCAAGGACTTGGAGAGGATTCTTCCTCACTTCCCATTGTTTAAGAATGCTTGATGGAAGGCTTGGAGATCGTTAATACTATGGGGGGTTAAACCTTTAAAACCATTTTCTTACTTCTCCCCCCAAACTTTGAGCAAATAGTCTCAACTTGACAGAGTCATTATCAATTTCATTTCTGTCAAAGTAGTCATTCATCTTGTCCACATGTTGAGATGCTGTTATGGTATTACTAGCATCATATAATGGAATTTTGGACTGATAGTCCTGTGGAATATTGACTAATGGTACAGGAAGGACTAAGGGAGCATACCATGTTGCCATGGCAGGAGGTGGAGGTGGATTTGAAGAAGGGAAAGTGGGCTGAGGTGAAGTGGTTTGAACAGTGGATGTAGGGTGAGTAGAAGTGGATGGACCAGGAGTAGACTGTTGAGATGATCTTGGATGAGAGACACCTAAATTGTGAAGGAAATGTAAATCAGAAGGTGTTGTTTCCCTGCTACCAGGATGTTCACTTGTTTCAGGAGATGAAAGTGAAGATTCAGAGTCTAACTGGATTATATCATCAAATGACCTAGTCCTAAATGGGTTCACTAAGTCATTTTGTGATTGTTGCAGAGCTGAAAGATTTTCAGGGACTGAATTAGCTCTCAAGGGTGATCTGAAAACAGTTAATAATTTAACCTTAGGAGACTTCCAAAGGATACTTTCTGGATTATCAACTATCTCAGGTGGGTTAGGGTCTGGATGGGCTCTAGTGTGAATATTTTTAGAAGCCACTATGCTATGTTGTTTAGACCTAAAACAAGAGAAGTTCAACCAGATATGACAATCTTAGAGAGGTTCACCAATCTGCTTTACGATTTCAAATCCCGCAGTCCTCTAACTGAGTTTGAATGATTTTATAATGATAAGGGTTCTTCCCAGTGGAATATTAAGGTCTGTTCAGGATTGTGGAGTCGCCAGGTGGAAAGTTCAGAGTTTTTTCAAAGGAGTACACTGTCCACCACAGTGTTTGTGAAACATTCCTTTCAAGGATATCTCAAAACACAACAAACTCTAACCAGAGGTTGACTGGGAGGGCATTCACCAGATATGTCACCCCCAAAAGAGGATGAGACCCGGAGGCTACCTGGCCCTTTCCAGACTCTGTCTAAGAGTATAAAGTAAAACACATCAAAGACATACAAAAGATATCAAAACTAGTGTTTTACTACCAATCTGAAATGTTTTTGGTATTTTCTAAATTGCTTTTATTTGTGGTTCGGAAGAATATCCTAACTTTGCCTCAAAACTTAGCTACGGTTATGAAACAAAGACAGTCTATCCTTATGGCTAAGCTAGTTGATTTTCCAAGGTTAGATAAAAACTCGAAAGAATCCTAGGACTGACCTAGTTTGTCACTGATTCAATTGAGTTTCATCTTAATTACCATTTCTTGGTAGTGCTTGAAAAGGCTGCTTTTGACTCTCAAAATGTTATGAAGATTCTGGGTAAGGGTCCCCAGCGGAGTCGCTAGAAATGTTAGCTTCTGGTGGCTCAACTGCAAAATAAAACAATTCTCATGGAACCAGAGATTCTGGGTTAAAGTTTCCCCAGCGGAGTCGCCAGAAATGTTAGCTTCTGGTGGCTCAGCTGCAAAATAAAATAATTGTCATGGAACCAGAGATTCTGGGTTAAAGTTTCCCCAGCGGAGTCGCCATAAATGTTAGCTTCTGGTGGCTCAGCTGCAAAATAAAACAATTGTCATGGAACCAGAGATTCTGGGTTAAAGTTTCCCCAGTGGAGTCGCCAAAAATGTTAGGTCTCTGTAATTTATTAGCAAGATTGGGAGAGTCCAATCACAGAGTTAACATCATTTCAACCAAACTTTGGGATTCTAGGATCTAGCCCTCCTGAATCCGGAGAGGGATCTCTCCAATATGTACAAAGATGGATATTGTCTTTGAAAAGCTTAAGGTGATGATATTAGGTTAGTTATGAAGGCCAAGGGTTTGTTTTGTTTTGGATGGTTGAGCATGAAATGTTACTTGAGGGGAAAGTCCTAAGTGCAAAAAGTTTCAAAAGTGAGAAGTTGCAAGCAAATAGAACAGTTTTGGCAGATAGATAGATATAACGCTGGTTTTTAGTCCATTGGGCTATGGAGTCATATCTGGGCTTTAATTGAACAAAAACATCAAGTGTGATCCAAGGGGCTAGTCATCTATGTCTAAGGATCTCTTTAAATTTTGATTTATGGAATGGAGTGATACATCAAGAAGGGGAATTAAACAATTAAACAGATGCAGAACGAAGAGCAGCCTAGGATCTGATAAGTACTTTTAAACCAATCAGCCTTTGACAAACACTTTAAGAAGGACACGAAAGCAGACTAGGATCTGGTAAGTACTTTTAAACCAACCAGCCTTTGACACACTTCCAATAGAAAATATACAAAACAAGGGGAAACACAACGATAACACAAAATGGTCTAAGATCTAGCAAATGCTTCTAAACTAGCCAGCTTTTAACGCATTCCAAGGGAAACAATCTGTTAGTTATGCAGACAAGTCTGGGACCAGGGCTAACCATATCTTCCTTCAGTTCATCATCACATAACAT